>JARACZ010000031.1:0-582500 GCA_029255805.1 Keiferia lycopersicella | reverse complement strand
TTGGATAATAGAAAAAGCATTCTCTCAATAGAGCAAGCGTTATTACACAGATACAATATGAATAACTTCAGAGGCATCCGGGTGGTTTGAAATTTCTAAAACTGGAGTTCTTTGGGGTGTTAATTACGAGTAACTTGATGTCTCATACAAGCTGTGAAATTTTTATATGTTTAAGCTTGACAGCTTAAACATTTCAGCTTTTGGGGCTTGGCCACTTAATTTTTAATCCTTATAAGGATATTTTTGATGAATCTCGTTCTTTGCATAGCTTCTTTTTTCATTTGATATCTGCAAAGAAATTATTTTTCTTTGTCTAGTGTTCATACAAAAACATTCACACATTCATTAGTAAATGTAATTTGAAGGGTGCTGGCGTATGTTAAAACAGGATAAAGCTGCACGTCCATTACCAGCAAGGCCGAACGTAAACTGCACTGACAGCTGCACTGGGGATATCTGGCGCAGGCGGTAGGATTTCCTACAAACTGCGTGAAATATTTTACCTGTTGAATTTGATTTCCGATTTCAAACTATTAATGTTTCGTACTGTATCGGTTTAGAATTCCTGCTTGTTGCACACATGGAAATGAATTTAAAAAACTAGTAGATAATGTATGTTTTAATGAGCTAATGGAGTAAACTATCCCCTCCTTTTGATGCCGTGGATGGCAAATAAGAGACCTCAAGGTTTTTTGGGTATAACAATTTTAGACGACAGATTGATAAAACATTACTATCGTTACGTTGGGTCGTTGAATAACCCACAAAAAAGAGACAATAGTGCAAAACATTTTACTGCGTGATATGTGTATGTAAATATTAAGAATGATCCACAACCAAGTCAGAAGTCCCTTTAAACTTTTTTTAACCCTTTTATATCATAATATAAATATTATTTTACAGGTAGAAATAGATTTAGCATACGTACAAGAACAAATACGTACCTACAGGATGTATACATAATACTTCATATTGTCAACAGATACACTTATTTGCAAGCCAATACTCGACACTGCTGCTTTGTTCTTTCGTAAGAACCAGTGCTAATTACAATGTATATTGTTGTCATTCATTCAATACGCCATGCCTGATGGTTACTAGGGGTATTACAAGAGCATCAATAAATATAGAGAAACTTTAGATGTGGTAGACAGAAACTAATGTTTCAAACGTCTAAAAAGTTGTAAAATATGATGAAATTGTCGTAACAAAATTAAAAAGCTATAAAATTATTATTATCATTATTTTTTACTAAGAAAATACAAATATTCATGGCACAGGAAGTACCTACTGGTAAAAAAGTCAATGCTTCTTTCTAAAGAAAATAATAAGTATTAAAAAAAAAGTAAAATAAATGTCGAAAATACAAGATGAAAATATAATGAATAAAATATAAGAATCAGGTCTGCCTAATTACCTAGACGGTTCAAAAAACTCTGACGTCAGGCATCATTCGTGCCCAAGACATGAATTAATAATATTATTCTTCTTCTTCGTCTTCCTTTAATATCAAGATAGTCTTATATTTACCGCATGGCTCATCGCTTATTTTTTTTCCCCTCATCTGAACAGGCATGTTTTCATAGTTCATACATTTTCACGAGTGGACATGGTATGGAATCAAAATCTCTTTGAAATCGTGAAACAATAACCAGATATCACAATGCCTAATGAAGGCTTGGGAACCAACGTTGCTGAATTTCCGAAGCTGATTGAATTCAATTCCCATATCAAAAGGTTTACCGGCATTCAGTGTGAATTTTGTTCGGTGTGGTCATTGTGATAAATATTAATAATTTTTCAATAAAGCAGAGATTGGTTATATAGTCTGTAAGTTTAGGTACTTATCTTTTTGTAAACAAACTTTGTATGAAAGTGACACTTCTGAACTGCCAGTTTCATACAGAATTTGTTTACAAAAAGATAAGTACCTAAACTTACAGACTATAGTATAGGTATTTTGTTGAATCTTTTCGAGTACTTAACATACGTCATATCGTTGTGAAGCCCAAAAATTATTTTTTCTATCGGCCTCTGATAACATGTTTATTTGGGGAAAGTAATAAAATGAGTAGGTAAGGTATAAATTAAAATACAAAACGATGATTAAGTTATCTTGAATGTATAAAATTGTGGTAAGAATAAAAGTTGTAAACGTCACAAAACAAGCTTACTATTAAAAAAAAACACCAAAACTCCTTGTGAAACTCTAGGTGGATAATAAAAATTGCAAGCCCCATAGTTTCTCTCAACAAATAGCGTGCATGTGATCCCTTTATTGGTATGAGAAGTAAGAGGTGGCAAAGTGAAAAATAACTAAGTAAATACTAATATAGGAAAAGCGAACAAAACAGAACTATTATTTTTTTGTATGATTCCCAAATAACTCTTTTTCATGATTTTTGTCAAATTTTTGCCTGTTTTGATTTAAATAAAATAAATTTCTTAAATGTAGTTCACATGTAGAACTCAACCGAATATATTTACACAGAATTTTAAATGATCTTACGAGTATGTATACTTTGATATTGAAAAAGGAATCTATGATTCAATCAAGCCTTTGTTTTAATACGAGTGCATAAAGTGAATTGTTTGTATTTACCAAGAATCTTATTAAATCTATCTTATTAAATCTAGTTAGATCAGTCAATTGATTGTTTTATGTTACTAAGTTCTCAAAAACTATTTTTTTAAATACACAAAATTTTGACACAATGAGATTGCGCCCCTACCACATGCAATTTACTGATTCCCTATTTTCTATCCGGACTACTACTATTAGTGCCCCGCTGCTGCACCCGCGTTCTCTTACATTTCAGCCTCAAGCTGACATTTATGTAAAAGAATGTCGAGGTAGATTGCGCATCTTGCCCCATCTAGGCACCGAGCCAAACCGCAGGCAGACATTATAGTGGCTTCTTATTAGAGATGCGACTTTTATATAAAAACGATTATTTTTCTTAATAATCGATTATTTTAATCGAAATATTTGATATTCTCACACACACACACACACACACACACACACACACACACACACACATCACGCCTCTATCCCTTGCGGGGCAGGCAGAGCGTTAACGACCGCAATATACCGGTCGCTACCGCCACGTCTGACAAATATTTTGAGCTAATTTGTGTATCACTATAGTGACAGGTTGTCAGCCTGTCGCCTAAAACTTGTTTTTTCGCCTGAAACCCTCAAGTCCCTCAGTCGCCTCTTATGACACCCACGGGTAAGAAATGGGGTGATGCTATTCTAAGCCGACATCACATGGCACAAAAAATTTAAGGTAGCTATTAATTAAATCTTTCTTACACAAATAAATGATTAATTAAATAATAGGGTCCTGTGAATATTAATAGATGTTACGCAAGACCATGTGTGGTGCAAAAGCTAATGCTTTGAGAAAAGCTATTGAATATTTTTTCTCAAAGATTAGACAAACCGACATGAAATTTGATCGCATAATTGAGTGATAAAAATCATTTTTCGATAAATAATCGATTACTTTAAAATTCATGTAGATGCCTACTTCTCTACGTTCGTTCGCGTCACTGAATATTATATTCTTTGGCATTAGTAAGGCTTTTTTGCTCTTAAAAGTTTCAAATTTTTTTTGCAATATTGATTTTAATTCATTAATTGCCATGCTGTTATGTGGGAACATACATTTTTGTAGCTGGCTTTAAAAGAAATATAGTGTGGTCGACCAATCAAACGTAGTTATAATCTGATGAAACGTACAATGAGAAAAAAAAATCTATAATTCAATCAAGCCCTTGTTTTAATACAAGCGCATCAAGTGATTTGTTTGTATTTACCAAGAATCTTTATTAAGATCCATCAAGCGCTTAGTATGATACGTGAACTGATTTTTTTCTTTTACTAAGATGCTTAATTGCAGCAAACAAATTATTTGATGCGCTCGTATTAAAACAAGGGCTTGATTGAATCATATATTCTTTTTTTTACAGTGTAAAGGTAAAGTTTGTCATCTGCTAAAGGTACTACTATATGGCAGTTCTTAGAAATACCTAACAGGAAATGTGATTTCCTCTTCTTTTCGCAACAACGGTATTACTCATTGTATGAATATGACAACATATATTTTGATCAAAGGTTTTCTTTCAATCCGACAAACGCAGTGCAAGAAATACATACTTATCATTTGAATAACATCAAATTCCGTGTATTGTCATATCCATATCTAACTAAGTTTTTCGGTACATTAGGTATAGGTATGTTTTTAATTTGATTCAGTTCGGTTCGGATATGCCTATCATAATATTATCTTCTATATGACAAATACACTCAAAAAGTGGAGGCTCACTAGTCCAACAGTGGACAATTTGAGGCTGATGAAGAAGAACAAGTTAAGTTTAAAACCTTTTACAAACATGTAAAGATAATCAGAATAGAATTAGCCGGCTTAGAATAGCATCACCCCATATCTTTCCCGTTGGCATCGTAAGAGGCGACTAAGGGATTTGAGGCTTTTTTATTTTTTTGCTAATGGACTCTACGTTTTCGGCCCCGGGGCCATCAAAACTACGCCTGTCGGCTTGGTGGGGAGCACGTGCTCACCCGGAAATATTTTGATTGGTTCTTCAAACAACCAGCAGGAGTTGTTCTGGGAAGAACTGATCGGACTGAGGATTTGAGGCTTGATGTGTACTGCAATTTTAGGCGACAGGCTGACAACCTGTCACTACGATAATACACAATCTTCTGAAATTACCCTCGACCTTTGTCGGTCGGGGCGTAAGTGACCGCTTTACGGCCGTTTACTCTCTGCCTACACTGCGAGGGATATAGGCGTAGTTTATGTATGTATGTAAAGATAAAGTTTTTGTATCCTATATTGTGGTCTGTGATCCTATAGCATAGGTAGTACCAACTAACAATCAAATATCTTGTGTCGCGATTTTCAACAAATGCGTTTTGTGATGTCTGAACCAACAATATTTACTTTCAAAGATGTCATTTAATCTGTTCCGTGTACTCTGAACAACTTAGTTTTAATTTTCCTCGGTATACGAGAGTTTGTTGGATATCATCTTACCTCTTGCTTCCTTGAAATTAAAAAGATTTCCATTTTTCCTTTTGAGCGATTGTTTTATTTGATAAATTTGATATGGACGAGATTGAGTTTTGAATCCTATTACGTTAAATGGAGATACTTTTGGATGAAGTCTATCCGAAAGTATCAACAAGCAAAAAAAAACATACTCGGGAGTCATTAAATTAGAAGTCCATTATTAGATAGACACTGAAGACGAGTAACGTCACTTTCAAGCCGAAAATGTCAATGGGGAAAGTTGTTCAGTTGCATGATCTATATGCACCCTTTTATTATTTGGAGTGCTGTTTGTTTGTAAAGGAGATGTGGTTTATGAATACGGGCCTAGTTATAAACTACACTCAACTCTAATATCAATCTTAAGTGCGACTTTGAGATGCTGTTAGGATTTACTGATATTTGTCAAAACCGCTCTTGAGATTGATCTCAGAGTTGAGAGCGTTTTATAAATACGGACTTAAGACATGCCTACCTGTTGCCTATTTATAGTTAGGTACTTTAAGCAACACGACCCGGAGGTACCTATGTTCATAAAATAACATCTTCTACTGGGAAATTCAACAATTGGCGCGGAAAGCCTACTGGCCGCCTCACAAGCGGAATAAAAGACCGCCTACGACTTCTGCGCGCCTGGTAGTTGGCGCTGATATCAACAAGTGCTACATAAAAGATGCAGCCGGGCCGCAGCAGGCCTGGCACTTTGCCATGCCACGCCTAGGCCCACCATTGGTTAATAAAGTTAACCAATTGACAAGCTGCACTTTGCTATTGGTGGAAATGTGGTGATGACGTCACGAAATAGGTCAGTAGGTGGACGCGGAGGTGAGAATTTTTGGAGCAGGTAATTTAATGTTGGACGGAAGTTTTGATTGATTCGTCTGAAGTGGAGATCGTCTGAACTTCGCTAATATATTTTTGTTGACTGGGTAGTTATTTATATCGATTAGAGACTTTTTCACATAGGTTTAAAATAATTTAGATAAAAAAGTAATTTAAGTAAAAAATTCTAGCACAGCCGAAAAAAATGCGTAGATAACATCTACGTAATATCTGTCCAAAAATCTAAACAAAAAAACGCACTTTGGCAAACGTCAAATTACTTTCAGCGTCCCGTACAAAATACACAATCAGCTGAATCATTCACAAGGCGTCCCGCGTGCTTAATTTGTTTACCAATTTACTATGGAAAGTCGAAATATGTTTTCCTTATCCAACTTCCCCGTTTCTATAGTACAGTGTTTCAGTTCCATGCACAGACATCCATTTCCCTCAATACATAGTGCTATCACTGTTTCTCGATCGAGAATGCCTATATCGAGTTCCAATAGTAGCCCACAGACTACAATCTTTCACCTGAGTACACTCTCTAACTAAGACACGCTCCTATGCGCCGCCCGTTTCACCGTGATGATATCGTTAGTAGGTATTCGCTTACATACTGTCACGACCAGCGTAACTAGCCGCCGCGCCTGTACGTGCGTGTATGGATCATTGGGGTCAAGTTACGCTGGTCGCGGCGCTGTCTAAGCCTAGATATAATATGAGCAACAAGATCCCATTGCAGAAAATGTCTCCAAGTTGTTTCTGGATTTCTTGAGTTTACTACAGCGAGGGATTGTTATTTCGCTTGAAGAATTTTGCTCCAGACTTCTAATGTAACTACTGAATTAAAAAAAAGTACTCCTGAATGAGTTGAAGGAACCTAACCATTCTTTAATAACGCTAAATTATTACCTAATTATGTAAATGGTAGGTACAAGGTACTTATCTACAAAAGTGCAATACAAGAAAATGGAAATAATGTGTATGATTATCTCATTTTATTATCATAATAACATGGCGAAAATTGATTGTCACAAGTTAAAGTTCAATCGTTTATGTCCAACAACAAATTCTTTCAGAAAGTCACAATCAATGTATTAGATTAGTCACTGTAAAAATGGGAAAATTGTCAGACACAAAAACCTTAAAATAACAAAACAAAAAATATTTACTTATATAAAATTGTACATGTTCCTAGTAGGATTGCATTGCAACGCAACAAAGGCATTTTCCTCAAAATTTTTGTTCACGGCTTAGACAGTCTCTCATTAATTTCAGTTTATTTTAACCCCATGCATGTTTATCATGCGTAAAGCACAACTGGCCCAAATCCCGCTTTTGTTCGCAATTTTCATTTACAAACCGTTACTCAAACAAAATTAAAATGTACCTACCTACAATCCTTATCAAGATACACTCGAGTGAGTATCTACAGCTAAATATAAAAAGGTGAGACAGGCCCGTTGCGGGGTGTTCAGTCCGTTTAGGCAGCGAAGCGGAAACATTGGAGCGACATCTGTTGGTTCCCACGCAAACAAACAAGCGTGGACGGAAGAAAACCGACAGAATCTTTATTTCTAGCGTTTTACGCGTAGGTAATTATCGCGTACGTAGTACTTACATGTTTGTCAGCCTACGGTGAAAATTTTGACAGTTTTCCAAAAATAACTAAGACGGCGGTCGTTACTACTCGCTGCTAGTTGTAGGTGGTTAAAAAACTTTGACAGCAAGGTACATCAAGTCGTAGAGAGAAATCTAAGAAAAGGCTTGTTGTTTACAGCATTTTAATTTTTGTTCTATCTTACTCAATCAAGAGATTCAAAAAGTGTAGGTTAAGGGATAATCACGGGAATAGGAAGCAGTATAGCAGCGTTCCTTGTGAATGCAACATCTCACTCTGCGGTCGCCAATACACCTACCAAGCGTGGTGAGTATGGCAATTCCTCACGAAAGGGGGACAGCCATGTCCAACAGTGGACTATTGTGGCTATTAAGGATAGCATTGCAAATTTTGTTGCATATATCTTAATTTCACCTTTCTCATTCAAGGTTGCCAAAAAGTGTTGGTAGGTAGGTGTTTTTCACACATGCTCTTTTGTGCGCTATTCGCCTGTCAGATACATACTAAAAATTTTATTCTCCATCGTGAACGAATGCCCGACGCAGGTGCAACACAGACACCTGCGTAGTTTGACAGACGGATACAAACGTAAGTGTCGGCATTGGACTTTGGGCATCCGTTTTTAGTATATTTCCTGCTGCTGCAAAAGATCCTGCTGCTGCCCGCAAAATTCAAGCCCGAGGCCTTACGGATGCGTTAAAATAGCGCGCAACGCAGCGTCAAGTGTGGAAACCACCGTAGTTTCGAGCATGCCGGTGGCACAAAATCGATACTCGGTAATATTGTCACAGTGCAGTTGATTAAAGTGAACTCGGAGCCATTTTCCTGATCAGAGGCAGGTAGTAAAAGCTTTTGCTTTTAACACATTCAATGGATGTTTATTGATATAGAGTTGCAGTTTGGAAAGTTGATAAAATTCAGTACAAGGAAAATTTATCAGGGCCCCAAGTCTGCTTTTTTTTTTGTCATTGTAACGCCATCGAAACTCAACTGTCATTCTGCATGCTTGTCATAAGGATGTGCCCAGATTAATATAGAAAAAAAAAACATTTAAGAAACGACCTATTAAAATATGTGTATCTTGAGAGGAAATCTATTAAACCTCAGCAAAAAAATACTCACTACCTATTATTATATAGTACCAGCACACCAAAAACTACCTATTGAAGGGACTAACTCATGCTGTATTAAAATACCTACTAAGACAAACTAGTTCATCTTCATCCCTTAAAGGGGTAATTTAATGTGTTGACGACTGATGTGGCGCAGGTGGTAGTGCAACTGCCTTTGACGCAGAAGGCTTCGGGTTCGATTCTCGGTGGGTCACTCACAAAGTTGATATTTATCACATTGTGAATTTGTTACCAGTCTGGTTAGGACATTGCGGGCTGAACCACCGGTCCGTAGGTAAGATCCGTGTTTCGGATGGGACGTTCAGCCGTAGGTCCCAGTTTGCTGTCTATGATGAGTGATGACTTAGACGGCGGTCGTTATAAAACCATGTCAGAAGCGTGCTGCTTTTAGAAGGCGGTTGAAAATTCAGACACATTGGGTCGTAGGACGACTCGGTGTTCCACACGAAAAGAGACAGAGAAAGATTACTACTATCATCAGCACATCAAAAAACTACCCAATTTAAGGGACCAACTCATACTGGATTTTCATAAAAATACTAAGACAAACCAGTTTATCTAAATCCCTTATAAGGGTTAATGTGTTGGCTAAATAGTACCTATTGTCCACCTCCAAACGGCACTAAACAACATCGCACTAAAAATAAATCTTGCGGCCACAATCCTTTACTCTGCCTCACCAAATTACAAGGCGAGGCGCCAAAAACCCTGAAATTCATTTAATCACCATTATCTAGGGTAAGGGGTAAGGGGGGATGGTAGGGATGGGCAAACATAATCGATTATTCTTCTATATTTAAGAGCCTGGCTCTTGTCGGTGAAGCATACGCCATTCAGTTCGGTTCTCTGCCAGTGTCTTCACCTTCTGATACGACAGGTTCTTAAAATCGAGTTTTAATTGTCGATTCTGGAATTTGAATTGTCGATTCTGGAGTGACGTTTCTAGTATGGAACTGACACAACGCTGCAATATTTTAGCACTCCGTCGAGCGTTAAGTGTGCGATGCGACTTAGAGGTCAAGAACCGAGCACGAGTACAAAAAAAACCGATTTTCATTTTTAAAGTCGCATCCCTAGGGGACGGGTCGCTCGGACCGCGTCATTCGGTTAATCCGGGGAAGCCGCCTTAATGCGGCTCCTGTGCTTCTTTCTTATCTCACTGCAAAATTTGTCTAGGCGATGCTGTAAAATAGTCTAAAGAGATCGTAGTGGACGCGCGTTACACCAAACTGTAACATTAGCTACATAATCCTAATAACATACATAGATACATACATATAGGCAGAGCATACTTAACAGCCGTAAAACGGATATTTGTGCCACGTCTGACAAAAGTTTGAGGGTAACAGAACTGCTTTTCACCATAGTGACAGGTTGTCGCCTTAAATTGCAAAACACATCAAGCCACAAATCCTTTAGTTGCCTCTTACGACACCCATGGGAAACATATGGGGGGATGCACAGCACACGGCACGGCAGCCTAATAACTAGTAGTAATATTCATCATGTATTGCTGTACTATATATTTTTTGTGGAAGCACGGTAAAATGTTTGACCAAAATACTTCCAAAAGCGGTGTGCTTATATTTTTTTTTCGGCGTGATCAGACCATAAAACTGAATATGTTTTTTTCGTGTGTTTGTTTTTATATTGAGGAACGTGAATTTTTTTTTCGACCTTCCATACAAAATTCCTGATCAGATCATAGTAAAATTTGTTTAGTTTCATGGTCTGATCACGCTTGCAATGTATTCGTTACATCGTCTCTTACACCCTGTAATTTTCGTAGCAATGGTTCGTAGCGGTGTAACGCGCATCCGCTTTAAGTGGCAGATACAACCTACGGAGATGCTCTCAGGCCACGATTTATTTTAGCCGGCGCACTAGCGTTTATTGCCCCCGGTTAGAGAGAAACCCCTGTTTTTTCAAACTACTGAAAATTTTAATATAGGTACAGCCGCTGGCTGGGTAAAGCGTTTGAGGGTTAAAAATAGGGGCTTTAAATAAATGTTGGGGGTTACATGTTTACACAGAAACATTATTATTGTGCTATTTACGTAAAAAAGTTACCTATGGTTAGCTTACAAACTATACATACATACACAAATCACGCCTTTATTGCTTTTGGGGTAGGCAGAGGTTCAACGATCGTAGAATTACGATCGTCATTGCCACGTCTTACAAGCTACATCTATATTTTAATTACACAAAGTCTTCACAGGCAAATAACATAATACCTAGTCCCTTAGTGTTAGTCCGCAAATAACATAATACAGGCAGATCATGAAATTTTTAAATTTGATTTGAAAACTTTTTCAAGTAGTTTAGTTAACGATCAATTTTAGCTAGATGTATCGATAAACACTACATTTCTTACAACATACACATAAAAAACATAGGAAAATTCAGAAAACTATAACTATAAGTAAGCAAAGCAGTCGCTTGTTGCGATCTCTTCAAGACATATTTAGGTGAAACATTCTTTCCATTGCCTTATAACGGTTCAAACAAAATTATGATGATCTCTCCGATCGATTTTGGCCATGGCGACCACTTCGACTCCTAGAGATATGGATATTGTAGCCAATTTTGGCAGTAAACTCCCGCGCATAGTGTGGACACGTGAGTTTGCCATTTACATAATTATAGCTAATGGCGACGGGTGGGCGGCTTAACTCATCGCGCTTAGCGTCGAGGTTTGCTTTACGCTTAAAAAAAAAGAGTACTTCAAAACCTCAAACAAAGACAATTTTAATCAAACTAACAGCCCTTCTGACCATGCTAATAAATAAGCTATCCAATCTAAAGATGAGTACAAGAGTCCATGTTCTAAGCAAATTCATCACGACATTGACCATTCATCATCTTCCAGTATTCTCATAGCCCTTTCTCACGTACAACGCAGCGCTAAAATAACACATGGGTAACGCAGCGCTAAAATAGCGAATTGGTAACGCAGCGGTGATAGGAAAAATGACAATCCCCATACTAGCGGCTTGCGATTTTATTATAGAGATTGACGTTTCTAGTATAGACCTGACAGCCGCATGCATTGTGAAGCGTTATTTTAGCTCTAAGAGAACGGCCTAATCTTGTTGTTACAGACATCCATTATCTGAATACAGTGGACTTTTAGAAGTAGGTATGTTAAAAAGGGAAGTAGGTGCCGTGTGATGCCGGCTTAGAATAGCATAACCTACATCCTTCCCACGGATGTCGTAAGAGGCGACTAAGGGAGTCGAGAGAATTGGTGTATTATAATTTTTAGGCGACAGGCTGACAACCTGTCACTATAGTAATACACATGTTTTCTGAAACAACCTTGGAAACAATCCCCGGAAATGTCAGACGTGGCAATATTGGCTGTGTTCTTGCGGCCACTATCGCTCTGCCTACCCCGCAAGAGATAAAGGCGTGATTTATGTATGTATGTGTGCAAATTAAGGTTTAAAAACAAATTCTACATTTTTTTCGCGGAATTTTCCCTAATTGGGATTAAAACCGTGCTTAATAATGTTTGTTTTATTTTTTCCACGGAGAGTAAATGGAAAATGCCAGTACACAAACAGTACTACCGATTATTTTTATTTTTCCAAAGAAAGGTAGGCGCCATTTTCTTTTGTTTTTTTCTTCTATTAGTACAGAGTAGAGACACTTCAATTAGCGCTGTTTTGAAATTCGATTCCGAGGATTGTATTGGAGGATTTAACGCTTACACTGCCTGAGAAAAAATATGGGTGGTTAAGTATTTTGCGTGACCAGCAGTTCTTTGGATTATTTTGTTAATTTAGTTAAAAAATTCAGTAGTTTAGAAGTAGGACTGTAGAGCACGTGGAAAGATATCGCTCCCGCATCTAGCAATGAAAAGTCTTGCTAGCCTCAGAAACTGATGAAATCGTCTGTCACAGACGTATGAGGCCAATGATGATGATGATGAAAGTAGTTTTGAAGAAATTTGTGAAAATGAACAGCTCGATGCGCTGAGTTAACAAAAATGATCCTGAGCTACATTACTTCTAAGCTTGTATCTCTATAAACAACGGAAAAATTTTCATTTTCATATATAATCATCACAGTGGGACCAATGCTGGAAAACGCAAAAAAAATTCGACCTCTCATACAAAATTCATTGATCACCTTACTTTGTATGACTAAATTTTACTCGTTTTTCAGCACTGGTCCCATAGAGGAAGTTGTACAGTACGACGCCCAAAATCACCTCTCCATTTTAATGCATTTATTATGAAACAAGGTGTATAAATAGAAATAAAAATACGTAACTTTTGAGGGAATAAAGTTCATAGGCAGTGCAAGAGTTAAAATGTTGTGAAAACATTTCTAATGAAATGAAGCTAAGCAGATGAGAAGAATGTTTTAGACAACATTTCATTTCTAAAAGTAGATTCTAATTAATACCTCTTCAAGAGAAAGTCTGTAAAAACATCATTGTTGTTATTTTTATTAGAATTGCCTCTGGGAATGATGCTTTAATTAAATAAATTTTATTCAGTTCATTATGTTATTTCTATTTTTGGTGGTGTTGACTTTCTTATGTCAGAAAACAGTATTAATTTAGAATTTTAAAAATGCCAGTTGGAATAAGCATCAAACTCGTGTTTCCTTGTGCATACTTATATTATAACGTATGGCCGTTCGAATAGGCCTTATTTGACAGCTGCCTTAATCATGCTAATTCTATGACATAAGGATATAGATCTTTAAAGACATGGCCTTCAGTATAGGTTTGATAGCTGTCTAATACGGCCTATTCAAACGGCCATACTTTAGTAAGCTAAAACTTAAAGTCCACAGGATGTAAAAACAAACAACAAAATCCATACAAATTCAAACTAAGAACGCGAGTAGACTGAATAAATCTCAGTCCGCGTTTCTTTACCATTGCCTTCTTTTTAATGAGCACATAATGATGAAAAATATGGCGTTACAGTCTCGCTCCAGTATTAATCGGTGCCATTTTTCTGCTACAGCTGCCTCTTGGATGACTGGCGATAGTCTTTTTTAGATGTTTTTGTGCATGATTTTAATAAGAAAAGTAAAAACAGTTTCATAGCCATTCATTGACTGAATTGAACCTTATTTAAATGCTTTATGAATCATATACGCTGTAAAAACCAAAATATCAAATCGTTTCTTTATTTAGTATAGTATTAAGCAAAGTCGCTTTTGCGTCTGTCTGTATGTATGTTTGCTTAAATCTTTACAAGTACACAGCTTATTACGATGCAAGTTTTTTTAAATAAATAGAGTGGTTCAAGAGAAAAGTTTTTATTAATAATACTTGCCGGGAAAAATCCTTATTCCTACGGAAAAATGAGTTGCAGCGGGCGCAGCCGCTTTGGCAGGAGGCTAGTTCCTAATAATTTAAATAATAAAAATATAATAAAAAATCTAAAAGTGTATTACAGAATTACTATACGGTTGACATAAATAGTTAAACAATTTGTCTCTAAGAAAAAATCGAATATATTTGAAAAAGATTTCAGCTCTTATGTAGATAGTGAAAGTCAACTTGTCCGTTAAATGACGTGTGATGCCGGCTTAAAATAGCATCACCCCATTTCTTTCCCGTGGTTGTTATAAAAGGCAACTAAGAAACTCGAGGGTTTCATGTGTATTGCAATTGTAGGCGACAGGCTGACAACCTGTTACCAAAGTGATTCATTCACATTCACTAATCTGAAATTACCTTCAAATATTAATTTGTCAGACGGGGCGATAACGACCGAAATTTTGCCGTCGTTAACGCTCTGCCTACCCCGCCACGGATATAGGCGTGATTTGTGTGTGTGTCCGTTAACCATTAAAAAGAATTTTAAATAAAAAGTAACTGAGCGCAAGTTTCAAGTTACTGAAATAGTTTCAGGGAGCAGTCTCCTTGAAAATTACCGCCTTGATTGCTCCTAAGATAAATTATTCGCATCCCCAGTCACTTTTGGTGAGGGATGTAGGAACACTGGAAGAGCCTTTCTTATCAATACAAAGTAAATTAGCCATTTGCATTTCTTAATACCTACTTCTAAATCACGCAATGAATTTTGATGCAGTTTAAGTAGTTCAGCAACTTTTTTAAAACGATCTAAACCGGTATTTTGTAAGAAAAACTGAAAGTATGTTGATGCCGTAAGTATTTAGATCACGTCAAAATTATTATTATTTTTCTGTTAAATAATTCTGGAGGAGAAAACAGAAAGGATCTGATGCGGAAGAAAGGTTCTCGAATGGTCGCACTGGTCGGAAGACGTAGTGTTGAACGGCCTTCCACAAGGTGGACAGATGATCTGGTGAAGATCGCTGAACGCCAGTGGACGCAAGTTGCGCAGAATCGTTCACTTTGGAAATCTTTAGGGCCTATATTAAGCAGTAGATTCTATTCTAGATGTCTATTTTTATTTGTTGACATGTCCTTTAGTATGGATTTGACAGCTGTCAAATATGGCCTATTTGAACGTCCATACTTCAGCACTAGAAACCTAAGGCTACATCCGTGTACCCACGTTATAAATGTCGGGCGTCTAAAAAGGTGTCGCCTCGGGCGCGCCGCTTCTGCGCTGCCCTGATAAATGTACTCCTAAGCCGCACTGAGCTCAATTTATATTAATATTTATAATACACATTACTCCAACTCTTTTACCTGTGGTTCGTGCTAACAAATTTCGGTAATAAGTGTGGTGTTGCTGGAAAAATAGCGATTTATTGTGGGACGTTCTGGTGAAAGAAGATGGAACGGATTTCTTGCCATACACAGAAGATTATTAAGTCATTATCATATAAGCCCATAGCAGTCCACTGCTGGATAAACGTAGGCCTCCTCCAGGGTGCGCCACAATGCACGATCTCTCGCTTACGCCATCCAGTCGCCACCAACCGCTCTCTTTAAATTATCGGTCAATGGACCATAAGGCGTCCTATTATTAAGTAGATATCCTATTTTACACCTAGCCAAAACTTGTTAGGCTCTGACAATAAAAATAAATTCTTCTTTGTCATAAAACTTTTAGTAACTTTACTGCGGTTGCAGCGTTTACCAATAGTAGCAAGTCTGTGACGTCACGTAACTCATTTGAAGACCGCCTCCGCTAATATTGCAGTTTCAGCCGTGCATGTAGAAAATTCTCTTGTATTATTTTTGTTGTCTGTATTGCAAAATATCCCTTGGTTTGTAATACTCGTACGTACTGTGTTAAACTATAAGGTGTAAAAATATTAGCTGAATAGTTTTAAGGGGTGAATTAGCCCATGGAAGTGAGCAACTTTCCCGAAGGAACGTAGGTCGAATAATCGGAATTTTTTTGGAGAACCCATACAAATTGACTTGGTCGGTCGGTAGTTTTGTTTTAGAGGAAATATTTTTTTCGTATTCAGCCTATGTTCGAAAGAGGCTCATGTCCAGAAGCAGGCTTTTGTGGCTGTTACAGCGTATATAGAGTATTCTCCGTAAAAGATCTGGGTGTAACGTTTGATTCCAAACTGCTGTTTGAGAGCCATATAGATACTATAGTCAATAAAGCATCAAAAGCCTTAGGTTTCGTCATGCGAATCTCAGCAGACTTTAGCAGTTTAAAAGCTATAAAAGTTTTGTATTGTGCATTTGTGCGTAGTCACCTCGAATATGCTTCTGCAGTCTGGAACCCTCAGTACGAGATTTATAAGTCACGTATTGAGGGCATTCAGAAAAGGTTCTTACGTTTCCTGGACTACAAAGCCCGGGTTAAAACATCTGGTTACCTTCAAAGATGCAAAAGATATCATTTTTTGCCTTTAGAAATAAGGCGTAATATTAGCGACTTGTGTTGCCTTGCAAAAATTCTAAATGGAACTATTGACAGCCCAGAATTACTATCTAAAATTTATCTTCGGACTAATCAACTTCGTTTTAGACAGCGCCCCCTATTGTCAGTAACTTCCGCTAAAACAAACTATAGAAAAAACTCATTCCTTATCCGTACTTGCCGTATGTTTAGTGAATTACCTAAAGATATCGACATTGACATATTTTGTACCAGCGTTTCTACAATAAAGCGACTCCTGACCGAACATGCAGTCGCAAACATGTAATATATTTTTTTTCTTCTGCTCTCTCATTCAGCATCATTTTCTCGTTTGTGTTAATTTTTTATCATCTCATGTTCAACGGTGTTATATGCTATAGGTGGAAATTTGTTATTAGTTTGACGTTATATATTGGTATATGCTAAGTAATGTATAAAACTGTTAATTTCCCGAATAAAATAAAATAAAATAAAAAAATAAAATAAAAAATATATTTTTTGCATTTGAATCAAAATCTAAACTTACCAAAAAGAAAATTTTCTAATATCGTCATATACCTAAATACTTTTTACTTTGCTAAAACTAAATTCACAAAAACAAAATTAGTTTGTTTCGTGCTATTTACTTGTTGCCACGATGTTAATGAAAAAGCGAGCGTCGGGGTGAAAGTTTCCATCAAACAAGGGGTTAAGAAAAGAAAAGTTTCGGTGGAAAAAAGCCGAGTTTGCGACTCGCTGTGACTTTGTCATTTTACAGCTTGGAGCTGAACTTTGTTCTGAACGAGCAAAATGAATAAAAGAGAGCCAAGTTTATAATTAGCAGTTACTTACACAAAGAATCATCAGGAAAAATGTTACTAAGGTCGATCGAGTGGGATATTTACTCAAACGACCTGGTGAACCCTGATGTCAGAGTTTTTTGACTGCCTGCTTCTACTACTACGGTGACACAAACCTACGATCGCCTTCTAGAATAATTCTGTAGAATAATTGTGCCCACAATAAGTACCTAAAGCGGAAAAAGTCAAGAATAGGGACGAACGGCGATAATGCCTGGTTTTTAGATCTCGCCAACAAAAGGCAAAAACGACATCTAAACATGCATGTTCCAGTCTCTAATACCACCTTCACCACTAGTGTGTGCGAAAAGTAAGTAAATAAGTAAAACCACTTTATTCCTCATTCAAAACACAGACACATAACAGAAAAATTTAAACTAAAATTCGCAAAGACGGCTTTATCGCTGAAAGAGATCTCTACCAGACAACCTTTAGGTGAAGGAGAAGTAAGAGAGAAAAGAGTAGTGCATAAATAAAGGTAAGTCATGCCGCTCCCGCATCGGCTAATATAGCTTCAAAAAGTCTTGCCTCACACACTGATTAAATCGTCTCTCACAGACGTACGAGGCCAAAAATGATGATGATTCTAAGTCAATAGCACACGGCTACTGAAATGGAAGGTACATGGAATATTGTACGCATGCATCGTGAATCAGGTTCAGATTGTAAATTGGTTTGCTGTGATCTAAATATTGAGTACATCCCATGGGGGTCCAGGCAATCACACCACGCTGCGATGACTGTGATGATATCCAATATAACTGTTATACCTAGATAGGCTATAGATAGGTAGTATGGTTATTACAAGCACCCGCTCTCTGAATTAATAGTTTCTATTTTCAGCAATGTGTGTCCGTGTTTGTTTTGTAGATTTTTTGTGAATGTATGTTATATAATGTGAAATAATAATATCCCTAAGATTTTTCACATAAAATGCTAATATTGAACAAAAAACGGAAAGCGCGGTAATACGACGCCGACGAGCCTTGACAGAACTGTCAAAAGCCATAGACAAGCTACGGCCGCCTGTGATTGGCCAGTTGCAGCCATTTTAAACTTCTAGATTCTATGGTTCATTTTCTGCCACACTAGTGCCATGAGTTATTATTAGTTCTTATATTTTTATTTTTGTAGTAAGATGGCGCTAATAGTTTCTATAAGTAATGCCAAAAATTGCCAAAAATCAAGATAATGGCGCCGTTCAATCAATGGACCACCTATTATTGGTCTGTCCCAACTGCCCGAACTCTTCAGGACCTTGAAAGCAAGCCCCAGGAGCATACCAATCTTCAAATATTGGTCAACAAGAACAATGTTTTCTGAAACAGCCTTGGAAAACAGTCCTCAAAAATGTCAGACGTGGCGATAGCGACCGTATTCTTGCGGCCGTTAACGCTCTGCCTACCCCGTAAGGGACAAAGGCGTGATATGTGTATGTATGTACGAACATAACGTTATCTACCGTCAATTCGACGAAGAAGAAGGTTGAAATTTTTCTAATTAGGTCTTTAGTTATAGGGTCTGCTTTGGTTGCCTTAATAACTAAAGAATTAAAACAATTGAGGTAACTAAGTATTGTTCATTTAATTAAAAACAAGAAGAAGAAAATAAGACCAACTGAACAATTATATAGTTTTACATACTAACTACCTACTTATAAACACTAAAATGGACACTCAATAAAATGAACATTTGCGATTTTGATCAATTTTAACAAGTTTTAAATCATAATTTTACTAAGTAACGAATAGGCTAACAAAGATTTATAACTATCAGAAAATGATCAAAATATCTCATAAATGTTTATGTAAAACAACCAATTTAAAATTTATTAACTAATAATGTCAAGGTACAATAATAAAATTATGTAAAACAATATATAGGTAACAAGATTACTTCATGAACTCTTTAGTACATTTTTTTCATCAAAACTTCTAGAAGCTTCTACCTACATTATTTATTGTTCAACCAAGTAAACATGGTGTTTACATTAAGCCACCAAAACAAATTGCTACAAATTGGAAGCAACGTGCGGGAGAGCGCCAGGCATTTAAATTTAGCCGTGGTTTTGCGCCACTCCGTCTCGAAGCCGCACGCGTGTTACCGCCTACTCAACAATCAAATTGCAATGTTGTGAATTCACCTTTATTATTCGAATCAAGTTTGAAAATCTACTTTTTAACAGCTTTGAAAGCCGATTTTAAGCTGTCAATTTTGAAATTTTGACAGTTATGTCGACTTAAAAAATAACTAATTTTAACATTTTTACATTTTTGATTGTCAAGGAGGCAGTACTAACGTAGTTCAGTTTCAATAATAATCACTAACGATAGTTTTGAATTACTAGCGATACCTATTGACGACGAAAATTTGTGCATTAGAATGATATGTTGAATACATAATATAAGTCTCAATTCAGCAGTTCTCTTAACTTCCTTCACTTAAAATCGTGCTGCTACTATCCAATATGACACAAATTGTGACTAAAATGGTCTTACAATTTGGCATAGAATGCCTAAATAAGAAGCGGATAGATGGTGACTAAACAAGTGTAACGTAGAAAAAATTTAAGACTTTTTTACACATTGCATCATAAGTCTTCTCCTTTTTATAATCAAAGTGAGCTATATTAAGTTAAGGAAGTTAAGAAACTTACAGAATTAAGGCCATTTATTGATGTTTTTTTTAATATTCTAAAATCACAATAATTAAAAATATCAGTCGATTTTAACTATACTAAATATACTAAGTAAATTAATAACATAAAAATCCATCTTAGATAGATGTATTATTAGTAAGTAGTAAAAAAAGAGAAAAAAAATGAGAGAGAAAATATTGCTCAACGGTTCGAATTTCTAGTCAACGAGTATTATTTTTATTGATTTAGTATGTAAAGGAAGGTCAAGTGGAAGAATATAGTCTCTGCCTACCCCAAAGGGAAAGAGGCGTGATATATGCATGTTTGTAGGAAGGCCAAATAGTTTACTTTCCAAAAGTTAAATATCATTTGAACTTTTAAAAAGCGTACGGCCATATTTGAGACTGCTATTTTTCCTAAAATACAAATAACTTCCGATCTTGTGACATTGAGAATAAATTCAAACTTTTATGCTTCATAATTTTCGTATTAGGTATTATATTTAAAGGGGTGAGCCAGTCCATGAAACTGAACAACTCTCCCCAAGAAACATTATGTCGACATATGAAAAAAATACTCCGTACTGTTGACTCGCTAGGCTGCTACATTTCGAATGGGCGGTCCAAAATGTTTTGACCTATGTTTCTTACAGAAAAATGTTCAGTTTCATGTACCGGTTCCCCCTTAATCCTTTATAAGGCCATGAGAAAAATGTTACCACCTAAAATTGAACTTTACTACCCGCAATAGATTTCAAATCGAATGCAAAAATTTGACATGCCCTGCCCGTTAAAGGGTTAAAATATTTGTCTTTCAAGTTAAATAAGAGTTTCCTAGTTGAGAACACAAGATTCATAGGTGGGTATCATGTACTTGATATTGATGAAGGCATCAGGGCCTCCATAGCGCTCCAGAATCTGAAGAGTCTCCTCGATCAGGTCAGCCACATTCTCACCTCTGGTTGTGGTATGGTCTATACCGGCGCCGAGGTTACCTGTCAGAGAGAACACAGCGTCAGATGATTTCGAAGGATGAGCCTGGGCCCCAAGTCTGCTATTTTTTTTGTCATTGTAACGCCATCGAAACTCAACTGTCATTCCATTGCCGTTGTGATTTTCTATACTTCAAACTGTTAGCAGACTACGGACAACAAATCCAACTGAGATCCAATTGACATCCAATTGAAACGATTTTCATTTAGCAGACTTAGGGCTCTGCTCATAAAAATTAACAAAAAGAGAGAGTTATGAAATAAAAATTTGGACTTTGGACACAACCTAACTCAGTCGGCTGGTACATTTTGTATGGGACTACCAATAAATATTTCTTATTTTTTTAACCTATGTTTTGGAATTCTGTTCAGTTTCATGTGCTGGTTTATCCCATGTAAGGAAGATAGTACATTTTCTAACCTGCTGTATTTTTGGCTCAGACACTTTTTGAATAACATGTTTTTTTCTTTTTTGGAATAACTTGATTAGTGTCAAGATTCACACTTTGAAATATTTTTACAGTTCACCCGTCATAATTTTATGATCTTCCAATGTTTCTGCTTCATAAGCCACATCAGTCTACTGATAGACATTGGCTTACATTAAATTGAAGAGCAAATGTTATACTCATCACGTTTGACAGTGTAGCGGTAAAAAAAGCTAAAGAAGATGAGTTTATTTTATTTTCTCCTAAGTCTCCAAAACCTGCTGCGTCACCATCATCAAACTTCAGACTTAGCATGCCGATTTTCCGCCTCTACAGGCGATCAATCAACCACATAATTGACACGAAAAGCACGCCAGATATTGTTTTCAGGGTAACAGACTTGTCAGGGTATGGAGTAGATTAATTATACGGTGTATGTGGGGTTGCCATGTGTACAGATTTGTCTGTAGCTGTACGGTATAAAGACCCTAATTGTACCAGATGACAGTCGTTTTCTAGCAACACAACAGTAACGCAGCAGTTCAAAGTAAGACTTGGGTCAATCTCAATTATTGGGTGTTTTGTTATGCTTTCCTCACGACCCTTGGCAAAAGAGCACTTTGTTCCACAGGCAATATTGTTGCCTATTCCGTGGACCTACTGCTACCACTACAGTCACAACAATCCACGGGCCTACCCCAACCTAGGATATATTGCCATACTCATCACGGTAGGCGTCAATCGCCTGGATTGACGACCTCAGTGCAGGTACGAGTATTGTAGATATTTTCAGAGGACGCTGGTGGTCATTCCCTACATTCATCCATTTTTTGACTTTTACAGGCCATAGATGCTGGAGTCCCTCAAGGATCAGTTCTGTCTGCAACACTATTTCTGCTGCATATCAACGACATGCTGACGCCCGACACCTTTGGGTACGCAGATGATAGCACGGTTGTTGACAGATACCTGTCCGGTGCAAAGGCCAGCAGTGAAACCACCCAGTCTTGTCGAGAGTCCATAGTCCAACATCTGAACTCTTCACTAAGGGCAATATCCGAGTAGGGTGATGCCAATTTAGTGAAGTTTAATGCAACAAAGACACAGGCTTGTCTATTCTCGACTAAACGGAGTCCCTTCACACTTACACCGACTTTCCGAGATGTATCCATACCGATATCTGACCACCTTGATCTTCTTGGCATGACCCTTACGTCAGACTTGAACTTTGGACGCTACATAGAATCTTTGGCCACGACTGCAGCAAAAAAGCTTGGTATCCTCTCAAAGGTTAGGCGCTACTTTGCACCAGAACAGCTTCTACAACTATATCAAGCTCAAGTTCGATCTTGCATGGAGTATTGCTGCCACCTTTGGGATGGATCTGCCAAATACCAACTGGCCGCCTTAGACTCCATTGAAAAACGCGCCAAGAAGCTCATAGCAGACGAAGCACTGGTTGAGACTAAGTTGCAGAGCCTTGAGCACCGTCGTAAAGTAGCATGCATGTCGGTATTCTATAGGATACATTTCGGAGAGTGTGCTCAATCACTCCACGACCTGATACCCCCTTCCCCATTCCATCTCCGGGGATCGAGGCGCCGACTGGGGTTCCACCCTTATGTTGTAGATATACCTCTGATCCGCACTAAGCGTTTCGCTTCAACTTTTATCATGCGTACGGCTAAAGAGTGGAATTCCCTGCCGGCGGATCTTTTTCCGGAACAATATAACTTGGGCCTTTTTAAGGCAAGAGTGAATAGGCATTATCTAGGCAAGCATGTACCATCTTCGTCTGCATCTCCACTTACCACCAGGTGAGATGGCAGACAAATGCGGGCCTATTACATATAAAAAAAAAAAAAAAAAAAAAAAAACATCCAGGAGTATTAGGCATCGCTATTCTAAGGCGGTACACAACACAACCTAGAGCTTGTAAGATCATATTACCTTTCTGACCCAGATTTTGTGTAAAAACAATACCGACAATATGGCAACTCTGGTGTATACGAGACAACGAAATTCGTATCTGACACTGAGGTCGCTAGTGTCGCTCTCACCCGACCACATTGTTAGAGGAATTCCACGCGCCTCGTTCACGGCTTTTTGCTGCTGTGCCCGAGATAAATAAGGTGTTAGAGACATTCGAGCTATTCGGCAGGCGAGTGCGGCTTTGTTGGTCAACTCGGGAAGTGCCGAGTGATTTAGGAATGGGACTTTGACAAATTAGTAAGGTCGTAAAGGTCGTGGTTAAACCTACTTATTTCTTAAGCACATTAAATATTGTTTGTTTGTGAAGTGTGGGAAAATCGAGAATTGAGCACAGGAACATGACAATTATCAAAGAAAATTAACATGTAAAGAATATTAAAGTTGATTTGTTGCATTTCGTATTTAGAGATTAACTGCTCTTCGTTCTATTAAAATCCCCAGTCTCCTACAAAGATTTTTACTTAAAATTGAAAAAATTAGGCTTGAGCTGCGTTTGTATTGAAATCAATAAGATTTATATTTACTATAAAAAAAAAATTAAAGGGTTATTTTCACATCATCATCCACCACGGACGCACATCTCATCGGTCTAAAAACTGTCCACTGCTGGAAGTAGCCCGCCACATTTATAAATGTTTTTTACCAGCGATCAAAAATCAGATTGAAACCAATCTAGCGATAACTTTGAAAGCGATAGTCACAAAGCTAACGGTATGCCGCGTGCGAGCGATCTAGGCCATACGCTTCCTGTTTGCCGTCAACGCATATAAAGATCAAACGCCCTTTGACAGGGGACAGAAAAACTAGTTTCCGACGAAACATGAAAGCCGAACAAACATGGACCCCAACTGGGCATATTGTTTTCGCTTTTTTGTGACGTGTAACATGGTAATTATACGTTTAATTTTGGACTGGAACTTGATATAGGTGAAAAACTAAATTACGATTTGAAGCACCCTTTGATCAATACATAACAAAAAATTGATTTACGAAATCATGATTTAGAAGGTAAAAAGGCTTGTGGGCCACTAACGATTTATTTTATGCCACTGTTTAAAAAGTCAAGATTGATTATTTATTTAGCCACATTACAAACTAAACAGAGGAGTCCAATAATTATTTTTTCTGCATTCCAAAAGGTATCTAAAAGTTTTCATGCTCAGCCTTCTGGAGAGAAGATCCGCTTATAAATTTACTGTTTCATGTTTATGTAGTCTACATTGATGATTCGTTAATTTTTCGGTCAGCGATATCAAAATGAAGAAATTCACAGATTGGGACAGTCAGTAATAATCTCGGGCAAAGTGACGAACTTGAAATGGGAAGTTTGTAAACAAATTCGCGGGTCGTAAACTTTGAAAGTCTATTACGTTTCAAGGCAGTCTTGCTTTTTGAAATTTTGATTCAGCTCTACAAATCAAAAGCCGTAATATAATAAATTTGTAGCAATATCTGTATAAAAACATACAACAGGAAGAGAGAAAATTTCACCCTTTTTTTACTTGTTTCATATTATGTATGACTGAATCCAGCCATTTAGTAAAAATAATGTTTTTTTCATATCTAAAAATTTGCGGAAAATTAAACTCACCACAATGTGTAACACCCCGAAAGTTCTTTAGTTTATGTTTACCTAACGAGTTTTGTCTCGTGTTCTTATCCATAGACTAAAAAACTCTAATAGACTTCAATGTACAACGATACCCGTTATCTGAATCCTTGAAAGTAAAGAGTACTTATTTACCAAAATAAAACCTTGCCTATACATTATGGAGGAGCCTTGTTCTACATGACAGAAGAGGAATCTTTATCGATATTAATTGTATGACATAAATCTGATAATCATCAAAAAGCCTATGAGGCTCCTTACTCATGCATAAGATAAGCCGTTCTTGAAGATGTATCTCGAATCATCATCATCATCGTCATTTCAGCCGGAAGACGTCCACTGCTGAACATAGGCCTCCCCCAAATATTTCCATAGTAAATGATTCTGCGCAACCTGCATCTACTGGCGTCCAGCGATTTTCACCAGCGCCCTAAGTTTGCTAAATGAAAATCGTTTTAGCTGGATGTCGATTGGATCTCAGCTGGATGATTTTGGTAGTTTTGTAGTCTGCCTACAGTTTAAGTATAGAAAAATCACAATGGCAATGGAATGGCGATTGAGTTTCGATTGCGGTACAATGACAAAAAATAGCAGACTTGGGGCCCAGATCATCTGTCCACCTTGTGGGAGGCCATCCAACACTACGTCTTCCGACCCGCGGGCACCATCGGTTATCGGTTCGTCAAATATCAGTGTAATATTACGTGCTTTATTTTTAATTTTTCAGCTGACTCTCACTGAGTTTCGTAGTCAATGGTATGTAGTCTGCTTACGCCTCATTTCTCGTGTTGTGAAATAGTTGCGGCTTGGCGCGGGTCGTTTTTGCTCCTCACTTCACTTTGCTCGGCTAATGTGTAGTAAATTGCGTGTCATTATCAAACCTCACCTGAGTTTGGGCAGGGTTTCAAAGTTATTTGTTTAGTTTTGTGGCTGTAAATTTTGTAAACTATAACGTGCACAGGATTGATCCAAACATGGTACTTTTTCATTAACATTTCACCTAAAATCTCATCTCATACAATAGAGTAACACAGCAAGCTGAACCATGTGCATACAATTCTCTGTATTATAAATGAGTAACAAACGGATTTTTTCCTTGAAGAAGTTATGCATGTAGTAAGGCACCAAAGCCAACCTTATCGCAGCCCTTTACTATCACCAACGTCATCTACTACTTTCATCATCATCACCATTACATGCTATACTATCATCAGTAACTTACGGTTGTTATCCTTGAAAAGATTCAGCATGGGCAGCATTTTTCTGTAGTACGGCACCAATGCCTCGCCACCTTATCGCAGCCCTTTATACGTCATCTGCTGCTTTCGTCATCATCACCATAACATGTTATACTATCATCAGTAGTAGTATTATCATCAGTAACTTACGGTTCTTATCCTTGAAGAGATTCAACATGGGCAGCATTTGTCTGTAGTATGGCACCAATGCCTCGCCCACCTTGTCACATCCCGTTACTATCATCTGGATACACTTCAGCGCGTGGCAGATCACCCCTGGACGCTTTGTTTCTAGTGCCCCTGTGAAGTATTTATTATTTTATGTGAATAGGTACATTGCAAATATGGATGTCTGTGTTTTGTGATGGACGCAAAAATAACTAAAAAACAAGCATTTTAAAAGAAAATCGAACATAAGCAAAACGCAGGAAGAAAAAAACATTATTAAGATAAGACAATTTTGGTTGTGAGGACTGGGTCGTTAATGAAATAATTTGTACGCTTGAGACTATTGTCCAAAATAATTGTTCATAATATTCAAAGTTTGAAAAAACCATACGTAGAAAAAGTATTTCATACATTGCTATTTTCAAATAGGTATAATAACGTTTTAGATAGTTTAAAATGTAGGTTATTTGGACCTGTTATTTTTGTTACTCGCAACCAAGGACTTTATTATTTTACATAATAACAAAATCATATCAAAGTAAATTTTGAGATTTATTGTTCGATTGTTGTGGTATAAGATACAGAAGATAAGTAGTCGATCAAAAATCTTGAATTCAGAATCCTGTCTTCCATTATTTGTGAGCATAGACTAAACCAGGTGCGAAACATGATCCGCCTGAATAAGATCCAGTCGAGGCCGTAGGATCGAGCAATCCGATTGGAATGAAATTTGTCAGCTGATATTTTGAAATAAAACGAGGCCAATATTTTCTTGATCATTGGCTTGCGAAAATTGTACAACAAAATTCATGAGTAAGAAAAAATCTTGAACGTGCTGGAAGTAAGTAAGCAAAAAAATTGGAGATGAGGTTAAAACTCTACATTGTAGAAATTATACGATTTAAGCCAATTTTACTCGTTCCACTTATTATATTTGTAGGTAATACCCAACTAGTTTTGGTCACTGAACTTCAGCAGGGAAATTTATTAAACTTTACACAATATAATACACATTAAAATTAAATGATCAATACATAAAAATCATTTTTGCACCTAACAACAGCTGATGTAATTCCTACAATGTATATACTAAGAGGTTTCATCAAGTGCCGATAATCGCAAGTATAAACGTTAAAAATCTAGTCGATGTTTAAATCAAGAGACAACTTCTTTGCAGAAAAATACAGTATGGTACGATGGATTTTTCCGAAAATACTAGCCTCTGCAAGTCAAACTTAACTTTCCCCAAGGAATATGGATAGGAACAAAGTTTTAAAAAGTCACCTCCCATTAAGGATTGTTCGGTCAGATGATAGTCGTATGAGATGTATAAATTGTTTCCAATATTTGGTTCTTGGGGTAAGTTCAGTTTGACTTGCAGACGTCAGGGTTTTCAGAAATGTCCATTGTACGTTTACAACCTGTATAAAAAAACATACTTTTGATAGGAATGATGAGCTGGGGTACAGTTGGTAGGACCTTGTAGGAACCCTTTCGACAAAGGTCGTTGATGCCTTGCTCCACGATGAAGGTGTAAGGGTAGCTGCCTTCTGACAGACCGTCGAAGAACATCGGAAGATAATGGTGGAAATCCAGCTTCTCTATTGGCACCTGAAAGAAAAAATCATCTTAGGAAACAGGTCAAGGTGGAGTTGTACACCGGTCTATGCAACTAAACAACTTTTCCTAAGGAACATCAGGTCAAAATATACAATAAAAATTGTGAATCTCTGATCCTTAATTTTGGTACTAGTTACCATCGACCGAGTCAACTGTATGTTAGGTCAAGATTTTGTAGGATAAACTGTTCAGTTTCATCAAAATATTGGTTCATCAAAATATTTCTATGGCAGATTTTTTTCACACCTTTTATTTACTTTTCTATTATGCTAATACCATTCAATTCAGGACTATTATGTTAATAATTCTGATCAATCCACTACCTAATTGTGAATATTATTCATTGAATAATCTAGGTCAGTAGGAGTTATAATATTCTAGTATTCTAGTTTCAATGATGAATGAGGTTAATAGGTCTGATGTCATAACACTTGCAAGCTGCACAGTATTGGATAGCTTCTACTATTGGTCTAAGATCCGGCCATACTACGACCTTCACCGAGCTGTTCAATGAATTAACTATGTTTGTTATGCAATAAAACATGCCAATACTGCGTATGGGTTGCCTAAAAAATTTGAGTCCAGAGTATGTTTTTTTTTTACGTAACCTGTTCGATGTCCTACTGCAGGGCAAAGTATGATTGAATTTAAAAAAATATATGCAGGGTGTAAAAAATATAAGCGGGAAATATTTTAAGGGGTAAATCAGCCCATGAAAATGAACAACTTCGCCAAGAAACATAGGTCGAAATATGAATAAAAAAAATTTGACCTCCCGTACAAAACTACCGACCGATCAAATCAATTTGTATGGGAGGTCCAAAAAAATTCTCATATTTCGACCTATGTTCTTGGAGGAAGTTGTTCAGTTTTATGGACTGATTCACCCCTTAAAATATTTGCAGCTGATATTTTTACGCCTTATATTTTAAGGGGTAAATCAGCCCGTAGAATTGAGCAACTTTCTCCAAGGAACAAAGGTTGAAATATAAAAATTGTGGACCTCTCATACAAAATGTACGTCAATTTGTCATTCTCAACCGTTACGTATACAAACTATGACAGTGACTTGTAGGTACATGCCAATATTGCAGCCAATACCTGGTAAAACGGACAATAAGGTTTGTTACCTTCCAAGCTAGACGTCTTCCATTATTAGTAAACTCGATAGCTACTGGGAACTCCCCCCTTTGATAGCACTTTCGAAACATCGTCGGCTTCGGAGGCAGAGGGTCATACACACTGCTCTTTGGAGGAGGAATGACCTTCGTATTCTTCTGCATCGCTTGTATGGTAAAAGCCGGCACGAGCCGAGGCTTTTTACTCTTGTACCCATAAGGATAGTTCGGGCTCGGCTTCCTCAACGAATCCCGAAACTCCTTCCCGCACTGATCCGGCAAACACGGCGGCAGCAACATCGTTCAGAAAAACATCACACGGAGTACAGCAAATAGTCTAATAATATCTATCTAAAATGTTTGCCCGAGTAATAAAATAAGAAAGTAAATTTGCTTTCGGCTGGGCCCGATTCTGATTGTTTATTTTGCAACATGATCGTTGCCCGGCAACGGTATCGATTGATCGCCGACGGCAGCGCCACCTACGACTCCTGTTTACAGTCGATGTGAAATATACGGAGCTGTTTTCGGTGCGAACTTGCCACGTTTTAAATAAGGATTTTTTACTGATAGGATCTAAGGTACCTATATGGTACTGATAGGAACACTTGTAAGAACTAAGGTATGGCCGCTCGAAAAAGCCGTATTTGACAGCTGTTGTTGACATGCCCTTTAGTATTGGTTTGACAGCTGTCAAATATGGCCTATTAAAACTGCCATTCTTTAGGTGACACAAGTTCTTATTTTTGCAGATTGAAGGATTATCTGTCGAGTTTAGTGAGTCTTATCTACGGAAATTTCTGCTGAGATTTAAAAAAGCTTTCATTTGCAGCCAGCGCCACCTACTTGGAACTAAAGTGACTAATTAATAATTTCCCATTCACAAGTAGGTAAAGAACTTAGCTTTCACAAAACCTTCCAATCATAGAATTTAGAAAACATGTCCTTAATATCCTAAAACAATTTCAGTATTTTAAAGAAACTCAATACCATAATATTATAGTTAACGTCCCGTATACAATAAATATTTCATTTATTTTTTAGGTTCCGCCTTTATTTCAGAACAGAGACCCGTATGTTTTCACTCTTAGGCTATGTCCATACTACTTAATTATATTATTGACGTGAAAAACTTATAAAAAACATGGCGGCCCCGTCTACGGTGTAAAATTTTTATTACATTTTAATGTGCCGTGTGATGCCGGCTTAGAATAGCATCACCACATTTCGTCCCATTCCACTCCATTTCTTCATATTTTGTTGTAAGAGGCAACTAAGGGACTCGAGGATTTCATGTGTGTTAAAACTTTAGGCGACAGGCTGACAACCTGCCACTGCAGTGATGCACGAACGTGACGTGGAGATAACGACCATAATTTTACGATCGTTATTGTTCTGCCTACGGCGTATAAAGGCGTGATTTGTGTATATATTTTAATATTACATCACGTCCGCCTATTAGCTCTTCACTGATGGACGGCCACAAGCACGATATCCCACATTCGCCATTAAGTCGCTACCAGCCGCTCTCTTTAAGTCATCGGTCCATCTGGCCCGAGGGTGTCCAATGCTACGCTTGCCGAGGCGTGGCCTCTACGCAGGAACCGGCTTACTCCAGCGTTTAATATTTATCAGGGACATACAAATTAGGATCTCCTTGGAGTATTATTTGAAGAATAATCAGTTTTTATAAAGGTTCCATCGTTACGCACGATGATAAATACTTAAAAGAACTTCAAATAATAGTGGAAATTCTTTATCTCTCGATTGAACCCAGTGCTAAAAGCTAGAAGCTTCTGTTATGGGTCCCATAGTCAATAAGTAGAGATCTAGTAAAGGAAGCTTCAAGAATTCGCGGAAAACTCAGTTGCAGTTAGAACAAAAATATTGCATATCAAAATAATCTAGACTTCTTTATGGTATAATAATGATACGAACATTAAGATTTGAACACCGCTATTTCCAAGTCGCACCGTAACGATTATTTTATTGACGTGTATATACGTCTTTATAGCCTCCCGAACAGAGATTTCGCGCCAAATTGAATGTCGGTTGGACCGTGTTCGATGTTTAAAATTTAATATCGCATCAGCTGCGGCTCGCATTATGAAAATTTTTATATGGCGCGCAAGTTTAGTATGAGTTGAGCCTTGGTTGATTTGTTTTAGTTAAGATAGGTTTAAAGATTATTTATTCTCATAAAAGATATCGCTTACATGAGAAAAAATTAAAATAGTAATTACGATTGTTGTCGCTGACATGGGCATTACAAATCGTCGTTTTCTAATGTAGGTACTGTAAGATCCGTAAAGTAAACTACTAAAACTGTTGGGGTATATTGATATGGTACTTTTTTCTTTAAATGCTTTGAGTTTTGTTATAAGCTGTGAACAGAAAAAATATATCCGTGAACAAACATGATCAAACTAGTATAATGACGAGGTCCGATACTGATACGAAGGTCCGAAGGTTCTGAAGTAAAAGGCACAGAGTTTCAAGAATTGCTTCCAGGGATACTGACGACCTTATAAGATGGTTATTCGAAATCGCGTTCTTCGGCTGATTCCCGTAGTCGTTTTCATTTCTCATGATATGACTTAATGTGATACTCCAGATCAAATTCTAGTATAAAACAAAGGTATACTTCAAATAGGCACTCATCCAAGAATAGTATTTTTCGAGATATGGGCATTTAAAAATTATCCGCCCACGGGAATCAGATTCTGTGACACGGGAATCAGAAGTAGGATATTTCTGGTAATAATTGTGTGAAACTATTGGTAAGTAAATAATATAAAAAAGGAATGAAACAAATCATAAGTACTTAGGTAACTAAGTAACTAGGTATATCGAAGTAGGTGACAAGAGTACTAGGCATGTTAGGTAAATAAGCAACTAGGCAAGTATGTCATGTTAGGTAGATAAGTAACTAGACAAGTAGGCACTTAACTAGTATAGATGTGAAGCTATTTATCTAGTTACCTATCTAATTAGGTACTTATTTAATACCCTAACAACATAGCTACGTATCGATATAACATAATAGGGACAACGACAGGGAAAAATATTGCGAAAAAATATATTTGCAAAAGTAAAATTTTGCATTTAATATGTTTTGCAAAATATACGTTTTACACAAGAGGACAATGCTTCTCAACGATTTAGGCACATACAATGATAAGTCTCATGTAAAATTTAGTGAAAAACTGATTTCCGTTGTCTTTTATACACGAGAATCAGTGTGACGGGAATCAGAAAAAATCGAAAAATGGCGATTGTTGTGAATTGACGCAGTCTTATGCTACGTATATAATTAAAACATTTAAGTTAGTAAACCTTAGGGTCTTTAAATTAGGTATGAAGTAGTCACCTTGTTACTTTTACTTTAATTTTAAACCAACAAACGGGAATCAGTTTTCAACCAAAACAAACACACGGGAATCAGTTTCGAACCTTCGTAGTTCGGGAATGCTGCATAAGCGGCAGCTCTGCTTCCCATGGTGCACAGAGCACTACTGGGAGATAACGATGGGGGATAGAACTCACTTTCGGGGCGTTTAATTAGGGATGTACGCGGACTTTAGTGACGTTCCACGGGAATCAGAACTTGTTGCCGGACATTTTTAAATTAGCTTATAGAACAAAATCTAATATTTTCACAGAAATGAAATATTTTTTTCCTTGACTATTGTACATCTGTTTTATCATGTAGAAATAGTTTGAATAGATAAGTTATACAGAAAAAAAGATATAGGCATTATTGTATCGAATTTTGGGGCGCGGACACGTTCCGGGAATCAGATTTCGGCAATTTGAATTTTTTTTTTACTATCTTGGCATGATCCTATACTTAAGTTTCATAATGTCCCAGTTAGAATCAAGTATGAACTATCCAATAAAAAATATATCGTGTCTTTGTTTTTAAAAAACTATGGTGTTTTGACCCCGGACAATGAAAATTTACGCTCCGAAGAAGCACCCATAAGATGACGCCTGCCCAAAATCGCAGTCATGCATAAAAGCTGTCGAAATCTCCCAATCAAGGTGACGACTTTAAATCCTGTTTTGGGCACAATCATTTTGCTACCCTAATGCTGAAAAATGTAAGTATTCAGATATGATTTAAGACTAGTGGCTCGTCTTTCGATTTCACTCGTGGCTCATTATTTTACCGTGGGAATAAGAAGTCTTTTTCTGGCATGCATGATAATCACACAAACCTTCCTCTTGAATAAACCGCATCCTTTGCGTGGAGAAGAGGAGTGATGCTGAAAGCAAGGCAAAAGGCAAAAATTCCATTTTATACATACATACATCACGCCTTTATCCCTTGACGGGTAGGCAGAGCGCCAACGGCCGTAAGAATACAATCGCTATCGCCACGTCTGACATTTTTGAGGATTGATTTCCAAGGTTGTTTCAGAAAACATGTGTATCACTATAGTGACAGGTTGTCAGGTAAAAATTGTAATACACCAATACTCTCGAGTCCCTTAGTCGCCTCTCAAGGACGTGGAGTGATGCTATTCTAAGCCGGCATCACGCGGCAATCCATTTTATATACTAAGTAAGTATTTTATTTATCAAAATAAGCATTTTTATACTTTGGCGTCGAACATTCCAACCGTGTAACCGTGGAACAGTCAATGGTTTTGAACGGAAAAAGAAGCAAAATGAAAAATGGGGTAAAAAGTGGAAAGGGGGAAACCGGCTTTTGCCCGATATCAACCTGTTTTTTTTAGTTCCTGGATTCCACAGCTCGACCTGAATCAGTGCTTGGTAGGCAGAACGGCGCAATTCCGATTTCGGTCCGGTTTTTGCGTTGTACCTACCGATTTTTTTTTGTTGTGATTATTGGTTACATTTTCTATTTTGTATCGAAAAAATAGCTGGGACGAAAGATCAGATATCATTTTAATAATAGTAAAGCTGTCAGTTTAAGAAAATTTGCAATTTCGTTTTACATCAGACAGGATTTCAACATTTTCAACCAGAAACTATACATATTGTTAGAAACAGAACCAACTTCCTTTCATGGCATAAACCAGCCTATGAAACTAAACAAAAACCACATTTTTTTTCACATCAGACAGGGTTTCAACATTTTCAACCAGAAACTTTCAATACAGGTTGTTAGAAACAGTACCAACTTCCTTTCAAGGCATAAACCAGCCTAAGAAACTGAACAATTTTCCCCAAGGAACATAAATTTTTTGGACGTTACCTACAAACTAACTTAGCCATTCACACCGGACTAAATTCGGAACATAATGAAAAATACGATTCACATATTACTACTATACTAAATGCCTGCGGGTCCAACGATGGGATAAGAAACCTAAATCGGCCAAACGTATAAACTTGAGTCAATAGCTTGTTTGCTGTCATTGGAACAATGTGGCGCAGTGGTAGTGCAACTGCCTTTGACGCAGAAGGTCCCGGGTTCGATTCTCGGTGGGTCACTCACAAATTTTGATGTCAATCACTTTGAATTTGTTCCCAGTCTGGTTAGGACATTGCGGGCTGAACCACCCGATTGTCCGTAAGTAAGATGGTTCCGTGTTTGGATGGCACGTCAAGCCGTAGGTCCCGGTTGCTGTCTATGATCACTTAGACGGCGGTCGTTACACAACCATGTCAGAAGCCTGCTATATGTAGAAGGCGGTTGAAAAATTCTGACACTAGGGTTCATCAGGTCGTTGGACCACTCGGTGTCCCACACGAAAAGAGAGAGAGATTGGAACAAACTTAATAGTTGGTAATACAATCTTCTCCGGCCAGGCTCTGTACTCGCAGTGATCTAGAGTACGTTCCATACTTTGCCAGCCAACGAAACACAAACACAAAATGGTTAGCAAAATTCATTAAGCCTTATTTACTAGACGACCAAAACCAAAGGTATCACCCAGGTTCCGTCACACTGCTAAGCAGAACCTCTAGGCAAAACTGGCCATGTAAGCAGCACGGTAAGTAACCATAGACTGATTTACGGTTTGATAAGTACGCCGCTGGGCACACGTACAAACCATAAACCAGATTCAAGACCGAACGACGCTAAGAATAAAATGCAGTATAGTTGAAGCTACGTGTATGTTATACTGGATGTAAAAATACATACATGCATACACAAATAACGCCTATATCCCTGGCGTATCCTGGGGTCTCTCTTCTCTTTTCGTGTGGGACACCAAGTCATCCAACGACCCGATGAACCCTAGTATCGGAATTTTTTCAACCGCCTTCTACAAGTAGCAGGCTTCTGACATGGTTGTGTAACGGCTGCCGTCTAAGTGATCATAAACAGCAACCGGGACCTACGGCTTAACGTGCCATCCGAAACACGGAACCATCTTACTTACGAAAAATCGGGTGGTTCAGCCCACAATGTCCTAACCAGACTGGGATCGAATTCACAAAGTGATAAATATCAACTTTGTGAGTGACCCTCCGGGATCGAACCCGGAACCTTCTGCGTCAAAGGCAGTCGCACTACCACTGCGCCACATCGGTCGTATCCTGGGGTAAGCAGAGCATTAACGACCGTATAATTACGGTCATTATCGCCACGACTGACGAATGTTTTAGGGTCGTTTCAGATAAGTCGTGTATCACTATAGTGAAAGGTTGTCAGCCTGTCGCCTAAAATTGCAATACACATGGAACCCTCGAGTCCCTTAGTCGGCTCCTACGACACCCACAGTAAAGAAAGTGGAAAGTTGTTCTGTTTCATGTTCTGCCTGCATGCATCCCTATCAGTATTCTGTCCATTAGACCCTGTATAGTTTAAGTACTTATGGCTTGTAGACTGTAAAAGTTTTTCTTTTTTATGGGTTTCTGCTCAGTTTTTATAGTTCAGCAAGTGGGGGTCCTGACGGACCCGTTACGAGGCTCTCTAGACCACAGAATAGCTTCGTAAAATTGGTTCATAGGTTTGTAATGATATGGGAAGTCCAGAAATTATGTACGCGAAACAAATCTAACTTATTATATAAGTTTACCGCGATCTCGCAAACGGCTCTAAGGCTCTTAACATTTAAGAAAAATTGTCGTCATCCCATCATCACATCAGCCTATTAGCAGTCCACTCCTGGACATAGGCCTCTCCCAGGGTATGCCACAATGAACAATCTTCCGCTTTCGCCATCCAGTCGCTACCAGCCGCTGTCTTTATGCCATCGGTCCATTAGGCCGGAGGGCGTCCAACGGTATGCTTGCCGAAGCGCGGTCTCCACTCGAGAACCCGCTTACTCCATCGCTTCTATGACAGGTGTGACCAGCCCACTGCCACTTCAGTTTCAAAAATAATATGTAATTGTTTATTGTTTCACCCTTTATTTTATTGTCTTTTGGGAACAAAGCCATCTATTGAGCCGATTAAGACAATCGAACTAGCATGGTCAACCGGTAAGGTCCTGAGGTCCTTTTACGTTTGTATGTATGTCTGTTTTTTTCTTCGTACCTAAACCACGAATCGGATTTTAAAGTTCTTTTTATAATATAGACCGATGCAACAGGAAGGCATTTTATACTTCATTCATGCCCAAAAATATTAAGGCCTATCAGATGTAAAATTAATACAAGAGGATGTACCTACATACCTATCTAGAGAAAGTATTTTTGGTTCAATCTAGTTTCCTTATACACAGACTGCCCACGAGAATTAACACGTGAACTTACGGCCTTAATTACTGCGGAACTCTAAAAATATCCAGCAAATAGTAAACAAGTGTGGCCCTTGGGAGCCTTAAGCGAATCCCACATCTGACGCACAACGCTGCGCATTTTAGCGCATCCGTAACGTGTGCGCCGGTCTGGTGTAAGGAAATTTCAGACTCTCCATACTAAAAACTAACGTTATCGCAGAACCAACGAAGACTTGCGTAGCTAGACAGACGCATCTGTTAACGCAGAATCATTACTGGACCTGTGTCAAAGTAAGGGAAAATCTTCTAAGTGCCTGACAGGTCAAATGAACCACTTTTTAAAACGACATTTTGTACGGAAATATAGAATTATGACGTCACAAGTCTTTATTTTGGATGACGTCAAAACAATCACTTTTCTGTTTAAAAATTGTGATTGTCAAAAGTTTCAAAAGCAATGAGTCGGGTTAGAAGTATCGTAACAATAGTTTTATAAAATAGGTAACTTTCATATTTTATTAATTACGTTGTCAAGTACCGATGCATCTGACAACCGCATGTGCCACGGATGCGCTATAGTAGCGTTCTGTTGTGCGTTAGATGTGGGATTCGACTTAGCTCGGTACACTGGCGTGCGGCATACACCAAAACATCTTAATGAACCTCTTTATTTGCAACAACATAAATAACATCGACTGAAAGCAGACTAACGACGCTCTAAGTTATCCCTACGCGCTCCTGGAGATTTATACACACGGCTAGACTAGTTAAGAAAATATTATTGGCATTATTTTTTTGATTTGGGACACCGAGTCGTCCAAGGACTCGATAAACCCTGGTGTCAAAGTATTTCAACCGCCTGCTACTAGTAGCAGGCCTCTAACATTGTTGAGTGCCAGTTTGTTGTAGACAAGACTGAAGTTAGAACTCCTAATAGCAAAAGAAGGGGGCAAGCATAGGTATAAAATTATCAAAACATCCAACACACAGCATTACTTTCTTTTGCAATAAGCATCTATTTTAAACTCGTGGTTTCGTCGTGTCCCCCTTGGCAAAGCGCAGCGCGAAACCACCCGAGACTGGCCGCGTGTGCGTGAGGCGGCGCATAGGTACTATCGCACACACATTCAAGCCGCGCAACGTGCGTTTGTAAGAAGATTAGCTTACTTCCTTACACTTTGCTATTATAAAGTGTAAAAATATTAGACGCAAATATTTTAGCGGTGAATCAGTCCATGAAACTGAACAACTTTCCCCAAGAAACATAGGTCGAAATATGATAATTTTTGTATGGGAGGTCCAAAATTTTTTTTTATGCTTCGACCTATGTTTCTTGGGAAAACTTCTTTAGCTTCATGGGCTAGTTCACCCCTTAAAATGTTTTAAGAAAATATTTTTACATCTTGTATTATTACTCCTTTTTTTTAGTCCGGTGTGTATCAAAAGACACACGCGGCATCCGAATCACGCTTGGACATAAATCCGGTATAAAATCGAGCGATTGTATATCATCTGAACGACTTGCCAACAAATTGAATACCCTTGCTCGTATGGAAAACGATGGCAGTGGATCATTGCAGCCCGGTTGGATATCGGATATCGACAGGTAAACACAGGGTTGTTCACAATCATGAGTAGAAAAATATATTTTACATATCTCATGCTCTGAAAGTAGGTCATTACTGACAAAAAACACGACCTGTAAGTTCAACTTACAGGCGAGGTTTTAAAACTAATCCTGTAAGTAATTTTAAATATGGAACTAGAAAAAGAACCAATAGAATCGCGGCAATTAAAAAGTTAAAATCAATTTCTTCTTCTTTTTAATAGGAGTTGCATCCAATTGGTTGTATACGATTATAAATTTCGAACTGGCCGCTACGAATTGTGTTGCTTGAACGCAGGAATTATATTTTTAATCTGTATTTTTATAACCTCAATAAATGAGTTTGTCGAATTATTACACAATATTACAATGACAAAAGTAAAAATTACTAATATCCCTACGATCAGAAAAATGTCTACTTTATGTTAAGATATTTTTCTTTCATATTAATTTAATATTTTTCAATCATAGAAAAAAAAGTTTAGTGGTGCAATTTGAATAGCAGACGATACAATCATCATTTATGGATCGTTTTCTTGTATTTATCGCTTCATTTTACTCTTTTTTCATTCGATATGTAAAGCAGTATACGTACCACGGATGTAACATCAATAACAACCTCGGAAAGGTACCGCCCTCGCTCCGCTCGGGCGTTAAAAAACCTCGGTTGTTATTGATAGCTTACATACCTCAGTACGTAATCTACTATATTAGTCAGTATACAAACTTAGTAGGGTGTTTCAACTAGTGATTCATAACAACTTTTTCTATGGGACCACCTGCAAAATCGCAAAAAAGAAATTTGGCTGTTCCATGCATTTTTACCGAGTAGGTATGTATAAAATTTTCTGTGCAACATTCAAAATTTTTTTTACGATTTCGTAGGTGGCCTCATAGTAAAAGTTGTTGAGAATTGTGAGTAGAAAAATAATCCTGTATAAGGGCGGGTATAAAGATTTCGGAATGGTAGTAGTGATATATGGGGAAAATAACAGTGGTAGAATAATGTTGTTGTGAATATGAGTATTGGGTTGAAATGGAAAATTATCAAGTACACATAGGCACATGCATACAGGTTCACATCGTTATTCCTTGCGGGGTCGGCAGAGCGTTAACGATCGTCAAAATATGGTGCCTAGCTACGTCTGACATATGTAATTATATGCGAGCAGTTTCAGAGAATATACTGTCACTGTAATAAGACGTTGTCAGTTTGTCGCCTAAAAACTTTAATACACAAGGAACTCTAGGTCGAAACAAAACGAAAAATTGTGTTGTTCGAAGCATAAAACCTTCATATACCCTCAGTTGCCTTCATACATCCACGAAAAAGAAATTATACAAGTACATACTTAATAACATAAATGGAAAATAGCATGGGTACTTGTCCACTTTAGGATTGGACTTAAAATAAAAAATGCTCGAGATATTTTCGTAAACATTTTGGAAAAAACCCAATCAAAGAGGATTTCAATGAGATATATTCGAAAATAACTTAATGAACTACTAATTGGACTTTATCCTTTTCAAAAAAGGAGCAAAAGAGCATACCTAATTGGTTGTTAAAAATTAAGCACGTCTTAAGGGCGTTTCACACTGTATAGATAATATAATGTTTTATCTGAAGATACATGCTTAAGATAATGCTTATGTGTGTGTGTGTGTGTGCATATAATATACACACTTCAAGGTTTTATCTATAAATAGGGCGTCGAATATTTGAAGGTCGTTTCAGAAATATCGTGTATCATTTTAGTGACAGGTTGTCAGCCTGCCGAATTCTACGGAAACCTTGATAAGGTACCTACCTTATTTGCCTTTGACGACACCAGCGAGTAAGAAATGGGTTGATGCTATGTTGAGCCAGCATCCACATAAGACATTATAGTATCTTAATGTAATACTAACGTAGATATATGTATTGAATGTTTACTATTTGTATTAGCTTTCTAACAAAAAGTTAATATATGTATTGTATAGTTATGTTACGGTACCTATCTTTTTCATCTATAGAAAAATCGCTCGATTAATATTTTATTTTATTACGATTGTTAATGTTGGTCAATCTTACATAACAGTGAGCAAGCGATATCATTGTATCTTAAGATACAAAATAACATTACCTTCACCGTGTGTGACACATTGAAATGTTTTGCTAAACAGATAAAATCTTGTCTTTTATGGACTTGAAAGAGCATAAAATATATTCTCCTAAAAAAACAAATTCTATTTTGAGCACCAATATCTTGCTTATTTCTAATGAATTGAAAATTAATTGTTACTTGTTTGTTCCAGGTAAGTCGCGAAAGTTAGATGACGTCATGGTACAAAATTCAAATACCTACTAAGGCGATTCTTGCTTAGGGTATATTGAAATTTCCTTGCAACTGACAAACGCCTACAGATGCGCTCGAAATGCACTGCAGCAGCGGATATTATAAGTGAGAGTACCAACTTAATCAAGGTGTAAGGGACGGTGATGGATGACTTACTTTGTATAGAAACTCGATAAAATTGAGCCCCCATAGTATAAAATAAGTTGCTCAGATTGATGGTCTGATCACGCCTGGAAAACTTTTTACACATCGTATATTTGAAATTGGAAAACTATTATTTTATTCAAAATGTTCCTACTGGTTTTCACCACGTCCATGTTTTTTATAATCTCAATATTTTGGATTTGTTGCGCTTCATGATCACGAGTGATACAATACAATACAATTCAATCATATATTCATCAATAATTTTTTTCATTATTTATTTATTATTTCATTCAGTAGGTATTAAATATCACCAAGATGATGATGGTAAGATGATATACCATCGTCATTCTCCTTGCCGTATCCCGATTCTCTGTCGGGTCGGGGGATTTGACGTGGAAACAAGTTCTTACACAGAACCACTGCCATCTGACTTCTGCAACCGGAAGGCTAACCTGTCCCACACGAAAAGAAGAAGACATGGCCTGAATCCTAGGTTGTCACATTCAAATATCATCCGATTTCAAATTTCATTTGAATGTGGGTTTCATCACGATATTTTTTCTTCACCGTAAGAGAAGTGGGTGGGAAATGTACGTGAATAAAAACACATTGGTACTTGGCGGGGCTCGAACGTGGGTCTCACGATTGTAAGACCGGTGTCCTAACCACTTGGCCACCAACGCTCATACCATAGTTAGTATTTTTTGACACCTATATATTGAAAATCCCGTTCTGAACTATATTCAACTGCTGTGTAGAGGTACACTAAGACAGTAGTTAGCAACCATCACTCACAGAGGACGCTGTCTGTGTCGCGGCATATCCTCAGTGATAGATTATGCCAAATGTACATCTTGGACACCCACGTCTTAGTAGCCAGCTGCAAGTATAATTACTGGTTTACAAGTACTGTGATTTATATAATTGTAGGGAGCTAAGCTGGCCTACATTGGCATTTTCTTGCTTTTTTCGCATGCCAAATTGTTTTAAAAACTATATGCTTCTTGTGGTTTTGTATATTGTACTACGTTGTGATTGATATGCAATAAGAATTATAACTATACAGTTCACGAATTTCAACTCTATTAGCTGTTGTTTTAGGGAAGCATCCAACAATAATTTTATTCAATACTCTGGTTGCTGTCTATGGTCACTTTTACACAACCATGTCAGAAGCCTACTACTATACTTTTAGAAGCCATTTGAAAAATTTGGACACTAGGGTCCATCGGGTCGTTAGACGACTTAGTGTCCCACACGAAAAGAGAGAGATTCAATAGTAAAACAAAATATAAACACAACATGGTAATAAAAACTGTTGAAAGAACTGTCGTTTAACTGATTAACTCACGCACGAAAAGAAATGGGGCGATGATATTGTAAGCAAAGATAAAAGTAGATGAAATACATTTAATGTTTGTTTATTTTTTATTTTTAAGTTTAACAATTAGACATATTTCTGTTATTATTTTTACATTTATTTCTGAAATTGTTTTTTTCAAATTATTATTTTATAATTATTATTTTTACCATTGGTTTTTACCATCTCGGCTTTGTTAAGCCGGTTTTACGGCATTACGGGCCTAGGCCAAGTAAATGCTATTTTGATTATCGGATTGAGGTTCCACTGCTGGCAATTCTGTAGCATTCTGAAGAAACTTTCGGACTATCCGGCAGGTGTTTAAAATAACGGCCTTTTGTAAGCTTATATATGTGAATTTTGGTAGCTCCAGTGACGAGATAGATTGGTGTAGCTGACTAGGAATAACACCTGTGGATGATATAACTATGGGGACTATGGTCACTTTCTGCAAATTCCACATGCGTGTTATTTCGTCCTTTAAGTCTGTGTACTTGTTTAATTTTTCTGAAATTGTGGTCTGTAAATTATGTGTATTGGGAACTGCTATATCTATGAGTTTTGCTGTTTTATTGACTTTGTCTACAAGCGTTATATCCGGTCTGTTATAGTGTGTAGTTTTATCAGTTAAAATTGCTCGGTCAAAGTATAATTTGTGGTAGGCGTTTTCTAAAATAGTCTCCGGGGTATATTTATAGTAAGGGACAGGTTGTGACGTTATTAGTTTATATTTAAGGGCAAGATTTTGATGAATAATTTTGGCAACTTGGTCGTGCCTGTGCTTGTAATCAGTTTGAACGATGCTTTTACATGAGCCTGTTATATGCTGGATCGTCTCGGAAGCACTATTACAACGGCGGCACAAGTCTATGGTATTTGGAATTTTTAGAATATGCTTTCGATAGTTTCGGGTCTCTACAATCTGATCCTGAATTGCGAGCATAAACCCTTCTGTTTCAGGGAATAATTCTCCGCGCCTGAGCCATTCGTTCGACGCTGCCTTGTCGACGTGTGGCAGGTTCAGGTCGCGGTAGAATCTCCCATGCAACGACTTTTTAGCCCACTCACTCAGTTTGGTGCTCCTGTCAATTTGTGTTTCATTTGTTTGGGGTGCTTCGTTCTTTAAATTGAGGGGTGTGTACTTAAAATCATTTTGAACTATTGCATTGTGTAATAATGATATTTCAGTTTTGTTGTGAAAATATGTCCTCAAACTAGTTATTTGTCGGTTGTGCATGTTGACAATGTCTATGAGACCTCTGCCACCATCTGTTCTTGCCAGCGTAAGTCTCTGCACACACGATTTTGGATGGTGCTTCCTATGTTTCGTCATACTGGAGTTAATCATACGTTGTAGGCTTTGCAGTTCTGACTTTGACCATTTGATTACTCCGAAAGAATACGTAAGCACTGGGATTGCGAATGCATTGACTGCCTTAATTATATTTTTTGAGTTTAAATGAGTCTTCATTATTGAATTTAGCCTATGTTTAAACTGTTGGGTGAGGTTTGACTTTACTTCTTTATGTTGAATTTGCTTTGATTGATTGAATCCCAGGTATTTGTACACGCTATTTTCATCCAATGGCTCTATTTGCTGTCCCCCTTCTAAAACATAGCAGTGTTCATAGTTTTGCCCTGCTTTAACCGAGTTGATCCTGCATTTATCGATACCGAATTCCATACATATATCTTTGGAGTATTGTTCGATTTTATCGGCAAGTGTATTGAGGTCATCTTGTTTGTCAGCGTAAATTTTGATATCATCCATATAAAGTAAATGATTTAATCGGTAATTTTGGGTTTCTGTGTGTGAATCAATACTATTATTGCTTGAGTAAGTGAGGAGGTATCCCAAATTGGTGTTGTTCAAGATATTCGATAAGGGGTTTAAAGCAAGGCAAAACCACAGAGGGCTTAGTGCATCTCCTTGGAATATGCCGCGTTGGATTTTGATCTCGCCCGTTTCTATTGTTTTAGTTGTAGTGTTTAATCTTAATCGTGTAGACCATGTATTCATTGTGCTTTTTAGAAAAGTTATTAACGTCGGGTGTATTTTATAGATTTCTAAAACTCTGATTAACCAATCGTGAGGTACCGAATCATATGCCTTTTTATAATCTATATACATTGTGAACAAATTCTTGTGCTTTTGCTGGACTTGCCTTAATACCACAGAATCTATGAGTAATTGTTCCTTGCATCCCGGGCTAAATTTTCGGCACCCTTTTTGTTGTTCAACCATTATACGTATATTGTTAACATCTACGTGTGTGTATATCATCGTTGCTATGCATGAGGTAATAATTTTATAAAGAGTCTGCAGGCAAGTTATTGGTCTATATTTAGCTGGATTCTTAAGATCATTCTGATCTTTTGGTAACATGTACGTTATTCCGGTTGTGATATATTGCGGCATTTTCTGTGGGTTTTGGATGAAGTCGTTTATGTGATTATGTAGAAATGGGTGAATATATGTAAATTTCTTATACCAATAATTATGAATATTGTCAGTACCTGGGGCTTTCCAATTATGCAAATTCTTTATAACATCACGAATCACTTCTACTGGAATAAACTCAAATGGCATCGGTTCAGTATTTTTGATGTTTGTTCTCTCAGCTTCAATCCAAGGCGCTTCGTTATTGAAAGTTACCGGGTTTTCCCATATCTGAGCCCAAAATTTGTGTAAATCTTGTGGTTGTGGGACTGAATCTTGAGGTTGTGCCTGATCTACTTCAGCATTATCCTGACTACGGTTACTTGTTGCTATTTTTAAGTTTCGGTAGAAGTGTTTTTCGTTACTTGAAAACTGGTTATTTTGCGATTTTCTTAGTGTGCAAGACTTGTACCTTTTTAAACGACTGCTAACGACGGTAAGTTTCTGCCTGAGAGTGTCCAAAAATTCTGAGACCTGTGTGTTAGGCGGTTCATGAGTAGTGTGGATTTTATACGCTTCAACAATATTTTGAATATGTTTGGTTATTTTATCTGTCCTATTGCCTTTTATATACTGTGTAAGTCTACCTATTTCGGCTCTCAGGTCTTCAACCTTTTTCTCGAGCCTATTCTGCCATTTAGGCTTTTTCTTTTGCTGTCTACAGTAATTTTCTTTATTTGGGGGTATCTTTATTTTACTTCCATTAATTTTAGCGGCAGCCCATGCACCACAATATATAAGTGTTTGTAGTTTAGTAAACTCTGTACCTGTATTTATATGTTGAGGCAGTATTTTTGTATTAATGTATTCAACCGCAAGAGCTAGTTTTTTAGTTGCTTTTTGTTTTGGTATATAATCTCTTTTAGTTGGTGATATTTTACTATAGTACTTTAAAGCTTCCTTGAAAGTATTTTCAATTTCGGATGCTTCGAAGTATATTTGTGGTGGGCTACTAGAGCAAGACTGTTTATTAAATGCATTATTTAGTATCGATGTGTTTTGGCTGCTTATTATGGGGGAAGAATGTTGACTTTCGGTGGGAGCTATACTTGTATTCACAGGTTGTTCATTGTCTTCCCGTTGAATTTGGCTATTGTCAGTTTGTCCTGACCTATTAGTTTGAGACGTAATATCCGCGTAAGTGGGTGATTGAGGTATTCTCCTATGACTTTGGATCACCGAGACGTTTTCCGAGATAGACTCAAGTTCTACTTGTCTTTTTATCTGGTCCCGTACAGATGGTTCTATTTTGTTATTTTTAATTATGACTCTTATTTGATCCGCTATCCGCTGTTCTGAAATAAATGCTAAGTCTGGGTAAAGTTCTACGAATTTTCTATAAAGTTGTGGTCGCCATGCCGTTAGGTTGCTTTCATTATTAGTGACATGAAAGTAGCATCGTAGTAATTCCTTATTAACATCGTCTGGCCATAACAGTCGTTTTCTTTCTTTACCGGCTTTTGTAGTTGTAGGGCGCATATTGAATAATACATTATTTGGCGTATTGGGGATGTTACTACTACCCGGATCTAATGACATGTTTTGAACGTTAGTGTTAGAATTAGGTTGAGAGCTGTTTTGGGGTTCTATTGAGAGTATTATTATGTTTGACGAGCACTATGCGAATTCTTATATCGGACATTTTGTAACAATATAATGTAATTTCCACTGTGTGATAAATAAATCAAATCAAATCATTTTGTTTAGTTACCAAAATTTTAGAGTGTGGAATGAAAAAATGCAGTGTGATGCCAGATTAAAATAGCATCACTCCATTTCTTTCTTAGGCCAACCAGTCACTATAGTGATACACGACTTATCTGAAACGACGACCCTCAAATATTTGTTAGACGTGGCGATAACTACCGTAACTTTACGGTCGTTTACGCTCCGCCTAACCCGCCAGAGATATAGGCGTGATTTGTGAGTATGTTTGTGTGTGTGTATATGTGGGTGGGTGTGCGTGTATGTGTGTGTGTGTGTGTGTAATGAAAATGTTACGTACCGACCAAGTCTAAAAGTACACTCAACACTTTTGTTTTAATAGCACTTTTTCGTATGCAATTTGGTCGTTCGTTTATTTACCAACGAATAGTTTATTTGACTTCAAACCAATAAAATATACTCGAAACGCAATATTACACTGGCATCCCAATATTCCGATCGGTAAATACAGACGGGCAAATTCGATGTCAAAATTAATACTGGAACTGTACTCCAATATCCATGGACTACCCTTTTACCGTGCGCAAAAAATAAAATAAAAACCAGTAACATAATTCCAATAAAGTGCGCATAAAAACCACGTTATATACTTCATTCGCTTACATAGTGACACGACCAGCGTAACTGTCAATACGCGCCCGTGTCCGTGTATGGGGTAAGGAGGTCAAGATACGCTGGCTGCGACACTATCTATGCGAATGAACTATACCTATAAATGTTTTTATGCATCCATTATGTAGCGGTCTGCGCTAAGATCTGGAGGACCCTGATTCGAATCTCGTCACAAAAAGTTTATATTAACAAAAATATTTTTTAGGTTTTTTTTTGTTTGTTTAGGGCATACGGGCACCACAGGTTGTCTGTAAGAAAAATGTGATTTGTAGGGTAGATTCAAGCGTAGGTACCGTTTGCTGTCTATGATTAATGCTTGCTGCCTTAGACCTTAACAAACCGTGTAGACAGTATGAAACCCCTATTACCGCATTTCATAGGGTATTTGGACGACTAGGTGTCATACACAAAAAGTGATAGAATCAGGTCGTTCGTTGACTCAATGTCCTACTGTACACAACATAAAACCTAGCTCCCATAAACGTTTCGCTGCATCCATTATGGGATGGGAGTATGAACTCTGGGATTATCCACTTAATGCGTCACGAGAGTTACAGGACAGGGGATAAGGTATAGGAGGTTAGCGGATTTAATATAAACTATTTAGTGCCTGCATTATTTCTATTACGTATTGTTTTTACGTATTCTTAGTCTACTACACTACACATCCTTATCATTTTGTCAAGTCTGTTTGTTCATCCGTATTCTCTATTTTTGATGGATTGATATCAAAGGCATGAAGACTATGTAGCCCTATTTATATAGTTTGCCGTGTGATGCCGGCTTAGAATAGCATCACCCCATATCCTACCCGCGGGTGTCGTAAGAGGCGACTAAGGGACTCGAGGGTATTGGTGTATTACAGTTTTTGGGCGACGGGCTGACAACCTGTCACTATAGTGATACACATGTTTTCTGAAACAACCTTGGAAAACAATTGTCAAAAATGACAGACGTGGCGATAGCGACCGTATTCTTAGGGCCGTTAACGCTCAGCCTACCCCGCAAGGGATAAAGGCGTAATATATGTATGTATGTATGTATTTATATAGTTTGCGAGTTATAAGCAATATTGTGGAAAACACATAAAAAAGGACTATGACAAAGTAGTGCTAACAGCGACAGGTCTCAGTATCAGATAAGTAGGAAGTATAAAACATTGTTTAATAATACAATGAATATGAACCAGAGATGATTTTTTGCGAATGCTGTCATATTCATATCTCATAGTCGTGTCAAATTATGTATCTTAAAGTTCAAAATCTGCCACATTATTGCCATATACCACAATTTACTTACGGCCACTGCCACATACCTACTCGTATGTTTTAGTTTTACCAAAAGTAAACCTACAGTGTATTGCACAGTTAACGCAGGACGGAACGCTAAAACATCGTATGGGTTGTCATCGTATGTGAACCTACAAAAGTAAACCTACAGTGTATTGCACAGTTAACGCAGGACGGAACGCTAAAACATCGTATGGGCGGTCGTCGTAACATAAGTATGGTGATTGATATTTCTAGTATGGATCTGACAGACCGCTGCGATATTTTTGCGCTTCGTCGGGCGTCAAGTGTGCAACCCGCCTAAATGTATTTAGATCGTTGTTGTCATCATTCAGCATTTTTGTTTTCAAAAATTTTTTTTTTTTTTGCATTTTATTTCACCGTCGGCCATCTTCCCTCGCTTGTCCCACACCCGGCAAAGTTTCGTCGTATGTTCTCGTGAGCTGTAAAAGTGACTCGGTAATTTATTGGCAGTACGGAAACTTCGGCCAATGGGTTCAAAGTTCCCGCAATCTTACCTGCTTGCTACAAATATACAGGATGTTTTGTGTGCAAATTCTCGAAAAAGAGTGTAGATTATAAACTATTCTTTAATCTTCATCGAATCGATGGCAACAGTGATAGTTATATTTACGTTGCAATATTTGGCAACTGAAATGCCCCTTGGGGCTTGCTTTTACTAGGTCTTGAAGTGTGCAGGGGCTATAGAAATAATAAACCATATTGTCTTTTGTCATTCTCAACAATGACAAAAGTCTACTAGTGGATTTGGACAGAAACCTCTTGCTTTTCGTAAGAGCGCTTTTTTAAGGATTTTGCGGTTTAAATTTAGGCTGGTGGTTTTGTATACACTGGGAATGCTGTTGTGCATACTCTATATTTCACTTTGGTTTGACGACAAATAAGATTTTAAATTGGATGATGCCATTCTGAATCTACAACGTCTGGTTTAATGATTACAAATATTTTTCTCGGAGGAACATAATATAGTGTTGAACGGCCTTCCACAAGGTGGACAGATGATCAGAATCTTGTGAAGATCGCTGGACGCCAGTGGATGCAAGTTGCGCAGGATCATTCACTTTGAAAATCTTTGGGAGCGGCCTATGTTTAGCAGTGGACGTCTTCCGGCTGAAATGATGATAATGATGACTATAAATATTGCCTATTTTGACCTGACAGTGTTATCATAAGGATATACCGTTGTTTAAAGGACTTGCACGTTTTAGTAACACCCGGTATTAGTGCAACTAGCTACAGAAATGGTGAGCTTAACCCATCTTACCCGGGTAACTCGAGGTAATGACACCAGCTTAAAAACAAGCTTGAAACTTTGTAACTTTAAGAGCGTTTTTGGTGCGGTACCTAGAATGATTAGTCGTTTTTTTCCTGCATCATATTCTGCAAGGTTATACAAAATCCAAAGAAATCATATTAACTGGGGGCCTTAGTCGTCAGCGACTTAAAAAATTACAAAATCTGATAGTATAACGATCAAGTTTCTTTTACAGAGAAGTAGCATTAAAGTTCTTCTCACACTTAACGTGCAACGAAGCGCTATTTTAGCGCATCCATAATGTATACGTCTGTAAGATGCAAGGAAAATTTCCCATACTAAAAACTGACGTGAATTCAGGTCGAATGCATAAACCAGCGGTAACGGAGGAGTCTGATAAACAATGCAAATTCATCCGAAGTGCGCAATGTCTTGCGCTACATGTGGAATTCGCCGTTCTACAAAAAGAGTCCATTACCTACCTAGGTACTAAACATAGACTTTTATGAGCAAGTCCAGATAAAGAACTGCAGATAATCTAGATTCTAGATAAACTTCGTCTACAAGACACCAGGTCCTCCAGAAGGCAAGTCTGGAAATGTCATAAAAACTTCTCCCATATACCGCTTAACAGTTCATCAAGACGAAAGTAATAAGAGAAGTACTGCGATACAAGCTGTTACCTACATCCCGGGATTCAATGCTATCTAGGATAGTACCGGGGATGTTCTACTGCGTTCTAAAGCCATGATTCAATAGCAGTGATCGGAGTAGGTACAGGGTTATTTTTGTTCAGTTCGCCAGTTTGCAGCTGTAGAATGCCGCGTAGCAAAATGCGTAGTAAACACGTAGATTTTTATAACTATTCACGCCGTCTGTCTCTGTCTTGAGGTTCAAAAATGTTTAAATGGTAGTTCTAGAGAAAAGAAATCCTCTTAATCGTATTACCAGCTTTTCCTTTTTTTTAACTTTCAATTTCATTTATTGAAATTATGTTTCGGGTACCATCCACAATGAAAATATTTGAACCGAATTTTGTTTATTTATTATCAAGGTTCCAAAAGTTGACGAAAAAGTCTAAGAGACTATTTTTTTCTTGTCATGTAGGTGGGTGTCAGTCACGTACAACAAGTCAACAGATGTCTGACGTGTCTAACTTTTCAGGTTAGGTCAAGGTGGAATAACCAGTTCATAAGATGTGTCGTTCAGCAGGATATAATCATTCTTTTATCGAATTAGTTGGTGTTTTATTATGGCGCAGCTCATAAAATATGCTATGGTTGTTCAACCGTTTTCTGTTTTTTATTAAATATACTTCTTTTAAGTATGCCAAAAGTCAAGACCTTGTTTCCAGGAAGGCTTCCTTAATGAAAATTGTTCAGTACCATGCGCTAAACAGTATGTCATATTAAATGTATTTCTGCCGGAACCCGAAATATAGTTTTTTAGTCTCTTTTCTTTCTTTTCGTGTGGGACACCGAGTTGTCCAACGACCCGGTGAACCCTAGTGTCAGAATTTTTCAACCGCCTTAGCAGTCTTCGTGACGTGGTTGTGTAACGACCACTGCTTAACGTGCCATCCGAAACACGGGACCATCTTACTTACGTACAATCTGGTGGTTCAGCCCGCAATATCCTAACCAAACAAACAACAAACAAATTCACAAAGCGATAAATATCAACTTTCTGCGTGACCCGACGAGAATCAAACCCGGAACCGTCTGCGTCAAAGGCAGTCGCACTACGGTCGTCGGTATTCCTTGGATGAAGTATTTGTATATATTGGACAGTTTTTTGTAATAACTTAGTATTTTGAACTGGCCCACCAACTGATTAGCTTCCTCATTACTCTCCTATTTACGAATCCAGCAATCTTGAAGAGAATTTCTGCTCAAAGTATGATAAACATCATTATAGAGATTCGCAACTTTTTCCAACTTATTTTCACTTTCGCTTCAAATAATGTACAGTCAGCAGCAACACGAGTTACCTGTCGATGGATCAAAGTATTCTGGTTCTTCTTAGTAATTACAGGGTGTAAAACAATTGCTACAAATGTTTTAAGTGTTGTACTAGTCCATAAAACTGAACAACTTTTCCTAAAAATAAAATATAAAAAAAATAAAATAAATAAATATATATAACAAAATTACAAAATTACCAAACGACCACGTCAACTCATAGAAGATTCGAAAACTCCTATTTCGACCTACGTTTCTTGGATAAAGTTGTTCAGTTTCATGAGCTGTTTCACCTCTTGAAATATTTGCAGCTAATTTTTTTACAACTTATACGAAGTGGAACAGCCCTTTGAATACTGGCAGGGTGCATTCTAACCATTTTCCCTTTTTTGTGTGATCCACCGAGTCTTCCAACGACCCGGTGATCCCTAGTGTCAGTTTTGAAACTGCCTAACACAAGTAGCAGGCCTCTGATATAGATGACACTGACCATGAATCGTAAACAACTGTATTCTTAAGATATACTTAAGGAAACGTATTTGTTTTTTTCACTTTACGTTATCCTAGCCAGTGGTGTTTTTTTACGGGAGGTCCATTTTTGTAAGTTTTTTTTATAAGTTCCAAAGGAAAAGTTATTCAGATTCACCGCCAGCATTCACCCTATACCTATGCATGGTGCCGTTTTAGAATAGCATCACCCCAATTTTACCTGTTGGGTATCGTAAAAACGACTAAGGGGCGAATCCAGGGATTGTCAGCAACAACGCTTTGCACTGCACTCGCTTATCCATCTACCACCCTTACAACCTGTACGAAAAACCATTATAAGAAGAACCCTTTAGTTTGGGGTAACTTCTAAAAAGGTGCCTCTGATAGAAGCTACCTACCTACGTTTGCATCAGGGATGTTACGGATATAGAATTACGGTTATAGATTCGGATACGGATAATGAAAAATATAATTCCGGACTTGGATACGGATATGAAACAATTCCGGATTATCTGTAAGTTTCGGATAGTTTTAGTTACGGATACATATTACTAGAAAAAAACATTGTTTATTAACTTTATTGCACTAAGTTTCGGTAAATGTAAAATTGCTAAGTCTTAAGAGCATGTTTCAAAAATAACCAACCACAACGAGATGAGTGAGGCACCGACCGAAATTACCCGAAACTTTATATCTGTTTCGGTTACATTTACGTATATTTTTCGGATATGCGATAGTTTCGGTTTCGGTTAAGGAGCTTCATAACATCCCTGGTTTGCATTTATTACACAAAGGTACCTCACACACGTTTTCCCCTCGAGATGTTACTAAGAAATTATATTACAACTTACTCGCTTAGTCGGCGCTCGGAAACTTTCTGTGCTTACTATGGACCTACTTATTTGTATTTATGTGTACTGTTACTGCCGACTAATCTCTTTTGAAACGTACATACATACAGGGTGTAAGAGACGGTGTAACGAAAACTTTGCAGGCGTGATCAGACCATGAAACTGAACAAGTTTTTCTATGGGAGCTATGGTGGGAAACTAAAAAAATTTTTCGAGTTCCTACACAAACTCAGTCAGCTAATCGGGAATTTTGTATGGGAGGTCGAAAAAATTTTTATGTTTCCCAACATGGCTCCCATAGACAAAGTTGTTAAATTTCATGGTCTGATCACGCCTGCAAAGTTTTCGTTACACCACCGTCTCTTACACCCTGTATATCACGCCTTTATCCCTTACTGGGTAGGCAGAGCGTTAACGGCCGTAAAAATACGGTCGCTATCGCCACATCTGACAAATATAGAGGGCCGTTTGAAATCATTTGTGTATCACTATAGTTACCGGTTGTCAGCCTGTCGTCTAAAAGTTGTAATTCACCTGAAACCCTCAAGTCTCTCAGTTGCTTCTTATAACACCCACGGGTAGGAAATGGGGTGATGCTATTCTAAGTTGGCATCACACGGCAACGAAACGAGCACAGATACGATTAATTGAAAACGTACTAAAGCAGTTATCAAATATTTTAGTATAATGTACTGTAAATCATACCTTTACAGGAGTAGGTATAGATATTTTTTCTTACTCTTTCCTTTTTTTTACAATGACAAATCTATTTTTGAATGTTGAATGTCAATACAGGTAAAAAAACCTGCAAAAATAAAGATTTTTTTGAGTTTTGGATGTAGCGTCCCGCTTTTTAAACTTGTTTTTGTACTGATGCACCTTTCACCTACAAATTGTTTTCATTCCTGATATCTATAGAAACTTGATTTTAAGTATGTACCTGGATGACCAAAAACTACAAAGTCATCAATATACCTAGATACGGTGACCGGAACAGATCCTCTCAACATCGCACAGTAACCTATTTCGATTCTGTGTACAGATGTTGTATAAGGACGTAGCTATACGTCTATGGTCTGCACGAGACCGAGAACGTGACCCTCTATCTCATAACTATAGATGTGTCTGACAAACAGACCGAATGAAAAATCGCCACCAACAACAAACAACTCCTAACAGATGTTCAAACGCCCCCCAAATATAATTATCGACCGCTACACGTCAATCACAGGCGAAAGTTTCCTTCAAAAACCGCTTTATGGGTGTAACGCGTAATCACAAACATTTTGAGGAGGCGTTGTCATAGCAACTGAGACCTTATTGCGCACGCGCTAAGGCTGAAAGCCCCGCCCCTTTGACCGCCTGTTGCTGCCGCCGCTGCCGTACGCCAGTCACCTTCCGGACTTGACGGACCCACATTCCTATCCGCTCCGAAAAAACCTTAAAAAACATACCTACTTAAATGTAATATCTAGAATATTCTATAGAACTCTCTGTCGGTATCAGTGCAGTCTAATGAACTTACGTGGAAAGACGAATATTGCCGTCTCTTATCAACGCACGTGGCGGCGTGATTCCATCTCGCTCGCACATTTTCATGACGGCCGAAATCAGGTATTAAATCTAAAATAATTGATGTTGTGAACACATATTTTTAAGGCCAAAATGCTGTACCCAAATGTTCAGAAAACTGTAGCTGCAGACAAACTGGGACTTTACTATGCATTTTCTTTTTTCATATTTACAATTTATTGATAATGTTGTAATTCAGTGGCCCACGGATAATGTAATTCACAGGTTTCTGTGCACAAGAAATTCTATTTTGATTCTATGAAACCAATAAGTAAGTGTACAAAATCTCGGCTTCGTTTTCCCATTTTCATTGCTTAGCAGCATCCAACGCAACGCTCCATAGTTTAGTTCTTGAAACTGTCAACGCATGGCGCTAGGAGCCTTTATTTTGGTATCGATATCAGGAATCTGACAATAAGGTTCACCGGGTCGCTCGTAGACTCGTGTCACACACGGCTTAGTGAATTAACTAGGAATATTTTTATCGTCTAAAAGCATGCTATCTTATGATTTTGAGTGTAAAAAGAATGCTTATCATTGTATGTTGATTTTGTGATCGGTTTTTTCAATGAACGAATGAATTCTACTAATAAAGCGTTACTATGATACATTTAAAAATAACGTATGAGTCTAGCTCATTAAACGAGTCTAGATAGGTTATAATAAGTCGTCAACGTAAAGAGTTTGATATTTTTAGGAGCTTAGCTTAGCAGCAAAGTCTGTATGTACCTGGGTAATTATTATGAAAGGTGTAATAAAAAAGGTAAACAATCAATTTTTCACAATTATACCAGAACATTAACAAAAATTACAGCCGTTAAAGGCAACCGTAACCTAATAAACAGAATTTAAGTGGCTCTCGTGCCGTGCGAGTCTGTGATTAGGCCTTGAAACCATTGGAGACGAAGAAAATTGCCTCATCTGTTTGCCAGCAAGGACAAATTGGATTGGTAGACCCATATAAATTTGCACCAGAAAGTAGGTTGAGGGATAATTTTAAAATATAGTTTTGACTTCGGAATGGATAATTTGATTGGCAAAAAGTTGATTATAGTGTTTGAATCAAAGATCGACGGCATGCATACTTACAGGGAAATTATTTTAAGGTATTTTTTTCGTGATTCCAATAAAAGTATCGTGATCAATTTAAAGTAAAATTGTCATTATTTATATAGTTCACTATTTATCTGTTCTCCAATCCCGAAAAATTACGCTTTCATCGAGATCTTTTTAAGAGATACGGGCAGTATCTAGCTTCAGTAACTCGCCACTCGAGATTCTGGAGAAATGTTATAGATCAGATGGATGCTTATCATCATTGGCCTCACACGTCTGTGACAGACTATTCAATCAGTGTCTGAGGCAAGTCTTTTCGTGGCTATATAAGCCAATTCGGGAGCGGCATGACTTTCCGCACGCTCTAGAAGTGAAGGTGGTTTGGGTGTCGTTTTTGCCTTTTGTTGGCGAGACCAGAGAAACAGGCGTCGTCGTGAGACTTACGCCCATCATATACACGCTTTCGCCATTCCTCCCTATCCTCAGCAAGCTTCTCCCAGCTGTGATGGTCGATGTCAAATGCAGCCGTATTCCGCTTGGCGCAATCTTTGAAACGCAGCATGAGTCTTCCAATCCCTCTTTTGGCGTTAGCTACGGCACCAAGCAGGACACGCCGCGAAGGTTCCATTCGGTGCACATGCCCTAGCCACCGCAAGCGTCTCTGCTTGAGCAGGGCGGTAAAGATGGATGCTAATCCTATAAATATTACACTAATATTAATTATCAATCTTCAAAACACTTCAATACCGATAATTTCGTACAGCAACTTACGCATTTTATAAGTCGGCCAAAAGTAAATCAAAACCCAATCCCTCAAACGCACTAAACCCACCATTAATCGAAAATAATTCTCGTTGTAATCCGACTCGCAAACCTGTCCAAACAATATATAACAAGTTCCCAAGAGTTTCAATCAAGCTATCTGACAATTAATTAAAACCTGAATAGGATTGTAATATTGTATAGTTAGGGATGCAACGACGAATCGAAATTCGATATACCTATTGGCTCCCGAAAAGTTATATATCGACTTAGTGAGCAGTCAATATTGACCAATTATTAAGAATTATTGAAAACCATTAATAACTCAACTGTCGCAAGAATAGGTATGATCTTTTTTTCTCTTCGAAAGGGTAAATTTTTTTTCGGTGGGGTAATTTCAATTAACAGCAGATGCCGGTTTATATCCATTGATAACTTTTTTTTACTTAAGATAAGCCCTCATTTGTCTATTATCTCAGCTTATGATAAGTGACGGTGCAGACGATGATGGAACATGCTTGCCTAGATAATACCTATTCACTCTTGCCTTGATAATGCCCAGGTTGTAATGTTCCGGAAACAGATCCGCCGGCAGGGCATTCCATTCTTTAGCTGCTTGCATGATGAAGGTTGAAGCAAATCGCTTCGTGCAAAATAAAGGTATATCAACAACATAAGGATGGAACCTCAGTCGGCGACGCGTACCCCGGAGATGTGATGAGGATGGGGGTATGAGGTCGTAGAGTGATTGCGCACACTCCCCGAAATGCATCCTATAGAATACAGACATGCACGCAACTTTGCCTGGGTGTTCAAGGCTTTGCTGATATACTGGGCGTGCCACTCTCTCTCTCTCTTTTCGTGTGGGACACCGAGTCGTCCATCGAACCAATGAACCTATTTTGTTACCTCTTTAGACTGTTTCAAACCTTTGCGGTTACACATACTGACTCACAATAATTTAAGCCGGGATTTTTACCACGATACATATATCACGCCTTCATCCCTTACAGGGTAGGCAGAGCGCTAACGACCGCAAAAATACGGTCGATGACGCCACGTCTGACAGGTAAAGAGGGCCACTTGAGATAGAATATATATATCGATATCGACGGTTTGATACATTTTGCATCCCTATATTTTATTGTATTGAGTGAGGGATCCCGGCTCGATTGTACCTTCCCACAATAGTTACTTTAGTGTAGTGTAGTGTATTTGGGGAACTGTAATTATGATAGATTTAGGGTGCTTAGTCGTTTCTTTTCTGACAAAACGTTGTTTGGTAGGTTTTTCGCGAAAATAATGTGGCTTTGTAGCTAATAGTAAAAAGTATTTCTTTAAGAAAAAGTATCATTTTTATAGTCCTTTTAATAAGAAAATTGATCTTTAAAAAACATCATGTCACCTTTCAACTACTTACCACATTCAATCAAAAAACATCGGTTTCTTCTAATTCGTCTCCATAAGGCAAGGTACTCAGTGATAACAATGCAACTTACATGTGAATAACAATTTTAATTCTACACCACGCAAAAGCATTTTACATCATTAAGTATAGAAAAGCGACGATAATGAGAAACTAGACAAAGAAGTTCATAATAGACAAAACGACGATAAAAACACGGCATTGAACACGAAACGAGATGAAAATAATCATACAAACGCAGGGATGCAAAACGGAAAATAACGTCATTTCCCTATAACGCGCGTACAGAAAACAAAAGACGATAGCAGCGGACCGACATCAAAGGTAGAATTTATGAGCATACAACAATAAGTATAGCAAGCATTACAAAGGCTTGCTTGGCGCAATAAGTCAGTGAGAATTCGCACCTATAGTCGCATGCCTTCGCACCTCCAAACTGGAAATAAACAAGGTAACTTTTGCCATTCCGCGCTGTGACGACGTAGCCACAGTATGTATAAAGGCTGAAGCAGTAGCGCAACTTCATACAAATGACGGGGAACGTGGGCAACCTACACACACAGACTCACTACGGCGCTAAATGAAACCCACTGATATTGCCGGACGTCAGTTGGAATTGGAAAAGCCACGCGTGGTTGCGCCAAAAAAAGGAGGATGAATAAAGAATTTATCCAGAGATCAAGTAACGCTTCAATTTATAAAAAGCCGAAAGTGAAGTCCTTTACACTTCAATTTATAGTAGGTAGATATCTCCAGTAGGCTTATAATGAAAACCGTCTTACCTGTCACTACAGTGATACACGAATCATCTAAAAAGGCCCTCAGTACTTGTCAGACGTGGCGATAACGAACGTAATTTTGCGATCGTTAACGCTCTGCCTACCCCGCTAGGGAGAAAGGCGTGATTTGTGTATGTATGTATGTATCTTACGCGAGAAAAGTTCAGACAGGTCAAATCGCGTGGACTTTGTTAAAACAACTGAAGAATTTCGACATAAAAGCTGTAGAGCTAATTCAAGTTGCAATACATATCACAAACCCACTGAAACGGGTCGAGATTCGCTACTGCTTTAGCCTGTTTATGTTCTGTGCCGTAGCGGCTTTTACGCCGAGTCGTACTCAAATTAAAGTTGCCAGATTACAGTGCAGCGGGCGCTTCCGACAATTTGTGCTCTCTCGAAGACGCTGGAGTATTTGAGGCTAGTTATAAAACGGAGGGATTTCTGTCGCAGGCTGAATTGTTTTTGTGTCAGTTGCAAATGGAAAATGAGGTACGGGACGGTCGTCTGACTTTCAGCTATCAGCTTTCAGCTCTTGTTTCGTTTATCCTTTACTATTTCTTATTTTTCAGACGATATTATTAAAAATAACCCGCCTTCTGAAACAGTCGAATAAAAATCAGTTTGACGGAAATAGTGTAATTATAAATAAAAAATAGGTTGCAAAGTCAGATCACTGACGATAATTGAAAGTGACAACGTCATAAGAAAATACTGATAGAATGCCTTGTCGCTCGTTCCGCGCTCTCGCTCGCAATTCAAGCCTTGAATGGAACGCCTCAGAGCGAGGTAACGCCATCAGTCACGTTTTTAGGTGCGTACAGCCGGCTCCGTCAAATTAAAAGACGATTTCAAATCAAAAATGTTTACATTTTTTTATATATATAATTAATCTTCAAAACAGATTAGCAAAAAACCTCACATGAGAGTCCTAAATGAAAATTGTGCTTTGTTGGCTTGGTTAGTGTCTGAATTTAAACAATTTTCTCCAAATAAAACACTTTAGTGTAACGACTTTCCAAAAAAATGTTAAGCTTAGAGACTCATAAAAGATAACTTACTATTTTAGTATATACAGGGTGTAAGAGACGGTGTAACGAAAACTTTGCAAGCGTGATCAGACCATGAAACTGAACACCTTTTTGTGGGGGGGGCTATGTTGGTAAACATTTAAAAAAATTCTACCTCTCATACAAATTCCCAATCAGCTGACTGACTTTGTAGAGAAACTCGAAAAAAAATTTTCGTTTCCGACATAGCCCCCATAGAAGAAGTTGTTCAGTTTGATGTTCACGCCAGCAAAGTTTTAGTTACACCTCGTATACACTGAATGTTTGTACACACCAATCAATATAACAGTACAAAGATAGAAAGTACCAACAACTGATATAGCTAACCACGAGTTGCAGATTCGTGCAATCAGTCTAATGACAGAAGTTGACAACAAATCCCTATTAGGCTGCCCTTCGAGCCGCTTTGACCGACCCCTGCCTTTATACTCCAGTCAACTAGAGAATTAACTAGCATTGAAACACGAATTACATCACTACATACACATATACAAATCACGCCTATATCCCTGGCGGGGTAGGCATAGCGCTAATGAACGTAAAATTACGCCACGTCTGACAAAATATTTCAGGTTCGTTTCAGATAAGTCCTGTATCACTATAGTGACAGTATCAGCCTATCGCCTAAAGTTGCAATACACATGGAACCCTCTAGCCCATCATTTGGCTTCTACGAAACCCACAGGAAGGAAATGGGGCGATGCTATTCTAAGCCGGCTTCACTCGGCATCACTGCATAGCACAAAACAAAATAGTTTACTGCGTCTGCCCCTATATCTGTTTCTATATATTAGCATATGCTTAGATCTGTAAAACTATTTAACGAATTTTGCTGCAATTTTTACGACTTCCGTAACACGTGAATCTGACAGATGTAACGAGATTTCAAAATCTTCAACTTACGTTAACGCAGGTTTTTGCATTCGACCTGTGTCAATATTGGTTTTTATAATTGAACATACTGTTCATCCGACAGTCGAGTACGGATCCGTTATAGTAGCGGTCTTTTGTGCGTTAAGTGTGAGAACCACTTTAGAACAATACTTATTATTTAAGTTAGATGTGTTTAGTGCCTATTTCTAGAAAAGTCATAGTATTCGCAATATTGACTTTGAAAATAGTAGAAATATTATAGTGATTTTAAAATACAATTCGACTACACATCGTGTCCTTCATATAGCAATCTCCGACAAAGGATTCTGATCCCGCAGGATTGTGAGTCCGTCCAACCAGGACAGACTTTCAACTTCATTTCCTACCAAAGGATATCAGGGATTAAAAGTTCCCCCGTCCTAATGCCTAGACATCTGTGGCTGGGTTGGTCTAGACTCCGACAGAATTAGAACTAGGATTCTTTGACGGATTCCAAATGTTTTGTCGCATTCAAGAATCGTCTCGTGACCAAGACTTAGAACCTGTTTAAAATATGCCGGTTTTAAAAGGGTTTTACCGGGTTTTCTGATAAAAATCGCTGCGAAGCAAGCGTTTCAAAAATCTAAATTAACAGGTTTAAGCTAAAACTGCAAATGTTACGTTTGGTCAAGTTTCAACTGTTTATTTGTTATGAAAATGCATATTAAACCGGTTAATTAATGTAAAACGTTTTAATTTTGAAAAAAGCCAAACCGTAACGAAACGCTGTATGGTGATAACGGTTTGTAAATTTTACCGGTAAACAAACCCTGCTCGTGATTGTTGCATGAAAAAAGTTTTCTACTGAAACCGCTTGAAAAAACCACAATTTCACACCACTTGACTTCAATTGTCAAAATTACCAACTTATTAAAAGTAATCACATCAAACGGGCAGCGAAATTAAAATTGAAAACGTAGACAGGTAACCGATTAGCAGAAAAACAAAAGCCAAATTAATTCTGGCCAACGAGATGAATTCAAGTTTTATTTTAAAACAAAACTCTTGAACAATTTGGGAATTGGCGGGGCGATTAAGATTCATTATGCTTGTAAAGTTTTATCTCCAGCCGAGAGCCAGCTTGGAAGTTGTTCGTGAAAGCAATAAAGTATTTTGGCAGATTTTGAAGTGGTCGGGGGATTAAATGTGCATTACGGTTAGCTGCGACAGATGTACGGCCGCGGTCTCGCTAGACGGGGACGGGAGAGCCACGAGACTGGGTGTCGCATAATAAGTTACCATACGGCTAGTGAAAAAAACATGTTTTTAAACAATGAGCAGTCTAATTCAGTTATCATTTTTGGTTTTATAACTAGTTCAGACGTGTCATTATTTTGTTCCCTATACAGGGTGTAAAAAAGTAAGCTAAAAGTATTTTAAGGGGTGAACCAGCCCATGAAACTGAACCACTTTCCCTAAGGAATATAGGTCGAAAAGCTCCCCATAATAAAATCGCATTCGACGGACCACAGTCGATAGCGCTGCGTTGACAACGGTTTTAATATGGGGATTGACATTTCTAGTATGGATCTGACAAACCGCTGCGATATTTTAGCGCTCCGTCGTGCGTCAAGTGTGCGATCCGCCTTAGCTCTGGCCCTCTGCTATTCAATCTACGGATACGTTGTTCAAACGGTCCCAGTCTGTTGTCGGTATTGAAACATTTGACGTTTATTGAGTTTTTCCACAGACTTATATATAAATGTTGGCTGTCAGGAGGATTCAAGTGAATTTGTGCAGTTTAGTCGATCTATTTGAGAATTAAAAGGCAATGGTTATCTTGAGAAATTTCTAAGTTAGAGATATAGGTATTTGAATTTTAAGGCGAATTAATTTGAGAGAATCTCAAATAAGATTCGACTCGATTCTTCCAACATTGATAAAAATATGTTTTTAATGTTTCAACACTTTTCTTTCAAAAAGATGCTCTGTTATCTGTGAACCCGTGTTCTATTGAACATTGTACAATTTGATACATTAATAACCCCTTTATGATGCGCACAGTATAAAGACTTATCTCGCGGGCGAGAAGACTTCACAGGTGTCAAATCGTATGGATTTTATCAAAACAAGTAAATAATTTTGTCTACAAGTGTAGTGAAAATAAAAGTCGTAGTTGCGCATCTTAACTGGGCTTGTATACGCTTTCTTCTAGTTTATGCGATTTTCACTTCACGATCTCTTCGGCCCTAATTTACAGTCCGCAAAATCAAAAATATCTTAGGTGCACATTTATGAACCGCACTCAAGCCTGAGATCGATCTCAAAAGCGACTTTGACAAATGTCAGTCAATAGTAACAGCATCTCAAAGTCGTACTCAAAATCGATCTCAGAGTTGAGTGCGCTTTATAAATACGGGCCTTAATTTCAACAGATTCTCCGTAGCTCTAATTAGGCGTATTATGTTTCGCGATTACTAAGTCTTCGTAACAGATCCTTTAATTTTATTTCTATCATAAGATTTGCTTTGAAATTCGTAAGTTATTAAATTACTACATTTTAAGTAGGTACCTTTGGCAGAGATATGAGAATAATGGGGAGGTACTTTAAAAAAAGTTTTAATATCTTCTGACCATCTTCCGACGATATATAATGTATTTTCTTTTTACAGGGTGTAAAAAAATTGCTGCAATAAATTTCCCCAAGGAACATAGTTCGAAATATGAAAAAAAAACGGGCCTGAAAATTAACAATCAAGTCAACCGAGTCAATTTTGTACGGAAGGTAATTTTTTTCACATATTTCGACCGAACGGAAAGTTGTTCAGTTTCATGGGCTCATTTGTCCCTAAAAATATTTGCAGCATATATTTTTACCTCATGTAGAGCCTGAATACGTACCTAAGCATAATAATTATAACACATTTTTGATTTGAGATTTGACACCGTTTGTTCAGTTTCACGGGCTGGTTCGCCGCCTTTAAAAATCGTATATTTTTCTAACATCGTATATTATTTTATACTCACCAATCCACAAAACACAAGACAATATGTACTAAACACAATAAATTACCCAAAAATATTACTTCTTCCCTGATTTAGAACCTTTTTGGTCACCAAATAAATCTTGCCCTAAACAGGTTGTAACAGAAACCACAATCCCTTTTGCTTGACAAATTGAAATGCAACGTCACAAACCCTTTTTCAATTACACTATAATATACGACAGTGAAATAGGTGAAATAAAAAACAATATTAAGTTATTGGGACTTTAATAATACTCATAGTGCTATTATTATTGTCATACGTAAAAGATTTTTTTTTTGTGGCGGCCGGGCTTGACCCCAAGTCACGTAAGGTATCGTCCTCACTGCTCTTTCTCTCTTTTCGTGTGGGACATCGAGTCGTCCAACGACCAGATGAACCCTAGTGACAGAATTTTTCAACCGCCTTCTACAAATAACAGGCTTCTGACATGGATGTGTAATGGCCGCCGTCTAAGTAAACGTAGATAGCAACCGGGACCTAACCAACCTGAAACCTAACCAGACTGAAAACTAATTCACAAAGGCCATTGTGATCGAATTGTTGGTTTTGTGACGATTGTTCTACTTTGCATGATTCTGGTTTTTCTCTATAGTTTCGCACAAAGTTTTCAAAAAAAGAACACATAACTACCCTCTTGGCATTTACAACAACAAAAAAAAGTTGTTGCGCTTCCTTAAACGTGACAATAGGTGCAATCTCAAAGAAAAAAAACAGCAAAAAGAAGCCAAAGCTTTCACGAAGGTGGAACCCGGAACCTCGGGAAGAATGTTGTACAAAAGAACCCTAAAAACGAGACGTCACAGTACGAAGAGGTTTTATTATTAAGTTAGACCGGCCAGCGACTGCACTTCAGACTGCAAGGTACACTACTGGCTTTCCTAACAATATACAGGGTGTTAGGGTGTATAATAATATATTTAAAACTTTAAGTAGGTACTTTTGAGGCATCAAGAAAAGTAACAACTGGTAAATTTTTAACTATCGCAGTTGTTAATACTATTCATACTCGTAATTATGATTTTAACGGATTCAACCAGGTTTACCTGTGGCCATGATGCTTGCGATAGCGCGTTGAAATACAGGCAACTCAAAAGAAAATGAATTCGTCGGTAAGAACCCGTTAAAAACAAAACTATAAGTAACTACTGCATTTCTTTGAAGGGTCAAAAAACCAGTTAATTTAATAATTTTTTTTTAAGGAACGCAGGTCATAACTTTAAAAAATGCCCATACATGGTGATAGGAAAATATACAACGTTTATATTAAGGATTGAAAAAGCCATTAAACTGAACTACAATCCTCAAGGAATACAATACAGCTAAAAACAATTGCTTCCCACCAAATCTAATACATACCTTTAAACTGGGCTCACCAGGCTGACCACACAGCATGTAACGGGCACTAGCCCTAACTATAGAGTCCTTTTCTTAACATCCTGTAACGACCAATGTGGCGCAATGGTAGTGAGACTGCCTTTGACGCAGAAGGTTCCGGTTTCGATTCTCGGTGGGTCACTCACAAAGTTGTGAATTGTTTTCAGACTGATCAAGACATTGCAGGCTGAACCACCCAATTGTCCGTAAGTAAGATGGTTCCGTGTTTCGGATGGCAGGTTAAATCGTAAGTCCCGGTTGCTGTCTGTGATCACTTAGACGGCGGTCGTTACACAACCATGTCAGAAGCCTGCTACTGGTAGGAAGCGGTTGAAAAATTCTGACACTAGGAGGGTTCATCGGGTCATTGGACGACTTTGTGTACCACACGAATAGAGAGAGAGAGCTTGGCGGGAAGTTCCCCTTTTCCATCAAACAGCATTGGCTATTAAGCCTACTGGCTAATACTCACATATCCACCACAGTCCTTTCCTTAACAGCCTGTATAGTTCTACTATTCAGCACAGACGGCGTTGTATTCGCTGCAAAGAGTACTTGCACTTTTCGGGATAATAATGTAAGCTTCCGTGAAGCACGAGGGTCTTGTGCTTTTTAAAGATTCTTATGTTTATTTTTAGTGGAGGCACTGAACATAACTGGTTGTTGTTACCTATTTACGAACGATTCCAGATAAAACCTGTTTAATATTTTCTGGTACTTTTTAATATCAAAAAGGTTTCTTTGTAATATTAATTTATTTTAGTAATCGACTTACAAGATGTAAGCGTCGGTGTAACGAAAACTTTCTAGGCGTGATCAGACCATGAAACTGAACAACTTTTTCTATGGGGGCTATGTTGGTAAACGAAATTTTTTTTTCGAGTTACCATACAAATTTCGAAATCGGTAATTTTGTAGGAAATGTCGAAATTTGAAAAAAAAAATTAGACCTAGAATACAAAATTCAACATAGAATACAAAAATAACTACCGAGAAAATTAATTTGTATAGGAGGTCTAAAAGTTTTTTTCATATTTAGACCTTTGTTTCTTGGGGAAAGTTGTTCTGTTTTATGTGCTGATATTCACTCTTTAAAATATTTGCAGCTATTATCTTTACACCTTATATTTAATATATAATTGAAAGACATCATTTTCGAAAAGAAACAAAAATCTTCTGTTGTTTTAGCACACAAGCATGACCGAACACTATAAATGTTGACGGTAAAATCCGTCTTTTTCTTTATCACTAAAGGCACTTGCCCACAAGATGTTAAGGGCACACTTAACCTGAGAGTTCTTAAGATAAGCTCTCATTTTCTCTTTATAAAATTACTCTTATATTATTTTTGCTTCATGTCCGACCTACTTGAAACGTTTTTACTTTAAGCCACTTCTGCAGAACTTAATCTTTCTTATTCCGGTTAAAGCTTTGGGTATATTTATTTTTATCTGCTATCTTGCTCTATTAACATAGTGTCAAAAGCGTCGATGGCAAAGTGGTTAGGACACCGATCTTACAATCGTCAGACTCGAGTTTGATCCCCGCCATGTACCAATGTGTTTTACTCAAGTACATTTACCGACTGCTCTTACGGCTAGAGAAAAATAACGTGATGAAACCCACATTCAAATAAAATTTTAATTCAAATGGTAATTTAATGTGAATTAACCTAGGATTTGGGTCAGGTTAGCCTTCAAGTTGCAGAAGTCAGATGGCAGTCGCTCTGTGTAAAAAACTTGGTTCCACGTCAAATCCCCTAAGTTAGGTAGCCGACCCCGACAGAAAACGGTAAGGAGGATGATAATGATGATCTAACTTTATTAACAAACAATCTTGATTCTATTTTTAAGAGTTATTTTTACACTGAAGTGATTGATTCGTTTTAAACAGGGTGTAAAAAAATTAGCTGCAAATAATATGAGGGGTTAATCAGCCCATGAAACTGAACAACTTTCCCCAAAGAATATAGGTTAACCTGCGCATCTTTTATTCTGAGCTAGAGGAGGGCAAGCAAAAGCATGGCGGACAACTCCTCAGATATAAAGATGTTCAGAAACGACACATGAAAAGATGCAACATTGAGCCCACTCAATGGGAGGGTCTGGCAGCACAGCGTCCCGAATGGCGCGGGATGGTTAAGAGGCAAGTCCGCGAGTTTGAGGAACAGCGTAAAGCAGACCTCGACGCTAAGCGCGATGAGCTGAAGGCCCGTCCACCCGTCGCCATTAACTATAATTATGTAAATGGCAAACTCACGTGTCCACTCTGTGCACGGGAGTTTACTGCCAAAATTGGCTACAATAGCCATCTCAGGGCGCATCAGCGCCGATCTGATTAGGAGTCAAAGTGGTCGCCATGGCCGAAATCGGTCGGAGAGATCATCATCATCAGTAAGACATTTCTATTGTAAAGATTTCTCAACTACAAGTAATAAATATTGCGTCTACCCTCATGGTCAAATCCTTAAATCCTATAAAATCAAATCTGTGGGTATCGGAAAATAATAACTAAATGTAAGTACCCCACATAGTAGAATTCTAAATCTGTAAAATATACACCTGAGGGTATCAGAAATAGAAAATGCGTGTACCCCACACTTTACGTAACAATATTAGAATTTATCTTGCTAGTTACGAGGATTATGTTACATAACATAATCATTATCTTATCATCCATCATACTAGAGTTTACATTGTGTGTGTATTTTGCCTAAGGATAAGCTCTTTACAGGAACTGATCCTATATTATACATACGTAATAATAAGTCCTTGTAATACTTGTGGTAAAAGCTAGTTTAGCGAATATTATGCAATAAAATAAAATATGTGAGTTCATAACTAATGAAAGTTTTATTCTAGTTGCGATTGAAGGCTAGAAATATTTTTTTATATAATATTGGTGACTTGAGTTTAATATTCTTTATCACAAAATGGATAAAAAATTGTTTCTAAGTAGGCGCGATCTTTGCAGTAGATGGCTAGTAAACATTTTTTGGACCTACGCTACGATACAAATTGACTTGGTCGATCGGTAATTTTGTATGGGGGATTCAATATTTTTTAAAATATTTTGACCCATGTTCCTTGGGGAAAGTTGTTCAGTTTCATGGGCTGGATCACTCCTTAAAATACTTGCATCAATTTTTTTTACACCCTATATTTACTAAATTGCATACATTTATTTTGTTTCTACGAATTTCGCAAGTCCCACTCAGGCACTGAAGCAATATGTCTTGACGCAATCTTGTGTAAATCAGCGAGGTAACTTAAAACATACGAATAACAAGTTTGATATAGCGAAAGTCTGCAGGTTGCCGGTTTGTCATATTGCCGTTTCGTCACACACTGATATGTGCTATTATTTTTGAAAATTTCTACAGTACAAGTGGATCGCAGACTTAACGCACGACGGACCGCTAATATATCGCAGCATTCTGTCAGATCCATAGTGTTAGAAATCATAGTTCTTCATCTTTTGACTATTACAAACTATATGATAATTATCAAATGTGATTTCCGGTATAAAAGATGCTAAACGATGTTGGTAAGAATTGCTTGTATTAAACGTTGATCTCCGTTAATTCTACAAATATAAGAAATAATTATGTGTGCGCGTATTTAAGCTAAAGTTAATATTTATACAGTTTACTTATTTTTACTAGTTTTAAATATTTTTAATTCTGTAAAATGTAAACTTTGAAAGTTGCGAATCGATGTTCGTTGTAGTTGTTTACGTGTAGCCTTCGTTTCCGTTATCCCCACTGCTGGCAAAACGTCCAGCCGGACGGCTGATCGGTCCAGCAGTGGTGATCGGACCGTCACCAAGAGACGACAAGTATTTTCGGATTTAGTTAAATAGTTAACGATAACAGTTTTTTTTTGTGAAAAGTGGTCAGTGCAAAATAAACTTTTGTGATATTCATATTGGTTTTACTTTTCCTCCACCTGATATCTTATATCAGAAGTGGGATCAAAGAAAACCGCCCACATAACTAAGAATCAAAAAGGAGAACGTACATTATGTCCACGTACACGGCATCGCAGTATCAACAGCTCATCTTATCCTGATGAACGATCCCGATCAAGGCGAAAACAGAAGGCAGAGTGCGCGGCGATCGCGCTCAAAGGATCGTACGCGCGTTGGCGTGAATCTCGCTCAAGATGTTGGAGCCGCGAGAGACGTTCTGCCTGCGGGAACAGTCACCGTAAGACCTAGACGTCGTCGGTGGAAACAGTCATAACTGGTGGAATAAAGACGAATTAACAGGTGCAAAGAAAATGAGAACTTAGTCCAGTTGGAAGATAATACCAGTACGGCGGCCTCGGCGCTTTAAGCCGTGCGAGCGTCGCAGCCTGCCTGTCGTGCGGGCGTCGCAGCCTGCCTGTCGTGCGGGCGTCGCAGCCTGCCTGTCGTCTGGGCGCCACAGCCTGCCTGTCGTGCGGGCGCCGCAGCCAAATATATTACAAAGAAACAGGATTTGTTAGTGGTGAGTGGATAATCTGCAGCGTAATTTAATTTGTTCATAGTAGGAGCTTGTGTCTTTGTCATCAAGATGTAAACATTATTCGCACTGTTTTTTTTTGTTGTTGTTGGAATTTGCATAGATAAGTTGATTTTGGGTATAATTAACTTACCTGCAAAAATCGATACAGGAAAATTCTCGTTTTGGAGGATACATTGGGTCTATGACAGATAGATAGAAATCACGGTAGTTCCCTACGTAATGTTGGTCAATAAGTGGTTTAGACTAATGAATCCAAGTTTAGTTGATAGTTCTGTAAATTCGTATCCCATGCGTCGAGGAAAAGAGTAAAGAGTAAAGTGGAGTCAAAGTCAGATAGAATTAACCGTTCTGAGGTAGGTATGTGAACTAAATTAATTTGTAATCTTGTGAAGCTTTAGTTACTTTCATGTGACGTGCTTTATCAGATTTTTCATTCATATACCTATACACACTCAACTATAGTATTCAAGGCAGCTATCTTTGTCGAAGTAGTGTTGTTCTATGTTTTGCATGGCGATTTGGTGACCATGGGCAGGTTCAAGGCTTTGGTTTTTGACAATTTAAGTTTAGTTTAGTGACAGTAGGTTTGTACCTGTCTTAGTTCAGAGCAACGTTGTTTAAAAAAGGAAGCAATCAAATAAGTTTGTACAATCGTGGACTATTTAGAGTTGGGCAGAATAGACGAGCGTCTAAGATGTTTATTTGTTATTTTTGTGTTTATAAGTTCATGAGTATATATGTAGTGTGTGTCTATACGAGGCGTTTACGGGTTGGATAAAGGTGAATGTAAAGTAGATGTATTCTAGTTAACTGAAGAAACTTTAAATCTAAAAGAAGATAGAAATGATATGATCTAGCAGTCACAATCTGATGAGAGAGAAACTGCTTGTAATAGGATTCTATATTCATTTGATCTCTGCCTATTACAAAATACCAGAAAAATGTTAACCCCCAATCTTACATCGGCACGTAAGCTGAATATTGTTAAAGTAGTTAATACAGAGCGTGTTTTACTCAAAATTTATCAGTGTTAGGCTGTACAGACGTTACCGAGATGACAATCGAATTAAAAGATGCACACAGTTCTGTTGTCAATGGACCCTGACCAACGACGAGTGAGTAACGTAGAACGAGACATTGTACGCAAAATGGACATGGATGTGGTTAATAAAGATATTGCAGAAGGGTCGAACTCATGCTATGCTAACCCAATCATTTTGGTCTGCTAGAAAAACCATCGGACATCGCTTATGCTTTTGAACACTAAATTGTTAGACCCAAAAAAAAAAAATACTTTTGTGGCAAGGGAATAAAGTTATAGACATTTTTTTTAAATATATAAACGTCATTCATTTCATCACATAAAATTGAGAAGCTGTTTGGTCATTGGTCGATGGCCGTTGCTTGCCATGGATGGCGCTAAAGGAAAAATAAAATCTTACACATATCTTTTTAGTTTTAACTATGTGTGTACTACAATATAATATATATTATGAATCTAATAGCAGATACTCACACTCACTAGTATTGCAGAGAAAATTTTCGTTTCAAAAACAACAAATATTCACGTTCCAAATTCAAATTCATAAATTTTCGTCTTTTGAGTAGAAATGGCCTATTTTATTGTAGCTATTCAATTAGATTAGATTTACTAAACGGGAATAAATAACTAGCCTTGACTTCATTAGTGGTTCTCATCAAATTCCAATCAGGGAAGACTAGATATCTCACAGCCTCTATTACCAGTTATCAGTTCTAAAAGATGTCTTGTTTTTTTTTAAATTTAATGCAGTCCAATTCCAATGGTGTGTTTCAAAGGGCAAGGTTGTAACAAAGTGCTTAGGATATTTAAAAAAAAAGCAAGCAGTGCCTGGTATTAGTAAAGTTGGTAAAAGCAAAAAGTGACTTCCTAAATTTAATAGATCGTCTAAAGTAGTTAAATCCTCATAAAATTATAAGTAGGTATTAAGTTACCGGGCACTAACATGGCGTAATTAGATTACTGCAAGTTATAGGCGGAAGATTGCAGACGTGGATAAATTCTAAATAATAATAATTAAGAATAATAAGTGAAAGTGATAAATCTAGCGACCCAGAATATATACATATATATGATTAGGTATTATTTTGAAGATATAAATTAATAAATCACTATTATTGATAGTGGTAGTACCAAATATCAACACTTGTGTATGAGAGTGAAGTAGTGAAGAAAAATAATAAATCCATTAGAAATGAGAGCGTTAAGGACTATATATTTTACTCCATTTTCTTGCAACTGTCACTTTTTAGACATTTAGCAACTTGTGTGCAGGTAGTCTGAATGTATCGTGCAAACTACCAGTGATGTTCACAAGACAGACCACAGGGCCTGTTATGCCTTAGTCTACGTGTGCTTGACGTTGAGATCATTAGATTTGTTACCAGTTGATTTGGATGGTGACTTGAGTTTTGTTCTGTATTTCTCCCTTTACGGATGTCATGTTTAGGTCGTTATGTTATTATTGGTCACAAACTATGAAGCTCCAGTTATTTGTCTCAATATCTTGTTATGAAATCTTTGAAGTATTTCTAGATTTGAGTGTACATCATTTTACCATAGTTGGATGCCGTAAGTCTATAAGGGTTTGAGGATACATTTGTACAGTTTAAATTTGTTGTTTGAAATCTTGTAAGAACTATGATTTGAGAAAGTTGAGTGACAGGATAAGGAATAGCGTGAAAAGGGATCGTGGTTGTAATAAAAATAAAAAGACGCAGTAACTAGTACAGAAAAGGAGCTCATAGGTGGTTAGGTTGTGCTGGGAGGCCGAATGAACGAAGATTAACAATGAGATGAAAGTATGTACGAAGAGCGTGCATGGGAACGCTGGAAGAGGAATACTTAGACGAACGTATTAAGATCAAATCTGGGACGTTCTAAAAAATGTCAGGTTACGAGAATCTTAAACCGACGAGCGTGTATGGAAAGGTTGATGAATGTTGCAGAAGAAGATAGAGAAGCGAAAGGGTGTTTCGTGTCGGTATCCTAGCTGTACGGGTTGATTTACTCGCACATTGATATTGTTGATATAATTAAACTCTCAAGGTCAATTGATGACTTTATTGGTGATAATTAGCCTTAGAGAATGAATGGTGATAGTGAGTACACGCGTAATGAGTGCTTATCGCGGACTGGCGAGTAGTGACCTAATACTCGCCATGTGGAGTAAATTGCTGAGAGTGCAATCCGATGTGCGGCGTACAGGCCGTACATGCTCCCGGGCGAGAGAAGAAGAGAGTGAGATGAGATGAGATGAGGTGAAAAAGCAATTGAATATTAAAAGCAACCCTATGCTTAAACTGAGGTTAACTTATTAAAATACATGTCATGGATGTGGTCTTCACTTGCCCTCCGGGAAAGAGGCGTTATTTTGTATACCGGTGTTGAGAGAGTCACTGGTTAGTTTGAGTTAGTGTTAAAGTAGAGCAGTGTTGATAGATCCTCTAGCTACTTTAAAATAAATTGGTGTTTATAAACTAGAGCAGTGTTGAGAGATCCACTGGCTAGTTTGAGTTTATATTGTAAAGTAGAGCAGTGTTGATAGATCCACTGGCTAGTTTGAGTTTATATTGTAAAGTAGAGCAGTGTTGGTTGATAGATCCACTGGCTACTTTGTAATGAATTGGTGTTTATAAACTAGAGCAGTGTTGAGAGATCCACTGGCTAGTTTGAGTTTATATTGTAAAGTAGAGCAGTGTTGATAGATCCACTGGCTACTTTATAATGAATAGGTGTTTATAAACTAAAGCAGTGTTGAGAGATCCACTGGCTAGTTTGAGTTTATATTGTGAAGTAGAGCAGTGTTGATAGATCCACTGGCTACTTTATAATGAATTGGTGTTTAAAAACTAAAGCAGTGTTGAGAGGTCCACTGGCTAGTTTGAGTTTATATTGTGAAGTAGAGCAGCATTGATAGATCCACTAGCTACTTTATAATGAATTGGGGTTTATAAACTAGAGCAGTGTTGAGAGATCCACTGGCTAGTTTGAGTTTATATTTTAAAGTAGAACAGTGTTGATACATCCACTAGCTACTTTATAATGAATTATAAGTATTTATAAGTGAATTATAAGTTAAAATAGCGTTGTCATAATTATCCATTACCTATTTTGAGTTAATATTTTAAAATAGAGCAGTGTTAAGAGATCTGTTAGCTATGCATTATAGAAAATAGTGTTTCTTAGAATGACACAAAAATGTTAAGATATAAAAATTAAATTTTGTCATGCCATAAATTGATAAGAAACCTAGATTTTGTATAAAATGTTTATGCCATTTTTTATGTATCTCACTACTGAAGTTTGAGGACAAACTTATTGTCAGGAAAGGCCGAATGTTAGAAATCATAGTTCTTCATCTTTTGACTATTACAAACTATATGATAATTATCAAATGTGATTTCCGGTATAAAAGATGCTAAACGATGTTGGTAAGAATTGCTTGTATTAAACGTTGATCTCCGTTAATTCTACAAATATAAGAAATAATTATGTGTGCGCGTATTTAAGCTAAAGTTAATATTTATACAGTTTACTTATTTTTACTAGTTTTAAATATTTTTAATTCTGTAAAATGTAAACTTTGAAAGTTGCGAATCGATGTTCGTTGTAGTTGTTTACGTGTAGCCTTCGTTTCCGTTATCCCCACTGCTGGCAAAACGTCCAGCCGGACGGCTGATCGGTCCAGCAGTGGTGATCGGACCGTCACCAAGAGACGACAAGTATTTTCGGATTTAGTTAAATAGTTAACGATAACAGTTTTTTTTTGTGAAAAGTGGTCAGTGCAAAATAAACTTTTGTGATATTCATATTGGTTTTACTTTTCCTCCACCTGATATCTTATAATAGGTACTAGATGCGTCAATGCGCAGCGCTATCGCAGCGTCGTCAGTTAGTAGCTGGTGTCTCCTTTTAAGCTGAAGTTGCCTGTGTTAGGAGACACCGCTGTTCCTTAATGTAATCATAATTTGTTACAATAATAGGGCAAAACAACTTATTATTTAATATTTTAAAAGTAATTAAATAAAAGTACGGTGTGCGTGCATATCCTCGTGCTAATCAGTGTTGGTGTGTGTGTGTGTGTGTGTGTGTGTATGAATGTATGTGTGTGTGTGTGTGTGTGTGTGTGTATGAATTTGTGTGTGTGTTTTTATCAATGTTGGTAGAATCCAATAGAAGGTACGCCACTAAAATATACCTCAATGTCTCAACAATATGTTTCTGTGACGCAACGGGGTCGTGGCAAACCGGGACTCAGTAGTCTACCGAGTTAGTGGCAATTTGCATACATTATCATCTCAGGTGTACCGTCTGAGATACGCGCGTGTTCTAAAGGGGTTTTTCACTGGGTGTGTAACACTTGCATACTGAGTGTGCGTGCGATGATAAGAGAAGATTAATATTTATATCCAATTTTTGAAAACTTATTCAGTCTCTTTTTTTGTGTTGTACACCGAATCGTCTAACGACCTAATGCATTTATTCAGTTGTTTTTTTTAGTATTGAGCACTATGTTTACGGCCCCGGGGCCATCAAAACTACGCCTAACGGCTTCGTGGGGAGCGAGGGCTCACCTGGAATTTAGTATTTAAGCTGGAACAGTATGAACCAATATAATGATTACCAAGGACGTACCTAACTCAAATAAATTACGTTAGACACCCGTCAGACCAATTTCCATTGCTTGCAGATTTTTGTCCAGGTAAAACCATACCATAAATGCTCTTAGGTATACAAACTCATCTCTAGAAAGTTTAAAGTTTTATGAGAAAGTTTAAAGTTTTATGACTTGTTGCAATTACCTACTGATAAAAGTGTTATATTTTTTAAATGGTAAGAAACTATGCCGTGTAATGTCGGCTTCGAACAGCATCACTCGATTTCTTTCCCCGCGGGTGTCGTAAGAGGCGACTAAGGGACTCGAGGGTTTCATGTGTATTACAACTTTAGGTGACAGGTTGACAACCTGTCACTACAGTAATACACGAATCATATGTAAGGGCCCTCAATATTTGTCAAACGTGGCGATAGCGACCGTATATTATACGGCCGTTGACGCTCTGCCTACCCCGAAAGGGAAAAAGGCGTGGTATGTGTATGAATGTAAGAAAAAAAATGTCTTTTAACTTTTGACAACTCAAATAAGCACCTCTTTAGTAAAGGGGTAAATTCATCGTGATCTACGACCCAAGTGGTTTTTGGAGTCTCCTGAAACTTTACTCTAATGGGCATGGAAACATTTTATGTGCAACAATATTTATTGTTCCCTATGTTGTTGAAATTACCAACTCATTTTTATCTAATAAACTGTTTCAAACTTTCGCTTTCACACATACTGACTCACAATAATTTAAGACGGGATTCTTACCGCGAGTTTTGATGAATTGTCCAATATTTCAAGCTAGTTACATAGGCCATGATCACGGAACAATTGATGTTTTTCGGGTGGGTAAATGGCGATTTTTTTTATAGGTACGCACTTCTGCATACCCTCTTCCTAAGATTCTGGGACTCACTTGAAAGTCATGACAGTACGAACTCACAGTGTCCTCGCGTTTATTGAAAAATCACCTATTACGGTACCCTCGGGTAGAAAATGGTTGAATGTAACTAAGTAACTAAAAAATAATTTAAACTGAGAGTAACAGTGATTTATTTATAGTATCGTTACTTCAAACTTTTGCAGTATGTAAACACTTTATTGTACCACAAAAGTATTAAAAGAAGTAAAACACTTATATAAAACTGAGCTTACAATATTCACCACACCCAGTGAATTCATACAGGCATAAAGCAGGTACTCACTGTATTTCAACTCTGTTTTGATCTGGCATGTTTGTGTTTGTATAAGGCTGTTTGTACACTGGACTATTTGCTCGCCCGACCTCTGTCAAGAGATCTCTAAGGTGTAGCTGGGCTTCACTCCCAGGTAACAATATCAGGCAGAGATTGTTTTGAGTAAAAAATTACGTCAGGGTTGTTTTGTTTCACCCTTTTTACTTTGTGACTTCACGAAAAGATGCTACAAGACAAGACAAGATGTCGCTTTGTTTTACATATTGTATATTTCATATTACTAGTAGTATTCGTAAGTGACACTAATATGACATGTGGCTCTCTCTATGTAGGGTTGGAGTTCGCATAATTTTTTGATCCATTGTATGAGTAGTCATATAAAAATGGGACAACCAAAATAACTAACTATTTAAGACTTAATAAGTAACTTTACTTCTTTTAGTAACACATATTTTTCAACAATCGTGTATTATTGCAGCAAGTATATCTTGACCTAATACTGACTTACATTCTAATGGCATACTTGAGCATTCAATCAGTTTATCTATTTGACTATATTTATTCAGCAACAGCTAATCCACATTCACATATGATAAGAAGGTATACCTATTGTATGAAACAGAATATTTTTTTTTATTTGGTTAGCTTATAGCCTTAAAAATCATTTTTTTACATAATGCAATTCTAACACGTATATCACCTGTGTACCAAGATATTTGTTGATTGATTAAAAAAATGAATGTATGTTGTGATTTCAGAGTTTGCAATACAATGATTATTTATTTGCCGCATACCTAGTTGATTTAGTAAAAGCTGTTTTTGTTGATTAGTTAAATTACTTTCTGGCAAAATTAAATAGGTTTTTGGATCTTATAATTACGGATGTAAATTCAAGATCGTAATGTGATTTCTAAACCCAAAATGGGTATTATCTTACCAAATTGCTCAAACCGCAGACTGATCTCATTACATTAAAAAACAGAAACCCTTGGAATCCAAAAAAACCTTTTTCATAAACCAAATTAACCCTAGCAAGGGTGAAGGAATATTTGGAATCAAACAATTATTTTACGTAAATTGCATTCCCTTTGCCTTAACAATTCTAAATTAAAGCCAAAGATACACTGTGGGGGGGTCAAACCCCCCCAGGGTGGGGCTGGGGTGTTCGCAATTTTCGCGAATCTTCAAATCAATTAATTAGGACGTCTTCCAAATTGAACCAAGCATTTTTGTATTAAAAACGTGCATAGTAAGATGGACAATAGAATTCATAGACTTAACTTTAAAGAAAATAGACCGATGAAATCTTTTGGTCTAAGCATAAGTACATCAATGCTAGAGATCGCTTACATTTATAAGACTCCTTTTGCCTTTTTTTTGTGTAAGTTCTACTGTTGTGTTTGTGTTTTAAATTTGTTATAAAATGTTTTGAAGTTTGTTGCATAATCGCAACAGATTTAAAAGTCTTCATGATTCCATTTTTCGTTACTTATTTTCAAAACTACTAACTCTGAACGGAACTCAATTATTCATAGCGCATTTCTGCATATAATATTTGTTGATTTTTCATCACAAACGCTAACAAGTCTATGCATCGCTGTCAGTGCGCTGAAGACGGATTGGGCAAACAGAATCGCACAGGAATACTCAGACAGATAGATACAATCACGCTGTTATTTCTTGCGGGGTAAGCAGAATGGCAGGCGAGCTTTCTACCACTGAATTGTGGTGCCTTGTGATGCCTGTCTAGCATAGCATTGTATAGCACGTGGCTGTAGTAAAAGGCGAATAATGTTTCCTGTGAAGGCAACTCACCACCACCCCCAATAAAGGGAGGTTCGTGACTGTTGCAGTAGTAGTCAGAGCGGCTTTTGTTTTTTGGTGGTTCGCTACCACCAGATACCTTAAATCTTTTAGACCTTATATACCCGAATTAAGGGTCGTTTCATATAAGACGTGTATCTGAGCGTGTATCACTATAGTGACAGGTTGTCAGCCTATCGCCTAAAACTGCAATACACGTGAAACCCTCAAATCCCTTACCCGGCTTCCTGTAATATAACTTCGATCGGTTGAGAAAAGAGAAATATATTGAACGTTATAGAGAACAGAAGAGGTAACATGCTAGGACACTTATTACGACATGACGACCTTCTAAAAACTGTGATGGAAGAGAAGACGAGGAAGAGGGCGACCAAATCAAAGATAAGATAGGCGTTATGTCGTCGTATAAGGAAGTAAAGGAAAAGGCTGAAAAGAGATCAGATTGCTCATTACTCCATCGACAAGGCTCTTAAGTTCACGATTATGTTTATAATACCCGAATGTGATACCAAAACTAATACAAAAACCAACAACACTCTATTCTAGGATTAAAAATGGTGTTCATATTGAAATTACCATTCCCAACTTGTGCTTTTAATAGTTTTCTTTTTTAGAACTAGATTTTATTCCTTGCAGACCATATACCTTTTGAATTCTAGCTAAACCACGTGTGCAAATCAAATGGAGGGAACCGTTCACCACCTTCCGTTCATTACAGCCTGGTACCTGCGGTTGCTCAATCTCCTGCCAATGATTCGATTTCGTTTAGGAGACCGATTGAAGAGTCCAGTGCAAGGCATTTTGTTAGGCAGATGCTGGGTTTCTTAACACGTTGTTCGTAGCACGTGCTACGTCGCAGACATGCTACGTCATAGACGTGCTACGAACGTCGTAGCTGCAACATCTTAGGCGGATCGCATACTTGACGCACTACGGAGCGCTAAAACATCGCAGCGGTCTGTCAGATCCATACCAGAAATGTCGATTTCCATACAATGGATAGGGAAACATATACTTGCACTATTTCGCAGGCTGGGAGCGAGCTTCGATAGTTCAAATGGAATAGGCGTTGCCAGTACCGATGGCGAGGTCGCTGGTTCAAATCCAGCTTGTGATGGAAAATTTCGCAAAATTATTGTACACCTTACACGGAATTTATTTTACGAGGGTGCCTTATATAGATCGGTTTAAAAGATAAACTTATAATAGCTTTTCTTGGTACATGTATGAAAATCCAGTACAAAACGGTCCCTTAAATTAGTAGCTAGATGTGCTGGTAATCTTGTGGCTTGTCATCTCCTGCCAGTGATTTGATTTCGTTTCCATTAAGCACAAATAGATACACTGATTACTTGTTTAGTTGTGGTTTGTCATCGCATAATGTTAGAACATTTGGTTGCAACGCAATTACTAGCCAATGATTGGAAATCTGAATGGGAAGGACCAAATGATTACGCAGATTATTAAAATTCAGGAGTAGTTTGAATAAGGTAATGAATTTTGATGGTTTCAAAGTTTTACAACTCATACTATGCCAAAATGTTTTTTGTCTAATACATACATACACGTACATAAAATCACGCCACTTTCCGGCAAGGGTAGGCATAGACTACTTCCATCCTCTTGCTACGATCCGGACATATTGCTTTCGTTTTTTCTTTTACATGACTAGCTAACAAAATATAGCCAAAATTCGTAGATATTTTTATACCCTTCAATCTCAATGGCAACCGTATTTTTACGGCCCTTTACGCACTGCCTATCTCGCAAGGGAGAGGCATGATGTGTGTATGTGTCTGTTTGTATGTATATTTTTATAATACCTGCGTTAAATAGGGTATGACGAATTAATTAAGAGCAACGTAATTTATTATTTAAAACGAGACAATCCATCTCTTTACGCCGCAGCACCTAATTCAAAACAACGAAATTCCGGGTAATGGCGTCATCCCACAGTTAGAACAGGCCTAGTGATGCGACTTTAGTAATATAAAATCGATTTCTTAATAATCAATTAATATTAGTTCGTAAAAAACGACGTAAAATATCAGGTTGATAAAAAATAACAGAAAATATAATAATCGGATTTGAAAATAATCTTCAGTTTAACTAGACCGATGAAACAAATTACTAGAAACTTAAAATAGAAGTTGTGTGTTTTTATTGATGTTTTAAAAGATGTGGATTCGTTGGTGCGGAGTCTGACGCAAAAAAGAATTGAACTACTGTCTTCAAAATTTGAAAATTGACTTAAATTTATCTACTAATTCCAATTGATTGCACGATTACTACAAACCGATTTATTCTAAATATAATAAATTAATTAAGGGTTTCATGTGTATTACAATTTTAGGCGACAGGCTGACAACCTACCCCTATAGTGATACACAAATCATCTGAAAGGACCGTCAATACTTGTCAGACGTGGCAATATTGACGGTAATTTTAAGATCGTTAACGCTCTCATAAAGGTATGATTTGTGTATGTGTATAAATTAATTCAAAAATCGATTATTGTTTCCCATCCCTGAACAAGCCTGAGCTTAATATGGTTGTTACCTCGCCCATTGTCGGCAGAGCGCTCATTGTGACTCCCGCCTTATTAATGACTGAAGGAGTTAGCCTGATGATGGAGTATTGAAGACAACGCTTAAGCTACCTGCTTTTGTTGTGATGATCTGTGACTTGCGGAAAACTCCGTGTAGTGACAGCTACTCTACAAAATTCCATATTTGTTCAACGCGTGATGCAAGACGGAGCGATTAAATGTCGCAGCGGTCTGACAGATCCATGCTAGAAAAGTCACTCCCCATACTAAAACGACACTGCGATAGCGCTGCGTCGACAGCGGTTGAGCGGTTATAATATGGAGATTGACATTTCTGGTATGTATCTGACAGACCGCTGCGATGTTTTAGCGCTCCGTCGTGCGTTAAGTCTACGATCCGCCTAAAGACGGGCCACGCGACGCTCGAGCATACTAATTGAAGTTATAGTCTACTGACAGTCTAAAAAACAGAACATTCCATACCATTCATACAAAATACAGTTAAGACACTTCTTACTTTATGCGTCGCTTCGAAGCGAGCATCAAAAATTTAAAATCTTGCAAGGATTGGTTGCGGCACCAGCAAGTCAGTGGCAGAGTTACTACTTTACTACTTAATGGGAGGGTTTGGCAGCACAGTGCCCTGAATGGCGCGGGATGGTTAAGGGCAAGTCCGCGAGTTTGAGGAACCGCGTAAAGCAGACCTCGACGCTAAGCGCGATGAGTTGAAGGCCCGTCCACACGTCGCTATTAACTATAATTATGTAAATGGCAAACTCACGTGTCCACACTGTGCACGGGAGTTTACTGCCGGAAAAGCTACAATAGCCATCTCCGGGCGCATCTCTGCCGATCTGATTTGCAGTCGAAGTGGTCGCCATGGCCGAAATCGGTTGGAGAGATCATCATCGTCATTTTACTACTACGAATAGGATAGCAACCTATGATATGGAGTACCTGGTTCAAACTTCGGGTAACTTTAACGATTTTCAGTTTCTTATTTTTATTCATTTTAAACATTTTCGAAGTAGTCTCCACAAAAGTCGAAAGACAAAGCTAAAAATGCGACTAATGCATCCAGTCCGCGACGGACATAAAGCTAAATTAAATCAGCTCACACACCATTAACATCATCGGTTAAACTGGCTACGGGCAGTACTCTCTAGAGATGGGCCGAACGTAGGTTTCGCCGAATACGAATATTCGGTAAAAAGGAATATTCGGCCAAATTATTTCAGCTGAAAGCTCACAGATTGGCACCAGACCTCTCGCATTACAGATAAAACCGTTTGTAACCAATAACATCAGGTCGTTGGACGACTCGGTGTCCCACACGAAAAAGAAGAAGAAGACCAATAATAATAAAATATACTTTGCTTCTTGCCCTGCTCAATAAATTTTTTATACATCAAAAGATCATTAACCAAATGTTTTAAGCAGTAAATCAGTGCTCCTCAGTCGCGTTTACACTAGGTTCATAAATTGTTATAAGAAATAGAAAAATGTATCCTACACTCTTCTCTTTTTTACAATGACTGATTTTGATGCACAAAATACATAAATAATACTTTGTAAAAATAAATAAGCAATAAAACTAAACTACTTTCTTTAAGATCCATGGATCGAAAATATGAATGAACATTTTTATACCTCCATACTAATTGAATATGTTATAGAAACGCCAATTTTTTAAATCTTTTGAAGTACGTTTCCTAGGCAAAAAAAATCAGTTTCATGGACTTGTTCACCTTTTAAAATTTGAATCAGTACATTTTATTATACCCTGTAGATTCAAGGTTCAATCGTTTATTTCAATTAGGTTCACACTGAATACTTTTAGAAAGTCAGATATTTAAAATTCAATACTGTCACAAAAAATGAATTAGTCAATGTAAAAAATAAAAAAAATTGACAGTTAATTTTTTTCTTTTTTATTACAATTTTATGTTCCTAGTAGAAACGCGGCATGATTTCAAACAATGCGTTTTATTCGATAAATATGTCGAACCTGCCGAATAGAAGAGATGAAATGAATATTCGGCCCATCTCTAGTACCTTTATTTTGTACCGCTGCAAAAAACTGTCTAGGAGGAAACGCTGCAGGTTGATAAAAGATTATTGGAAAAGATTTACGAACAAATAATTCATATACTGTCATCCAGGAAACCCAGTAACAATCTAAAAATATTTCTCATGTATTTGCTGCTTTAACTGGACTTATTGATATTATTTTAGGTTGGTACCTAGTAAAGATTTTTAAATTAAGAAGATAATACATATAGATAGTATCATGTTGTTTCAATACAAAACCTAAAATAAATGTTACCTTTTGTTATTTTCCATCTATGTTTTTTTCTGTTCATGGACACCGTTATCTCCTCCTAACACTAAAAATGAAGTCTCTTAAAAAGGTAGAAATTTTTTATTCATAGTATATCCATGGATAATGACTGTTTTCCCACGAAAAATTACAGAGCTGAAATAATTACTTTATACAATTATTTTTTCGAAAAATAACTCGTGCATAATACCTACTTGGTAGTAATATGGTTAAACATATAATATTTTTTGTAATCACTAAGGAGCCTATCCCCACCCGTCAACTTTGTTTGTTCCAAAGGTGTCTAGTTACACTCGTGCGGTACACAACTCGACAGCTGTGACGTGATGAAGGTGAATTAGCAACAAAGGCGTAACTTAATCATACTCAGATGTGACACGGGGGGAGGACGGGATCTTAGTGTGACGTGTTGATAGGTTACTGACATGCCTATGATATTGATAAGATACATCATTCTCCTTGCCTTATCCCGTTCTCTATCGATTTTGGCTACCTACTAAGAGGATTTGACGTGGACGCAAGTTTTTACACAAAATGACTGCCATCTGACCTCTGCAACCCGAAGGCTAACCTGACCTTCGGTTAAGTCACATTTAAAGGTCTTCTGAATTCAAATTTTATTTGAATGTGGGTTTCATCACGATGTTTTTCTGTTACCGTAAGAACAGTCGGTAAATATACGTGAGTAAAAACACATTGGTACATGGTGCATATATAAAAATGGAAACGTTTAAACTATTAGATATTAACTAAATTACCTATCATTAATCAAAACATAGATAGGTAATTTATCAAGTCGTTTTCATCGTTTTTGTGTCAGTGTGTCATCAACACCGCTAGCTCTTTCTAAACCACGCAACGAATTTTGGTGCCTGTTTTTAAAAGGCAGACTGATTCAATCGTCATCATCACAGCAGCCTATAGGAGTCCACTGCTGGACATAGGCGTCCCCAAGGGTACGCCACAACGATCTCCCGGTCTCGCCATCCAGTCTCTACCAGCCGCTCTCTTCAAGTCATCGGTCCATCTGGCCGGACCCGCTTACTCAACGGGCCATCGGTTCTATAGGAAGCCTTTTTGTATAATACATGCCGGAAAAACCTCTTATTCCTACGGAAAAACGATAAATCGTCGCTGGCCTCCGTATATTTATAAGAAACAACACATTTCCACTAATTAATTGACGGCAACCGCAAACTTCGCGGTTTGATTGCACGTCAATGTTGTGACGTCACATTCGGAGGAAACCACAGCTGCTTGACGTTTGACGTCACGGTTACCATGGCAACTGCGGCGGCGGTTGCCATAGCAACTGCTTTGGCAAGGTGCGACCGCAAGCTGTTTTGCTTTTGATGTGATGTCGGTTAAGATTGCCTTCGCGGTTTGGTGGTTTCGGCGTTCGGTTTACGATAATGGGCTCTCGAGTTCGATTTCCTAATTATTACATCGATGTTCGTTATTTTGTTTAGACCTATTGAGCCACTTGTTGTCATGTTTTTTGTCGGTTTTGAAGTTGAGTTAAACACTTTTTTGCTCACATTAAAGGCATCCTTAGGATACCTTCCACTTAAATACAAGACCGATGTGCCTATGACGCAGGAAGTCCCGGGTTCGATTCTCGGTGGGTCACTCACAAAGATTGATATTTATCACTTTGTGAATTTTCTTCCAGTCTGGTTAAGACATAGCGGGCTGAACTATTGCTTGTCCTTAAGTAAGATGGTTCCGCGTTTAGGATGGCATGTTAAGCCGTAGATCCCGGTTGTTGTCTATGATCACTTTACACGGCGGTCGGTGCATAGCCATGTCAGAAGCCTACTACTTGTAGAATGCGGTTGAAAAATTCTGACACTAGGGTTCATTGGATCGTTGGACAATTCGGTGTCCCACACGAAAAGAGAGAGAGAGAGACAGAATGAGAGAGCTACCTATCTTTCTTCCTACTTACATCCGTTTATCCATGTATTTCGAGTCTAGACTTAATTTATCACCTCCCTAATTACAGGCTTATCTGACAGCTGCAGTATCAAGTACATCCATTTTGCCTTCTGTGTTTATGGAAAGAAACTTTCTTCTAGATATTTCTAGAAATCATAAGTTAGTTTCAAGATTTACAAATGCAAGTCAGATTCCATTTTCATGTTCTTGGTGATTGTCAACTTTGTCACAAATTTGTTCCGGTTGAAAGTTTTTTTTTTATTATGATGCAAATTAAAGAAGATAAGAGATTTTTAGTCCGTACATTATGAAATGATATAATTTTGTCTGTTACTTGGGTCACCAAGTAACGAAAGCAATACAACATCAAATTATTTTGATGCTTTTTTTTGTAGTTATGTAGTGATTCTATTAAAAGTTTTCTTTATTTATATAAGATGTAAAAATATACTCTGCTAATATTTTACCAGCCCATGAAACTGAACAACTTTACCCAAGAAACATTTTTTTTTTGGACCTTACATAAAAATTGACTTGGTCGTTTGATTTTGTATATTTTTCGACCTATGTTCCTTGAGGAAAGGTGTTTAGTTTCATGTGCTAATTCACCTCTTTAAATATTTGCAGCTATTTGTTTTACATCCTGTATAATAAATACCGAGTGTAACCGCTAGTTTCAACTAAATACATTAAAACGTAAGGACCTACCTTGTAAGGCAAATGCTGGGTTTCTTAACACGTTGTTCGTAGCACATGCTACGTCGCAGACATGCTACATCGTAGACGTGCTACGAACGTCGTAGCTGCAACATCTGGCGGATCGCACACTTGGCGCACGACGGTGCGCTAAAACAACGAAGCGGTCTTTCAGATTTATACTAGAAATGTCAATCCCCATACTAAAACCGCTCAACCGCTGTGATGCAGCGCGATCGGAGTGTCGTCCGTCGAGTGCTGTTTTAGTATGGGGAGTGGCGTTACTACACGTAATATGGATCTGACAGACCGATGCGATATTTTAGCGGTCCGTTGTACGCAAAGTGTGTGCAATCCGCCTTATTTCCTTGATGCAAAACATCTTTTGATAAAACGTTTTAGCGAAATGCAAATTGACACCGCCAGGTAATTTTTTATTCCAAAAAATCATGTATTTTTTTGTATTTTGACTTTAGGTTCTTAGGAAAAAGTTTAGGACAACTGAAACAGTTGTTAGATTTCAAGAGATGGTTATTCCGTTGAAATATTTAAGTATTTTTTACAACCTTTGAAGGGACAAAATACTGAAATTATATACAAGAAAATTACACAAAAATTGAGACGGCAGTCGTTATACAACATTATCCGAGGCTTACCGACAGTACTTTAAATCCAGTCATTCATCCACTCGATGTCCCACAAGATATAAAAAAACAATTAAATAACTTCCAGCAGATTGCATAAGCTGAACTCGGTGTGAGTAAAACCCAAGTAAAACCGCGGGCGGTCGCTAGTCGTTTATCACTCTCTAGGTGTTGCTTCAGACAAATTGCATCATCTTGCAAGAAATATAGTTGCACGAAATCGGGAGGTCTCAGAACGAAAGATTATACAGAGTGTAAGAGACAGTGTGATGCCGGCTTAGAATAGCATCACCCCATTTCTTCCCGCGGGTGTTGTAAGAGGCAACTAAGGGATTTGAGGGTTTCATGTGTATCACAATTTTAGGCGACAGGCTGACAACCTGTCACTACAGTGACACAAAAATCATCTGATCCGAATAATCAGCCCTCAATACTTGTAAGACGTGGCGATAACGACCTTATGTTTACGATCTTTAACACTCTGCCTGCCTCGCATGAGATAAAGGCGTGATTTATGTATGTATGTATGTAAGAAAGAGTAAGCTGCGTAACTTATCTTGGTGTAAAGATAGACGAGCACTTTTCTTGGGCTGAGCATATTACTTATATTAGCAACTAGCTGGTGCCCGCGAACTTCGTTTCGCCATATATCATCCATCATATAAGCTATATAAAGGAAGCTCACTGATAAACATGGGCCTCCCCCGTAGACTCTAAGAACCATAAAATAATATATTATAAGCTTATATTAAATTGTTGGTAGATAGTTACCCAAAAACTTGGTTTCGCAGACTACGTATATACAGTGTGTAAAAATATTAGCTGCAAATATTTAAATGGGTGAATCAGTCCATGAAACTGTACAACTTTCCCCAAGTAACATAGGTCGAAATATGGAAAAAATTTTTGGACCTCCCATACAAAATGTAGCAGCCGAGCAAGTCAACTGTATGGGAGGCCCAAATGTTTTTTTCATATTTCGACCTATGTATTCCTTGGGGAAAGTTGTTCAGATTCATGGGCTGATTCACCCCTTAAAATATTTGCAGCTAATTTTTTTACACTTTATATGTAATTTAAAAAACTGTTAAATCCTAAATTTACAATTTCCACATGCAAAAAAGAGTAAGAAAACGGTGATTCTTTTATATATGTTTGGTCTTTTTGATTCCTGTAGGTTGAATTTGCTGAATCAGGTTACAGATTAGTCACTCCCTGTTCCAAATCCTCGCTTTCCAGTTCATTTTAGCAATTTTTTTAAAATCGTGCGTTTACATCCAAAGGTATCAATTCCGTGAAGTAGACTGATGCCACATTTCTTAACATTGTGATGGATGAATAAAGACCGAGTTCATGAGTGTGAATAAATAAAACATAAGCTTATTAAAAACCAAGTAATCCCACTACAAATCCTATCCTATCCTACTTCCTACTAATATATTAATACAAAAGATTTGTTTGTTTGTTACTCCTTCACGCAAAAATTGCTGAACTGATTTTCATGAAATTGGGCACAGATGATGTGTGATGCCGGCTTAGAATAGCATCACCCCACATCCTTCCCGCGGGTGTCGTAAGAGGCGACTAAGGGACTCGACGGTATTGGTGTATTACAATTTGTTGGCTAAACATATAATAACAGTATGTAACAGAACAACATTGGCTAGTAACGTAGATATAAAGAATAGCCTTAACAAAATGAGCAAGAAAAATTAAAAACAAAAAATTGTGGTACTTCGCTGGCCGACTTACATCATAAGCAGATCCATTTCCGCTGAGTCATTTTAACCATGGTTGGAGCGGCAAAAATAAGGATACGTATCCCTTCACACAAACTTTTGCTTTGTAGCTATTGCAATTTTCCCGCGGTAAATAGTAGATTACGCACCAAGAAAACGATCCATAAATAAAGATTGTATCGTCTGGTACGCAACTTACACGTCTTGTACCACGGAACTTTTGTTTTCGAGTGTAAAAAATATTGAATTATTAAAAGTTAAAATTATTCCAATATTAAAGAGATATTTTTGTAGTCGTAGACATATTCGTAGATTTTACTTTTCTCATTTATTGAGGTTATAAAAATATAGATCACAAAGTACTTTAATATATATAGGGGTATAGAGACCTATCTCAGCTGCCAAAACTGGCAATGCGTAAGTAGCGCCCTCTCAAGCACTTAGTAGGAACTAACTACATAATATATATAAATACATCTATAGCTATATATAACATGTATGCAGCTATATAGGTACTTATACCGAGCCTATATCTAAAAGTACTCATGAAACTAAACAACTTTCCCCATGGAAAATGGGTCGATTGATAAATTGGCAACATAGAATTTGTAAACTGCCACGCCATCTGTGAGATATAGTAAGAACAACGCTTCGTAATTTCGCATCGTATTCCGAAAGTGTTCCCCAAATCACAGTACTATGATTGAGCGCCCTGATATAGATTAAAAATAATAAATACGGCCTCTTGTTATTTTTCTTTCTGCGCGCTTATTCAAAGTGACACAGTTCGTGCTGGCCAGTTCGAAATTTGAAATCAATCTCGGGTCCAATAAGCCCATACACATCTTTTTACTACGCGGCACTATGAAATTTACGTGATCTACAAACTTATTTTATGCGTAGCAGCCAACCCCCCTTTTAGGGGTATGTTTTTTTTTAGCCTATATCCTGGTCGGTGATTTACTTGACATTTTGGTACAAATTGCATCAAAATCCGCTCGGTCGTTTTCGCGTGATGCTTCCGCATATCCACAAACAAACACACAAACATCTAAACATCTAAACATCTAAACATCCAAACAGACAAAAATTTTAAAAATTGCAGAAACGTGTTTTGTTATCAATATTAAGTATCACGAAACAATTTTTTTTTGGATATCTTGTATGTACAGACTTTCGGTCCTCTTGAGCTTTATTATATGTATATACGTAGATAAGCTTAGAATAATTTTAGGTAAATTCTATCATTTAAGTTACAAAGTACCTTTAAGCACCCTACAATTGTTGTATACAGCTTTAGTGGATTCAATACTGGATTACGCTCTTGATTGTTATGGTCTAACATTTAAAACCTATATTGATAAATTAGAAAACATACAGTTAAGATTCGTTAAATTGCTAGTAGATAAGAAGATTAAAAATAAACACAAAGATAACTATAGTAAACTATTTAAAATTTGTAACATTCTCCCTATTAGTTTAAAACATAAATACCTACTTTCAATTAATAGTCATGGCAATCCAGAGCGTAACTCAGTGTTGACTAATGTTTTTAATAGTCACAATACAAGGGCTATGACCTCGTGTAAATATGTTGTTCCTCGAGTATATAATTATTATGGGGACAGAACCCTAAAAAAACGTCTTCCGTATTTATTAAATAGTTTGCCGGAGCATATACGCAGGGAGACTAAAAAAAGTGTATTTAAGAGCAAATTAAGGAAGTACTATGTTAATTCACTAATCTAAATGTCACTCCATGTTTATCTGAAGTTTAAATTAAGTATCACATAAAATGTATTTATATTAGTATGTTTAAGTAGCGAGTATCGCTTGATCCTACAGTCAAACTGTTTGTGCAGTTTTGTGGGACACTGTTTTAGTTTATAAGTGTAAACACTGTTTTGTACAATAAAATAAATAAAATAAAATAATAAAATAAATAATAAGAGATGGTGTAACGAAAACTTTGCAGACGTGATCAGACCATGAAACTGAACAAATTTTTCAATAGGGGCTATGTTGGCTTATTTTGACGCATCGGCGTTATATTGACGCAGCAGGATTTACAGAAATTGAGCGGTTTTAGTATGGGGATTGACATTTCTAGAAATGGATTTGACAGACTGCTGTGTTATTTTAGCGCTGCGTTGTGTGATAAGTGTGAAAGAGGCCTAACATTTACTGAACGTGCATTATCATTTTCTTACGGCTTGTTGGTAACGATCACAAGTCAGTCTCCTCTTTTTTTGTGTGGAACACTGGGTCATCCAACGACCCAATGTACCCTAGTGTCTGAAGTTTTCAACCACCTTCTACATGAAGCAGGCTTCTGACATGGTTGTGTAACGACCGCCGACTAAGTCATCATAGTCAGCAACCGGGATCCAGTGCCAGCCGAAACACGGAACCATCTTATTTACGGACAATCGGGTGGTTCAGCCTACAATGTTCTAACTAGACTGGGAACAAATTCACAAAGTGATAAATATCAACTTTGTGAGTGTCCCACCAAGAATCGAACTCGGAACCTACTGCGTCACAGGCAGTCGCACTAACACTGCGCCACATCAGTTGTCAAAATAAGTCGAAATCTTAAAAACGAAATTTTTCATGAATTATGTATGATATCACCGCCTGTACTCTTACTGCACTTGATAATCATAATGCACAGTTAAGATTTAGTTATACTGTTTTGATATTTTCATAACTCGAAAGGAGTTTCTTTTTAATGCTACTAAATTTTTATAATCTGGGTACTAGAATGAAATTGGTCTGGAGATTTTCATAAATTCTTAAAATATGTTTTTCGACACTGAAAAGCTTTCGTTACACAACTTAAAAAAAAGTTAGAAAATTATGTAGGTAAATCAAATCAAAGCAAATCAAATACCTCTATTAAAGAAGTTTAATAGAATCAAAATGAGTGAGATAGATGCAATCATAATCAGCCGGTTAATTAAATGTATACAAAATTTTTAAAAAATCGGTTGTTGATGTAATTTATAGGGGCCGTTGTTTTATAATTGAATAACTTTTTTCTGGAAAATTTGCTAATTGCATAACTTCTTTGGCCCCATTTGGATAGATACTTAAACCTATATAAGCGGATCGCACGTTTTGACGCACCACGAAGCGCTAAAACTTCGCAGCGGTCTTTAATATCTATACTAGAAATGTCACTTCCCTATACTAAAACCTTACTCGACGGACGACTCTGCGCTAGCGCTGCCTCAACAGCGGTTGAGCGGTTTTACTACGGGGATTGACATTTCCTGTGTGGATTTTACAGATCGCTGCGATGTTTAAGCGCTCTGTCGTGCGATAAGTGTGTGATCCGCCTTAGTTACAACACTTCTATTTAAAAAAAAGAACCACACCACACACCAGATTCAAAAATTCAAAGCTCCACTCTGCTCCATACATCTTGAGGGGACAAACCGTCGGATCCGCCGACCAAAGCCGTTCCACGTCGTTATTCAATTTACATGCAAATACGGGGGGGGGGGGGGCAGAGGGGGGGCAAGGGGGGGCAGGGGGGTGCCAATAGTACGCTGATGTATCGCGTCAGGACGTGTCCTGTGGCAAGCTGTGGGTTTAACAGGTCTAAGTTGAAAGATGCTGGTAATTTTAACACGCTTTTATTTGGTCGACCTGTATTTTATGTAACTATATAATGAAATCTAAGAAAACTAATTTAACCTTCTTCCAAAAGTCATACCGTCATGAAAATTCGCAGTTGATTGTGATTTTGATGACAATATAGTAATATGGTACTGCCGAGCTAATCTGATGATGATGCCTGAAGATATGAACTGGAACTTCATGATGGACTGCTGCCGTAGGACTACTGAAAGAGATTTCTTTTTAGAAATAAGTAGTGCCTGTTGTGTTTTTTGTCTAAATGTGATTGTCCTGTGTTTTATCTTGTGTGCAATAAACAGTTAAATGAATAGATGGTTGGTCGTGTCATAGACGTATTTGGATTGTTAGAAAGGTCTTGTAATGAAGCGTGCTTTTAGTGTTTTTAATTAAACTATTAATTTATTTACGTTTTTTAAGAAGTAATAGTTCAAGATTTTTTAAAAACTTGTAAGGACTATGAATTAGGGATATTAATCTAAGAGATAATTATACATACATACGTACACATATCACGCTTTTATCCCTTGCGGGCAGAGCGTTAACGGCCGTAAGAATACGGTCGCTATGGTCGCTAAAATTATATATGACCAAAATAAAGGTACTTGTTTATATACTTCTGAAGATTAAATTTATAATGATAGCAATAGAAGTCGACCATAAACTGCAGATAAAATTATTGTCATATTTTTTTAAATCTTATACACGCTAAGTTAATTTACGACGCTTGTAGCACGTCTACGGCGTAGCACAACTAAGGCGTAGCACTCGCTACAGCTCATGTTTTAAGCCGGTTGTAAATATGACAGCGTTAGGTGTTTCGGATATTGATAGGTCACAGATAGGTCAGCGTTTCGAGGGTTTTTAATAACATCTAGCGACAGATTTATTGTCGTGATCGTGGGTTGAGATCGGGGTATGAAAAGCATACAATACACATTTTTAGCCGACTAACTCAAGAGGTTTGTGTTTCTTAGTATGAACCTATGCACAGTATTTATTGTAAATACAGATATTGTGGTAAATATTATTTATTTAACAATTTATTTCACCAGCACATTTTATATTATACTATCTCTGCCCGCGCGGATATCTGTTTTAAAAATCATCTGCTGGCATCCCAAAAGAACATTTTTAATGGATAATAACTTTCCTATTTGTTAATCCAAATTACTTTCTATCATTGTGCCAAATTTTATGAGAATCGTTTCAGTAGTTTTATCGTGAAGGAGTAACAAATAAACTTTCGCATTTATAATATTACTAGAAGTTGCCCGCGGCTCTGCCCGCGTGGAAATCGGTTTTAATCCCATAGCATCCCTCATCCTTCATTTTTTCAACAATTATCTATCTATATGTTAATCCAAGTTACCCTCTATCTGTGTGCCAAATTTTATAAATATTGGTTAAGTAGTTTAGTATCTACATTCTCTCTATATTGCCCCGGGTTGGAACTCATATACTATACGTACAATATATTATTAAGAGCGCTAACGTTAATGCGCTTAACACCACAAGCGTTAGAATTTGAGCTGGAACGTCTGTAATTCCCCGTGTGCTTATGTCTAAGCGTTTGAAGTGGCTATCTATACCGGGTGTAAGAGACAGCGTTCCGAGGTTCCATTCATACCAGGAAAAAAACAAATTTCCCCTTGGAACATTATGTCAGGAAACGTCAAATTAATCTACCCATAAATTACGTAAATGCAGTCAGGTGATCGTGATTTTGTATGCGAGGTCGAATTTTCGGTTTTCTTGACATGTTTCTAGGGGAAAGCTGTTCAGTTTCATGGTCTGCATGCACCCACTATCAGTATTCGGAAAGCTGTCCTTTACACCCGGTATAGATTTCAAGATTTTAATCGTTTGTTTCCAAGTAGATACATAACAAACCCTTTCAGAAAGTCAATTAGTTGCAATACTATCACTGAATAAATTAATTAGTAATTGTAAAAAAAAGGTCACACAAGGCCACAATTTCTATATCCCGAACCTTTTAATTAATTTTAAAGTAATAACTTAAGGTTTATAATTATGACATATTTTAAGGTAACTAACTAATACTGCTTTTTTTTCTTACAGGTAAGTGAACAAAAGACAATATCATCCTACTATAAACGAGATGAACAGAAATAGCACCAATTCTGGGCGCGCAGATTGGCAAGTAGGTATGAAATTTTTTTCAACATTGACTGTTGGAAGATATTGCTACGGTAGCATACGCCATCTTTACAATTCTTTTCTTTTTTGTATGTTTTCTATGTGTTTTTCTATTGCGTAAATATACTCTATATTTGATTGATTGATTGTAAGAAATTAGTATTTCAAATTGATTAACAGTCATCATCATGCGCAGCCATACCCTAGGCGTCCACTCTTTTTTATCAAATAACAAAAACGTTATTTTAAATGACCGAATATTTATATACAATTTACATCTATCTAACAATACACACTCACACACGCTTATAACCCTGGCAGGTTAGGCAGAGCGTTAACGACCGCAAAATTATGGTCTTTATCGCCACATACATACATGCATAAATCACGCCTTTATCCCTTACAGGGTAGGCAGAGCGTAAACGTCTTTATCGCCACGTCTGACAATATGGGAGTCGTTACAGATAAGTCATGCATCACTGTAGTGACAGGTTGTCAGCCTGTCGCCTAAAATTGCAATACATATGAAACCCTCAAATTTTACGGCACCCACGGGAAAGAAATGGGGTGATGCTATCCTAAGCCGGCATCACACGGCACACAATTCAACTTAACCTCTAACAATACTTGACCTCGAAAATTCAAAACATAGTTTTCCAGCCTCCAACCGTATTATTACCAAACATTACTTCCCAATCAACTAAAACGCGTTAATTATGAACCGAATTCAAATTGCTTTGTCCATCAACACTACATTAGACGGTTTACACACGCACCGTGTAATTCTCCGGTTTTTCCGGACTCGCATTTTATTTATCGAACGGTCTACAAAGTTTAATGAACCAACTGTGGCTTGAACCGGGGACCGTGGAGTGCCAAATTTTGCTATCTTTTTAAAAGTTTTTTTTTTTTAATTTCATAATAATGAAATATACAATTGTGATACAACTGTAATACAATCTCTTCGAAACACTGATGGCGCCATCAAATAGGAGGTTATCTTTTTGAGAATAAAAAAAAATGGTATTCCAAGAACTCGGTAGATTGCGTTGAACTGACTATGTTACTAGATTCCAAAGCCAAAAGACTAAAAAACACATTGCAACACTGACTGACAGTCTGGTACGCACTGAAACTTTCGTTCCAAATGAGTCCGAGTCCAAGTTTCAAAAAAACAAAAAAAAAGTTACTTTCCGTTCTTTGCGGGAACATACCAAGCACACCGCCATCTATTCAGCGACTAGAATAAAAAAAAAATACGTCACCTGTCAATTATGTGTATTGTTCGTGGCTTGTGTGACTCACTACAGACCACTCCCAACTAATATATCGCATCGCCACACGATACTACGGGAAAATTAACAGTGATAAATGGTTAAATAAATTGTCCCTGCGATCATCAATCATACCAGTTAGTTGACAACTATGGATGGTTTTTTTATTTGGTTGTTGGCAAGCGATGTGACAGTTTTAAAGTTTCATTCTTGTGTAATGATATTTTCTCGTTAATTTACATAATATTGATATTTGGTAAAAACTTACACAAATTAGTGTTTAGTATTTTTTGTACTTTGAAGACTTTATCAAAATAAGCGACTATATCTACATACATACATTATATCACGCCTTTATCCCTTGCTGGGTAGGCAGAGCGGTAACGGCCGTAAAAAAATGGTCGCCATGGCCACGTCTGACTTTTTTTGAGGATTGTGTTCCAAGGTTGTTTCAGAAAACATGTGCCTAACTATAGTGACAGGTAGTCAGCCTGTCGCCTAAAAATTGTAATTCACCAATACTCTCGAGTCCCTTAGTCGCTTCTTATGACACCCACACAAAATAAATGGGCTGATGCTATTCTAAGCCGGCATCACACGGCACACGGGGACACGGAGCTAGTTGGAAAATGGGAACACACCGACTGTTTTTGTTTTGAACGTTTTACTTTTTTTAGTCGCAAATTGTACGCACCCTTATTTCAAAACCCTCTACATTATAAACTTTTCATCACTGAAATAATACTTCACTATAAACGGCAATTTCAATTATTATTCATTGAAATTGCGAGCAATGAGATACACTCGTCTTCATTTCACAGAAACCGCTCATAAAATGCAAAATTAATTTGAGCTCGAAGCAAAAGTGGACAAAGTACTGGTCATATTTGCAACTGGAATATAATTGAAGAGACTTCATACGAGGAGCATTCCCGTGTAAAGTTGCTACAGTTTTATTTCATCTCCCTTTGCTGTCAACTTATTTGTCTCTAGGGCTGGCTGGGGCTCGTAAAATGTGTTTTTAATATATGCATTTGCACCTATACTGGAAAATTGTTGCTTCTAGATCAGGTATTTTACAACAATTTAATAAGAAATTCAGTTTTAAGGTTTGAAAGAAAAGAAACTGAGTTACAAAATATTTGAAACTACAGTTAAAAGATAATATTGATGTTTGATAATGTTATAAGGGTGACATTTATTATAAATTAAGCATTCATATTTGGTACAATTAACAATACTGTTTATTTTTATTTTCTTACTTTACGAACTGTGCAAGTTGAATAAAAATAACAACATGTAAATTATGCTAATTAAAAAAACTTCAAGCTGATTTTAAAGTCTGTGTAATTTGATATATTTTTAATAACACCAAAATGACATAGAGTTTTTTAAAGCTTTTACAACTGAAAGTCAATTATACCTACTACACTATTAAGTATGCCCTCGGCACTTAATGATGTTTCAAAAGGATGAATCAAAAACAAATAAATAATAATCATTCATTAATAGAACATAGCTTTTGGAATTGGAATATCACAAGTTATTGCAAAATCAGTGCACTGCCCTGTTAGGACAAGACACTGTATTATGAAATACAGTGTTTTGTCGCAATAGCGTCAGATATGCTCCAATGGACGTACACTACACATACATACCATTAAAACCTAAATTGGCCTTTATTTCATTAAGATATAAAAAGTAAAAAACACTGTATCACGAAAAATCATAAGGTTCATTCTGATAATACACTGTATCAAATATTACCGTGTATTGCCATACCGCGCTCTACTTTCGCGCGCGATTGAAAAACACGGTACTAAAAGTTACAGTGTATTGTCAAAATAGCGCGGGCCTTGCGGGCTGCGGGAGGGGTAAAGCGCGCGAAAACGCGAGTGACCGATTTGATGAGTCGCCATTATCTGATCATTTGTTATTTGTTGCGTAAGAAAACAGGTGCTAATTACTTGGAATTTTAAAATGAGTAGTGTTCTAGAATATGATAAAAATATGATCATCTTCAAAAATGACAGCCGTGTCAAATACCGAAATGAATTAATAATGCGACAGCGAGTGGTTGGCTCAGGAGGGTAGCGGGATCCGAAGCACGGTGCACCGCTGGCTGACCGTAGGAAGTTGGGGGCCCAAGTAGCGGGAAAGCCACCCGTGAAAGGCTGCCCCGCCACCTGACGAAAAATCCCGGGAGGCTCCACCTTGCCGGTTGGCAACCGGATGGGAGGAAAAGGTGGCGACCCCGGGGGGGTTCGGGCGTCCCCGCGGTCTCCAAGTCAACCAACTTTGCGTGTGGTCGTAATCAGCTCTCTTCCCTAGCGTAAAGCATTGCAGTACCTCGTACAACTGCCTTCCTCCTGCCTATTCCCCTACACCAATAACAGTAAATGAAAAGTACAAAACGGAAAGTAGTAAAACAGCGGTTGCACGTCCTCCCACTGAAAGTGCACTTCTCAAATATTCGAGGTCTGCACTCAAATATCAATCTTGTCCACCATCATTTTGAGACCGATAAACTGCATCTGCTGTTCCTCACTGAGACGCAGATCAGATGTCCGACTAACGCGGCGTACCTCAGCTATCCTGGCTACACACTGGAACACAAGTTTATGTCCCGGGCTGGAGTCTGCGTGTATGTTTGCGACGACATCTGCGTCAAGCGCCTCAAAAATCTCGAGGCACCTAGTTTTTCCGTTTTGTGGGTACTGGTCGACACTGGAGTAACCCTCCGCCATCCCATGGTTCTTCCTACCAAAAATGGTATACGAACCGAATCTCGGGAGAGCGCAAAGTGGTACTTGCCGGGGGCTCTTTCCCACTAAGCGCCGTTTGCAGGCTCCCTACAAATTCTAATGGTCCCGGCCCTCTCCCCGACACTTGCAAGTCGGGGCGGCTAACCCTCTAGCGCCCACACCCAAATGGGTCTAAACGTCACACAACGTGATCTACTCACCGCGCGGCCCATATACGAGCGTCACTCATTCAAAACTCCGCCTAATCGTGTGCCATGCGTGTGCGAACTTCCTGAAGGACACGAAGTGCCAAAAACATTTACGCATGTGTCTATCGTTCACATAGTGGAGATACGGAGACAACCAAGCTTTTTCAACACCTTAGTGAAGCTGCTGATGAGGCTCTGCAAAGATACCCGTCGGCGCAGCTAGTCATCCTGGGGGATTTTAATGCCCACCACAAGGAGTGGTTATTCCCATACCTTACGTTATTTCTACAGGAGAATCGTCGAGCTGCGCAGTTGCTATAACGGAAGTTTTGCGTCAAGGTATGGAGTATTTTATACCCTACTCCGACATTCCTACCGGTAGCAAAGCTCGCCCATGGTTCAATGCAGACTGTAACCGCGCAGAAGCGTCTAAACAGACTGCTTTCCTAGCCTGGGCTGATGCTCGACTGCGCAAAGCTCCGAATACTCGAGACCTGAAGAAAGCCTATAACAAGGCCTCTAAATTAAGCAAGAAGGAGTTACGCAGAACACGCTTCAGGCACATCAGTAGCGTAGGCGCTAGACTTGCCTCATATCCAGCTGGAAGTAAGGCATTCTGGTCTCTTGCAAAGGCAGTTGAGACCAATTTCTGTCAGCCTACTTTACCGCCGCTGCAGAAACCTGACGGTTTACTTGCCCACACTGCAGAGGAAAAAGCGAATCTCTTTGCCTACCTCTTTGCAGAAAACTCGCGTCTTGACGACTCAGGTACTATTCCTCCAACTTTACCTCGAGTAGACTGCTCTATGCCGGCCGTCTGTATTCACCAAAAACAGGTACTTAAAGCCTTGCGGAGTCTAGATGTTAACAAAGCAAGTGGCCCTGACGGTATCCCTGCAATTGTTCTGCGAAACTGTGCGCCTGAGTTGTCTCCGATATTAACACGCCTGTTCCGACTGTCACTAGAGACTGGCGTGGTTCCCGAATCGTGGAAGCTTGCAAACGTGCAACCTGTGCCCAAAAATGGAAGCCGAGCTGACCCTGCGAATTATAGGCCCATATCGGTCACCTCCATACTCTGCAAGACTATGGAACGTGTACTAAATAACAGACTCCTGGGCTATCTCGAGGACTACGATCTTCTGAGCGATCACCAATACGGATTTCGTCCTGGGCGATCCTCAGGTGATCTCCTCGTGCATGCCACCCACCTATGGAGCGAGGCTATCGAGAGACATGGCGAAGCCCTCGCTGTGTCTCTTGATATCTCAAAGGCATTTGACAGGGTCTGGCACGCAAGCCTTATTAGCAAGCTGCCCGCCTACGGACTAACTGCTAGTAAAACTTGGTATTCTCTCAAAGGTTAGGCGCTATTTTGCACCAGAACAGCTTCTACAACTCTATCAAGCTCAAGTTCGATCTTGCATGGAGTATTGCTGCCACCTTTGGGATGGATCTGCCAAATACCAACTGGCCGACTTAGACTCCATTGAAAAACGCGCCAAGAAGCTCATAGCAGACGAAGCACTGGTTGAGGCTAAGTTGCAGAGCCTTGAACACCGTCGTAAAGTTGCATGCATGTCGGTATTCTATAGGATGCATTTCGGAGAGTGTGCTCAAACACTCCATGACCTGATACCCCCTTCCCCATTCCATCTCCGAGATCGAGGCGCCGACTGGGGTTCCACCCTTATTTTGTAGATATACCTCTAATCCGCACTAAGCGTTTCGCTTCAACTTTTATCATGCGTACGGCTAAAGAGTGGAATTCCCTGCCGGCGGATCTTTTTCCGAAACAATATAACTTGGGCCTTTTTAAGGCAAGAGTGAATAGGCATTATCTAGGCAAGCATGTACCATCTTCGTCTGCATCTCTACTTACCACCAGGTGAGATAGCAGACAAATGCGGGCCTGTTACATATAAAAAAAAAAAAGATTCGGACAGTAATTTGGACAGTGACTGTTAAATTAAGCTACTGTTAAATTAATATTTCTTAAGTTGTTTTTTGTTTACCCCACATCCTTCCCGCGGGTGTCGTAAGAGGCGACTAAGGGACTCGAGAGTATTGGTGTATTACAATTTTTAGGCGACAGGCTGACAACCTGTCACTATAGTGATACACATGTTTTCTGAAACAACCTTGGAAAACAATCCTCAAAAATGTCAGACGTGGCGATAGCGACCGTATTCTTACGGCTGTTAACGCTCTGCCTACCCCGCAAGAGATATAGGCGTGATATGTGTATGTATGTTGTTTTTGGTACAAGTTCCGACATAATATATTTTTTTTCCTTTTATATTTTTTATTAAATTTTTATATAAATATACTGTTACAATATTGTTTTATTCACTATATTAGATAATATTACACTGAATGCAGCAAAAATTTCATACGAATTTTATTAGGGAGAAACACGTCAACTTGAGTTGCAGTGTTTTGCCATAATAAGGTGCGCTCAAACTTTCTTTTCTGTTCAGACAAAACAAGTTTTCCTTTTTAACTCTGAATGTTTAAATAGAAACCTAGTATTTTACTATCATGGTTCGATGAAGTTCAATATTTTGCTTTTATTCTGAAAAAATCAGCTCATTTGCTTCATTAATAAAAAAGTTACAATCAAAAATTTAATTAGACATGTTATCTCGTTTCCTGAAAACCTGCAATTTGAAAGATACAGTGTTTTGCCCTCGCAGGGCAGTGCACACTTTGAATGATGAGAGAAGAACGGAAACAAAGTTGCCATAAGCAAAAAATAACACTATGAGTGCAAATGTTGCTATTTAAATAACTAAAATCTACTATACTCTAATATTCTAAATACTACTTCCAAATTACATGTTCCGTTTGTTCTGAACAATCATGATAGTGATATAAATCGAAAGTGGGTCTAAGAGTGGCAGCCCTACTTTGTACAGAATGTCCTCCGTTTGAACAGACGTCCCTGCTCCTACAGAGAATCCCTGGACTAGACTAGGGACCTATCTTTGAATGGAACACTAATATTTAATAGCCTTTCAAAGGAATTGGTAATTTGAAGTTATATTTTAGAAATGTAGTTTGAGCTTTAGGTACACCTAAAAAAAAAAGTTTGTGAAATATTTTAAGCCTATTGAGTCAGTCCATTTTAACTTAGGCTTACTACTTTTAAAAGCTTGATATGTCATGAAACTTTTTTTGTTAAAACACGGCTTTGAACAAAGGTGTAGAAGTGGAAAGAAGGTGTGGAAGTTTTTGCTTTGTTTGTAGTCAGGGACAATTTTTTATGCAAAATCATCTGGGGTCACGCTAAGTCCTTGACAAGATGATAATAATAACAACATACATCAAATACCTTGAAAAGAGCAAGAAATTGTATTTAATCAGTATCTCAAAAACGGCTCCAACGATTTTTATGTAAGTTCGGGAGTAGGGGATTTCGGAGGCAATAAATGTAACAAGCTAGGTTTTATTTTCCAAAAAACCTCTGTACGGTAGAAAAATTGAGCAATAGTCGGTCAGCCAGGAACTATACATTAGGGTACTATACATTTATAACCCATGCCATTTAAAAAAAATCGAACTCAGTTTCTAGGCACTTCAACAACTAATCCAAGAACTTCTGAATTCCCTCTAACCCATGAAACTCCTGTTTTAGAATGAAAGAAAAAGAATATGTTTAATCGTTTACAATTTCAGAAAGTTTCTAAATTAAAATAGTTTAATAACTAACTACCAATGTCCTTAACTAGAAAAGGTCACCACTCAGTATAAGCAGTGGTGAGCTGCATTTAACGCTGGTTTGACTAAGACAAATCTATTTTTGAAATTTACACACACAAATCACGCCTTTATCCCTTCCGGGGAAGGCAGAGCGTTAACAATCGTAAAATTACGGTCGTTATCGCCACGTCTGACAAGTATTGAGGGCCCTTTTCGATGATACATGTATCACTGTAGTGACAGGTTGTCAGCCCGTCGCCTACAATTGTAATACACATGAAACTCTCGAGTCCCTTAGTCGCCTCTTACGACACCCTCGGGAAAGAAATGGGGTGATGGTATTCTAAGCCGGCATCACACGGCGTTAAGCCGGCATCACACGAAATTTTAAAATTTAAAACAAAATAATGTGTTACTTTTATCGTAAAAACCTGCATCAATATAATACCTAATCACTAAGTCTTCTTCAGTTTCCTAATTACCTACTCAAAGTTGCAACTTAGCAAATTCCTCGTTTCTTCTAAGCTAATAAATCTGTGGAACATGAAAATACACCCTATATCAGGACTTGCAGCTAATTATGCACTGCGCTCGCCGACTCGCCTATGATTTCCCGCGGGAAGCTCGTCCTGTGCAGTGTTTTAATCATATACCGGGGAAGAGATTGCATCCGGACAAATAACCGGTGCATACCGGTTTAAAGCGACGATTGTGTTGTAGAGGCTGTTTTATGTTTATAAAGTATGTTTTGCCGTGTGATTCCGGCTTAGAATTTTCTGTGTGATTCCGGTTTAGAATTTGCCGTGTGATGCCGGCTTAGAATTTGCCGTGTGATGCCGGCTTAGAATTTGCCGTGTGATACCGGCTTAGAGTTTGCCGTGTGATTCCGGCTCAGAATTTGCCGTGTGATTCCGGCTAAGAATTTGCCGTGTGATTCCGGCTTAGAATTTGCCGTGTGATTCCGGCTAAGAATTTGCTGTGTGATTCTGACTTAGAATTTGCCGTGTGATTCCGGCTTAGAATTTGCCGTGTGATTCCGGCTTAGCATTACCCCATTTCTTCCCGCGGGTGTTGTAAAAGGTAACTTAGGGACTCGAGGGTTGCATGTGTATTATAATATTAGGCGACAGGCTGACAAAATCATACACGAATCATTTGAAAGAGCTCTCAATACTTGTTAGGCGTGGCAATAACGACCGTAAGTTTACTCTCTACCTAACCCGCATGGGATAAAGGTGTGATTAATGTATATAAATAAGTATTTTTCTTCTATCGTGTGCGGCACCGAGTCGAAGAACGATCTGATGAAATCTCGCGTCAGAGTTTTCTAAGATGCGTAAAAATGAGGATTTTTCTATCAGTCAACTTACGACCCTTTGATAAATTTTAAGCTCTATTTCTGAAACGCTCATTTTGAAAGTCGAATAATCTAGCAGGTAATTTTTATTTGTACGTAAGTAGTTTTTCAGTCATTGTAAATTTCATTATGCTTTTTCGTATAATAAAGTTTTAGAAATATAATTATTACGTCGTTACACAACCATGTCAGAAGCCTACTACTTGTAGAAGGCGGTTGAAAAATTCTGACACCAGGGTTCAGCAATTCGTTGGACGACTCGCTGTCCCATTCGCATACGGTGTCCGAAATAAAAAAGATCGGTTTATTAAAGAAGTATCCATTGCAAAACAAAATCCTTAGGGTAATTTTGGTGTTGAAATTGTTTGGTATTGCTATTGACTGTGTAAAAAAGTACTATTGAGATGAAAGGGGTGATAAGCCCTAGAACTAAGCACTCAGCCTCCCCTTAACCAGCGCAAACCGGTTTCAAACTCGGTCCCGATCACTGCGTAATTTACTGTTAGTTTGTTGTTCGTGTTTGAATTCCACAGTTTGTTTTTCCGAATGTAGGGTAGGTGGAGTATTTTAAACTTCGGGATCGATTTAGTGCCGATTGGACTCAGTTTTGGTTTTCCATAATTGTTTTATACATACTATGAGTTCCATTATGTCAAAGGCAACCACCAAAACAAGAATGGGTAGACCGTTAATATTTTATTTTTTATTTTTACTAAGGCGGATCGCACACTTAACGCACGACGGAGTGCTAAAACGCTCGCGGTCTGTCAGAGCCATACTAGAAAAGTCAATCCCCGTACAAAAACCACTCAACTGCTGTCGACGCAGCTGATAATTCGAAATAATAATCCCAGCTATTATATCTTTAATAAAATACATCACTGACACAAATTTGAAGTTTGAAAAACATTTCCAAAATTACAATTACTGGGCTTGTCTAAGGAGTTTATCTTATCTCAAAATTTCTATTTGTATTTGTTTATTGTATCTACAAAAATATTGAAAAATATGTCCATTAAATAAATATAGTCGGATTTTGTGTGACGATCTGGAACTGCGACGAACCGGCCTTAACTTTCGGGATCGGAAAGTTTGTCTTTGCATTTTTGCATGTTTTTAACGATTTAATTCCGGTTGGGTGGATTTTTCTGTTTGCTCGCGATTAAAGTTTCATGTCGCTATTTGTCTTTTCGCCGTTTGAGTCCAACTTGATGTCTATTTACCGATTGAACATAAAAAAGACCTTAGTTGAATTTGGAATATTGTCTGTAACGTTCGTGTGTATGTTTTGATATCTCATTGAATGTTTTTTCTTCATTAGAATCTTTATTGCTTCTTAAGTTGGTAATCATTCGTAGACATACTAGACATATGGGATATTAAAAGCGCAAAACAGTTTTGCTTGATCCTAAACAAACTTGATCCTAAAAAAAATATTTTTGTTTAATGAGCATCAAATCGTAGCTTACATTTTAATGTCTATGTAGCTCACTGGAATCCTGGCTTACTAAATTAGTATTATACTTTTGTAAGAAAAAAAGATGTATTTATACGCCAGCTTACCTCAATAAATTAATAAATCTAAGATACTACAGTCAAACGTACCGTTACGAGTAAGTCGCTTATAATTAACCAGTCGCTGATTTCAACGGAATACATACGTGTAAATATCAAACCTATCATAGACTTTAATCCGTCCGTCTTCCCCGACTCAAAGAGGAGCGTTTGATCACAGTACGTGACCGATCCCTGTTAGCTTAGGATCCTATTTGGATCCCAACACAATCATTGGAGCCAAACTATTGAGCAAGATATATTTGCCGGTGACGATCTGTGATGCAAAGTAGGTATTGGTGATAGTTTTTAAGACATATATAGGTCTTTGTATCTAGACCCAAAATATCAAACGAAATCCATTTAATATGTTCCAATGTTAATAATATAAGTTACATAAGGTCGTTGGATGACTTAGAGTCCCACACAAAAAAGAAGTGTTATTTTCAAAGGAAAACAAATCCTACGTCTAACGCAGGATGTAACGCACTCACACATGCGTCTTTCAGATGCAATTAAATTTCGAATTCTATATACCTACTGAAAACCGAACTTGACGCAAGAGCAACGCATGAACTTGCGTTGTTTGACAGAGGCATTCATGGACACAAGTATATGATTTGTCTGCGTCAACGTCGGTACTAACTTTAGTTTAGTACCCTTTGGGTATGGGACATATGTAGAAAGAAAATAATCATATACAGGGTGTAAAAATTTGCTGTAAAGATTTTAAGGGGCAAATCAGTCCATGAAACTTAACAAATTTCCCCAAAGAGCATAGATCGATATATGAAAAAAAAATTACCTCCTTGACTCGCTCGGCTGCTACATTTTGTATGGGAGGTCAAAATTTTTTTTTAAATTTCGACCTATGTTCCTTGGGGAAAGTTGTTCAGTTTCATAGACTGGTTCATCCCTTAAAATATTTACAGCTAATATTTTTACATCATATATACCTGCTGGATACCGCACCTAGTTAGGTTTTCAGCATCATGGCCGCTGTAACAAGTTTATTATTGGCTGGCTGCTAATAAATAAGCAAATAAAGTGTTGATACATTAATATTCATTGCTGTATTACCGCGAGGTCGTGTCATACAGCGAGTAGCGGGCTGAACCGGGGTTAGCCTAGATGTGGAGACGGGAATAACTTTGGATTTCATACATGTCAGATGAATAGTTGGACGACTGTTTATGTGTATTTATTTATGTTTGTATAATCACTTTGGTGGATCGCACACGACGGACCGCTAAATATCGCAGCGTTCTGTCTGATACATACAATAAATGTCAATCTCCATACTAAAATCATTCAATCGCTGTTGACGCAGCGCTATCCGGCTATCAAAGTCTGTCAGTGGATAAGCATTAAGCATAGATAGGTAGTTATATGTAAAATTACTTTGAAAAGTAGAAACATCACCTCATTTTTCACAAGGGACGCATTACTTACTCAAAAGCAAAACAAATGCTCCGTGAAGAAAGAAAAACAAACACTAAACCAAATCAGATCCATCTCAATCATCCTTCACATTTGACAAACAAAAAGTACTTCCCAACTTCTCACGAGTTTACATAAAAGTTCACGAAAAAAGAAGTGTCTTAGGGAATCTGGCACAAAATTGTTTTCCCCTAACTCGGTTAAAAGTAGGCTGCAGGAGTATACCCTTTGCCCCTGTGGATTGAGGAACGAAGATAGATGATCAGACATTACGAAAAGGCGCGAAGTATTACCGCGAACATGTTTTTTTCGTATTGTTATTTATTTTTGCACTATCTCATTGCAGATTGCTGTTTTACTACTGTTTACTCTTCTGTTTTGATTTTGATAAAGTGAATAAAAGTCTCTCAGCAATTAAGGTGAAGCGATAAGTGCAAAAATATGGAAAACGACATGACCAGGTTGTTTCTAACGTTCGGATTTCAACTTTTGGGATAGGTGTAGTTTGGCATCTGTTTCATGAACTTGCGGCGAATTTCGAGTATAAATCCTTTTAAGGATTGTATCTTTATCCTGAATAAAGTCAATCATAACTATTGACTTACTTGAGACCTAGAATACAATTCTGTATAATTTTGAAGGTTACATTGCTTACACAACACAGATAACTAGGTTAAATAAAAGTCAATCGTAACTTTTCACCTATTCCAGACACAGAATACAAGTGTAATTGTTTAATTTCAAGCGCTACATTGATCAGGGTACTGAAACTGTCTCAGCATTTTGACAACCATTTGACATGTCCTTATTCGGATAAATCATTCAAAATTGAATGATATGATTTTTTTTACCTACGATTTCGAACACACACACATATGCGAAAAAAAATATATTATACATAGATATACATTCCTATTAGGTATTTTTTTGTTTACTACAAAACTATCAATATACTGCTAATTCAGCGCGATTTGTCATCAATTAGCCAAAAACCACCCTTCCCGTTTTTTATATCGTTTTTTGACGTTTTGTTTTTCACAGAAATGCGACCTCCAAGTAACTGATGTCAATGGTGTAAATAAGTAGGTGAATAGATTAGAAGTAACAAAATTAAAGTAAAATTAGGATCCTCACCGACTTGCACAAACAAAACTTTTGCCCTGATAACATGTTGAACATAAATAAATACTTTACAAGATACGTACAAGAGAATCAGCTTTCTTTCTCAAACAACAGTAACTAGTGTTTAAGGTGGAAAACCGACTTAAAGTGAGTGCTGCAAAACCAGCGCCATTTCTAGCAACTCTATATCTTCATACAAAGTTCAGAGGTCCAAAACTAAATTTTAATTTAAAAATGCATAAGTCGATACATTATTTTATTTATTCTTTTAGTAAAATTGTAAAAAACCTCAACTATTTTCGTGATATTTAAACAAATATCATCAAATTTGTTCTAGTAAAGCTATAAGGCTGTTAAGGATCGCACACTTAACGTATGACGGAGCGCTAAAATATCGCAGCGCTCTGTCAGATCCAGATTTTTCATATTTCGGTCTATGTTTTTTGGGGAAAATTGATCATTTTCCTGGGCTGGTTCACCCCTTAAAATATTAGCAGGTATTTTTTTTAACATCCTGTATTTATGAATTTTATTATTATGTTTATAATATATAACTAAGTATGTTTTTTTTTTCGTACACTAGTGGTGCTAGTTTCGCGGCACCACTCTGCTTGATCCAGTCTGGCTTGTACTGCCAACGCCAAACCCAATGGTAGAAAGTTTGGTCACAAATTGACTCCACGTATTCGCTTAAGGTGCAGCTTCTTTCAGATCTGGCCCGGCTTTTAGCGGTGGTGCAATTGTCAAGAGTTTACACGATTATTTAAAAAACTACAGTGTTTCTATCCAGTCTTCATGTAGTGCTACAAAGGTTGATTTAATCTGTATGCTACACGCCCAATTGGGAAATTATATATAACAGTAAATTTTATTATTTTTATTGCAAATATTGATCAGGCTTATTCAGACCGCTAGCCCACCTAGTGTCCCACCAGATTTACTGATGGTTGGTTGGTTGGCTGATGATGATAATGATTATTCGTGATCACTATAACCCTATGTACTAAAAATAAATAGGTATTGTATTCCTGAATGACTAGGTACTTTTAAATCCATATTATTATCTTGAATTTCAAATCTAACACAGTAATTTTCTAGTCGCCTCAGCCTGTAAACTGCACAGTTGCATTTAGTTGTATTAAGAAATACGAAAACTAAGCGGAATGATATTCTAAAGTCCTTACTCTGCTTCTGAACTTTGCAACTTGCTAGGGTTTTAGTGTCATTTTCAAATTTTCACTGTCTGTCTGCTGTATTTGTTTTTATTTGTCTTTTTTATCCGTAAAGTAAGCAATTGTACTCCCATAGCTCTCCTATAAAAAGCTTTGAGAATACATATTACAAAACTTGTTGTCATATGCGAGGCCTTTGTCTACTTTTTCAGTTTGCCTACTTTCCGAATAGCTAATGCATTCATTCCTATTTTAAATAGCAATAAAAGGGTAGTATAAAATGCAAGCTACAACTCAAGCTATAATAATAATGAATGTTTTGAAAGAAAAGACACTTTGCTTTCAAAGTTTTTTCCGAAGTTCATGTCAAATCAAATTTTGTTTGTTCCCAAAATAACTTCACACTTTCCAACGACAAAACCCTCTCAAATAATAAAAATACAAACAAAATATGAAATTTTCTCGAAACAAATGGAAGTTCATGTCAAATTAACATCGAAAGGCCCAAAGAAGTTCAATTGAGTATCTCAAGCAACTCGACTCTCCGCGTAACGGCGAACTGAACTTATGCCAAACTCTCGCACGCACGCGACATAAATTTGTTACAACTGATTACAAAGTTTGTGTGGAGTTGTCATCGCAACTCTTCCACCTTTGCTCGGAGGCGGATGGCGAAATTTTTTCATTGTTAACGTTATATCCTCCAGTTAGAGATGAAAGTTCATGAGCGCGTGCGAACGCTCCCGAGCAGACGTGAGCAGAATAAACGCTCGCATTATATTCATCGCTTTAAACCTCCGGATGAGTGCGACAGGGATGCACCCATACGAGCAACAAGGATGACCTCACAGCAAGATTTCGTGACCTCTCAGCAGCTTCAGCCCGCAGAAATATGGACGGTAATAACATAAATCCCTTTGGCATATAAAACACTAAACGGCCCCTGAAGTGTCCCAGCGTCGCGACTCGTTTTACAGCTAAAATACTAAGGAGTTGTAAAAATATTAGTGCATTTTATGAAAATTGCTGTGCGTGATTAAATTTTGAAGTTGGCGTAAACAGGTTTTGAAACAAAAGTATAAGATACGCAAACAAACAGACTACAATTGCAAATGTTCTCGTAAGGCTTGTATACTAACAGCATCTTACTGGCTTAGCAAAAATTGACAACTAGGATCGCAAACTTATCGCACGACGGAAAAAACGCGCTTAAATATCGCAGTGGTCTGTCAGATCCATACTAGAAATGTCAATCCCCATACTAAAACCGTTCAACCGCTGTCGACGCAGCGCTACCTAATTGCTAGTGACCTAAAGGCTGCGTCATAGTCCTAGTGTTAAAAGTCAAAATACATTATTTGTGTTATTTCGAAAGATTTGAATATGACATCAAAACGCAACTTTCTGCTCAAGTTGTCATATCTGTCTATCTCTATTTTAAGAATCCGCGAGCAAACTAAGACGCAAGTGTTTAAATAATCAAGCGAATAGAAATTAGTGTAGTAATGTATCTTTCCTGCAAAAATGTATTCCACTTATTTATTTACCTACTGAAACATTCATATATTATCCACCATCAAAAGCCTAGTAAATCTACATGAAAAACATGTCCTAAATAACAAGATGGCGTAAACAGAGGCAGTCGACGCGACGTGCATAACACGCGGCCACACTTCTCAGAACAAATAATAACGGTTAGAAGGAGCCATGACAACCTGTCATTACAGTGATACATGAATCATCTGAAGGGATCAATACTTGTCAGACGTGGCGACAACGACCGTAATTTTACGATCGTTATCACCCGCAAAGGATAAAAGCGTGATTGCATGTATGTAAGTATGTAGAAGGAGCTCTATGTAAGGCAAGACTGTCCCGATGGTGTAGCGGACGGTATCCTTATCTGCTAAGCCGAGAGTTGTGGTTTCGATCCCTTCAGGACACATATATTTGTTTGGACACAATTAGCGCGCTTTGGCTGCAAAGGAACAATTGAAGGGTTATTTACATCCCTAGATTGGCATTAAGACCATGAAACTGAACAACCGTGTGATGCCGGCTTAGAATAGCATTACCCCATATCCTACCCGCGGGAGTCGTAAGAGGCGACTAAGGGACTCGAGGGTATTGGTGTATTACAATTTTTAGGCGACAGGCTGACAACCTGTCACTATAGTGATACACATGTTTTCTGAAACAACCTTGGAAAACAATCCTCACAAATGTCAGACGTGGCGATAGCGACCGTATTCTTACGGCTGTTAACGCTCTGCCTACCCCGCAAGGGATAAAGGCGTGATATATGTATGTATGTATGTATGTATGTATGTAACTGAACAACCTTCACTTTTTTGACGGTGGTTTTACAAGAAAACAACAAACATGAAATAAATAACTAGCAACGCTTAGATTTATCACAGAAACAATACACTTACGATAATGAAACAAAAGACTGGTTAAAGATTTTATTTCAAGCAGCAAGGAAATAAAAAAAAAGCTACCGAAGATAATCATTTACCAGACAATAGATAAATATAGATAATATAGTGCGAACGAAGCAAATGGATGGAGCTGTTTACTCTCTCCAATATCTCATAATGATAAATATGATATACTTGCTATTGAAAATACTTATTTAACACGGCGCTAGTTATCCGCTCGCACAATTTTTATGGCTTCACTGTCATTGCTCGTAGTACTCTCTCTAAGACACTTATTCCTCTGAACATGTAGCCCCATTTATGATTAGGTCGAGTGTTACTCTCACGCATACTGATGCGTCCCATGCCATTTTCACATCGTTCATCACTTGCTCTTGTTTTCAGTGGCATGACGAAACGTAATTAAGACGGTATTCGGTGTCTGCCTCAGGGGTTAGAGGGTTTGACACTTGATACAGAGATTGAAGAGTCGAATAAAGGAACAATTTAAGAGAAAATAAGTAATCATTCTTATGAAGTCTCCTTCTTTTCGTGTGGGACAACGTGTCGTCTTATGTGAGTAGATGTTTCGAAAGAAGTATTCATACATGCATGCTTGTCATATGGATATGCTCAGAATGGATCCATATAACTTAACACTATTACAGACTGGCAACGAAAGAAATAATATGTTTCTTTTTTTTTTTCGTTTTAAATAGTTAGCCCTAGCTCAGGTTACATGCTTTTTGGTGTGTTATTAGACGGGATACACCCTGGTTCATAAAAATATATTGAGTGGTTAATAAAGAATAAATAAAAACTTATCAGGTAGTAGAATCAAAAAAATATTTTGTCATTATATTAAGAAGAAAAGGATAACCTAAGGTACAAAAACGCATAGTCTTAAAGACCAAAACGTGTTAACTCGGTACAAAGCAGACGATTGGCTGATAGCTTATAAACCTTACCTTCGCTTGTAAATATAAGAATAAGTATCTAAATGAGACAGCCAGTAATCTAGCATTATCCTGAAGTTCATTGATACTTAAGGCCTCATCATTCTCCTTGCCTTATCCCGTTTCTCTGTTAAAGTCGGCCACCTAACCTAGGGGATTTGACGTAGAACCAAGTTTTAACACAAAACAACCACCATATGACCTCTGCAACCTTATAACGCCCGCGGAGTGCGACCCTGGCGTTGCCTTAGTGCAGCCACCCAAAACCTTATCCAGAACTTACACAAAAGACACTCACCCCTGAGGTCATAGATAAGAAATATTAAAAGTCAATGATAGACCGCCGCTTCCGGCCAGACAGCATCATCACAACCTGAAGGCTAACCTTGCCTAAATCCTATGATACTTAGCGCCTGATTATCAAAAATAGAATGCCAAGAAAAGTAGGATCTAAAAACAAAAGGCACAAAAACACAAAATACCTTAGAAACCAGAACACGTGCTAACATGGCGCAGAGCAGACGTTTGGCTGATGGCTCATAAATCCGCTTGGGACTACATAAAATCTGAATAAGTAAATGATTGGGGACACCGGATCAGTGATTGATTCTCCCAGATGTGGTGTAAGTCATGAGTGAATGCGTCTTGTTATAAAATTAAGGTAACACAATTTTTTGATATTATGTTGGTACCTACAGTTTAGGAAATAATATGTTTTGAACCGATTTGACTTTACGTTTCATGGGCAAATCGGCTAAAATTATATTATATTTTCTAAACTATATATTTATTCACTTTACGGATAGTTTAAATATAACATCAAAGATTTTATGTAGTATAAGTTGTCATACTTAAGCTACTAAATAAAGAACATCAACATAAATAAATAAAATAATTCATCGGCCATATAAGTGTATAAGCATAAGTAAAGCTTTTTTTAAATAAAACTTATTTGGTCTTTATATATTCAATTCCCAATTCACCCCAAAGCGACTGAAGACTGATGATAATGATGATGATCTCTCCGATCGATGTTGGCCATGGCGACCACTTCGACTCCTAATCAGATCGGCGCTGGTGCGCACGGAGACGGCTATTGTAGCCAATTGAAGACTATTCACTTAAGGAATGAACAGAAGTACTCAGAGCTTGCTAAGCGTGGTAAGTACGAAAAATACCCCCCAATCAAAAAGGCCTGTGTCCAGCAGTGGACTGTTGTAGCTGTTGAAAGGTAAAACTTCTGCGCACGACTTAAGCCACAGACAATACTAAAGATACTCTTTATGTGTCGGACGAGTTACGCGTTTACGACTAAGGGATTGTATTCGCTGTTCATAAAAATAAGTCTTTGTTAGAGCCTGAAATTCATACCGCAGAAAACACAGATAATACATAACATTTTTTTCTAATATTTAACTTCACTTTCAGTAAAAATTAAGGCTGAATAAAGATACTGTGATTTTTACAACACAAGTAAAAACCTTGTCTTAAAACCACATGATAACAAACTTTACGATACGCTACATCATTTCGGAATTACAGACTCACTTCTTCATCATTAACACCATTCAGTGCGAAGCGAAAAAAAGGTAAATACTTCAGAAATATTACTCATTAAACGAAACTGGCCTTTTGAAGTCGATCGTAAAAGCGAGCTGAAATTTTCATTACCTTCGCCCGTGAAACTCCATAATGATCGGGCCGCTATTAAATGGCATTATCTAGAACTGGCAAAGCATAATCTGGCGTCCTGAATGCATAAAGAACTATAAACGTCAGATATCATCTAATTGAAGTTGAAGTAATGGGCGAGAGGAGCCTTCGGCCCATTAAAACGCCTAAGGTAACGATTGAACAGCCTCTGGAGTGTAAAATGATCAGATTGAGAAGTTTGGTAGACGTAGCATTGTGGGATATGTTGAGGCTAAGGCGCATCGCGCACTTGACGCACGACGGACCGCTAAAATATCGCAGCGGTCTGTCAGATCCGTACTAGAAACTTGACTCCCTATAATACTAAAACCGAACTCGACGGACGACACTGCGATAGCGCTGCGTCGAGAGCGGGTGAGCGGTTTTAGTATGGGGATTGACATTTTTAGTATGGATTTGACAGAACGCTGCGATATTTTAGCGGTCCGTCGTGCGTTAAGTGTGCGATCCCCCTATGTTAGCACGGCTACTACACTAAAGTCTTTTGCTCTACCACTACTATACTCGTACTACCTGTGATTCTACTACAACAGCCAAAGCACAACAGTCTACTGCTGGATATTGGCCTCCCTACAATGGGGTTCGGGGTAGTAGCCATACTTTTTTGGATTGTCAAGCGAACAAAGCGTAAGGTGTTGATTACACAGGAAATTTCCCATGCCCTGGATTAATGCCTTAGTTACCTTTTACGGCGGATAAAAATGAGATAATGCTTTTGGAAGCCGGCTATCTCTTAAACATTATTCTCCTGTATTCCATTCAGCTTATGAGAAAAATTATAATCACATGTAACTATAAGATAATTTAAGATTAATTTACAATAAATGATAAATTTGTGCTTTTGCTTTGATTATTCATAATGGTAAGCACGAAAAATAATCTTACAAATATTCTCACGTTTGATTTTCGATGCAGATATTTCTATTTTGTGTGTATTTTGCAACCCGTTTCAACGCATGATAGTTTACTAACTCTAGAAGGCCACTATTTCCAGATTATCGCTTTAAGAGTTGCTCCGTCTTCCATTTTCTCTCGGTAGAGTCTTCCCTTGAGTGTAAAATATTTAAATTTCGAGCAACAAATGGAGGAGTAAAACGGTAAGGTTCACTGTTTAATTAAAATGGCCGGTGAGTGATGCCTTAGATTTGATTTCGGAATACTGATTCAAAAGTTTTTGTTCTTTGTCTGATTGTGCGTAACTTACACTATTTATTGAAATCAAATACATTATCTATAATGGACATAATATAAGTATATAATTATTCTTCCAGCCTCTACATTAGTTGTTTTAATTTTAAACCGACGACCGATGTGGCGCAGTGGTAGTGCGACTGCCTTAGACGCAGAAGGTTCCGAGTTCGATTCTCGGTGGGTCACTCACAAATTATTTATCAATTTGTAAATTTGATCCCAGTCTGGTTAGGACATTGCGGGCTGAACCACCCGATTGTCCGTAAGTAAGATGGTTCCGTGTTTCGGATGGCACATTAAGCCGTAGGTCCCGGTTGCTGTCTATGATCACTTAGACGGCGGTCGTTACACAACCATGTCAGAAGCGTGCTACTTGTAGAAGGCGGTTGAAAAATTCTGACACTAGGGTTCATCAGGTCGTTGGACGACTCGGTGTCCCACACGAAAAAAGAAAAAAAAATCTTAAATTTCTTGTAATAGCTTATCTTGTGTATAAAAATAAAATGATCTCATATTTCTGTACATATTTCTGTGATTTCATATTATGAAATATTTTATCTAAATTAATAATATAATTCTTTACCGCGCGCAAGTTTGACATACGTATAAACACAGTTTTATAATTATAACGCTAAATATAGGCTTAGCAAAACTGTGTAACGTAGAGGTATTTGAAAAACTGTTTCCACCAGGAATCATCCGGGTCGTACATCGACTCGGTATCCGACAAAACAGACTAAACATGTCTTGGTTCAATAAAAAACCGTTACATTTGTCACCGGAAATGGCCTCTATTTACCCTATGAGTACGCATCCGGTCAACAAGAGGTCTTATCGATTCGTCTGGGGTAGGGGACTAGTCCTTTGGATATTCCATCGATATTTCTATACGTATCGAGACCCTAGTAAATAATGCTTATTTAATATTGACTTCGGCAGAACGGTGGCTAGTTATATTTTGGGGTCAGCTAAATTGTTTGGTTGTTTTCTTTTTGAATTGATAGAGGGGAGTATAAGGTCAGTGTTATTAGGAAAAACTGAATAGATTAGCAGTAAAAGAAAAAACTATTGGACATACTAAGCTTGATAAAAAAATTCTGATACTATGGTTCATTGGCTTGTTGGACTTCTCAGTGTCCCACACGAAGAGCGAGAAAAAAAGTTTTGAAAGGTTTTTTAAGGTAACATCTCATGCCGGCGTAAAATAACATCACCTCCACTTTCCCATAGGTGCCTATACAGCGCGACTTGAAGGTTTCATGTTTAGGTACTATAGTGACAAGTTGTCAGCCTGGCACCTAAATTGCAATACATAAGACACCCTGGACGAAAGGGGGTGGTGTTATTCTACTCTGACAACACCACACGGCAAATTAAACACAAAGCTTAATAGTGATATCATTTTCTTTTTGCGGCAGAAGGATATACACATATCAAAAAAACTTTGTGATCAGTAGCAAACGTAGGTGTATTTAAGAAAATATATATTCAGTACTCCCTTAGAAAAGAAGTACGGTGATGCTATTCTAAGCCGGCATCACATGGACGTAAGATGTAGGAGCAAGATGCCTGGAAGAAGCTTTTGCTATCCACCCAAACAAGCACCTGAAGTAATACAATTATCTCCCGTGCATCAAGCTTGTTTGTCGAGCCATGTCTCGCATCCGTTGCTGCAAACCTTCCGTTTTCAATTCTACCTTAAATATTTGCCCGTGAGGCGGATACCACACCTGACGGACGCTGTTGCAAAAGTAACAGAAACATGAAAATGAAAGTTTAGACGCTGCTCGTACGTCAACGTGGGTTTTTAGTGGAACAGGTGGTCAGATGATTTGGTGAAGATCGCTGGACGCCAGTGGATGCAAGATGCTCAGGTTCGTTCACTTTGGAAATCTTTGAGGGAGGCCTATATTCAGCAGTGGACGTCTTCCAGCTGAAATGATGCTGAAAAATGATGACGAAATTTTCCGGATGCGCTTAAAATGTGCACCAACGTCCGTTAAACGTGAGACCCGGCTTAAATATTTGCCCGTGTGTGCCACTATGCTAACAAATGTGCAAGTCTGTCTGTGCTTTGAGTCCCGGCCCGGGCGCGTCTTCATTTGATGCTTCTTTGAATACAATTATCAGTGGAATCTGTGGACTAAGGGGCGTTTTGAGCAAGTTTCGTGGAGTTAAAAGCTTTTTTAGGTTATTTGTTTGCACCTTTGTGTGTTTTTCTAAACAAGGCTTGAATCTGGTCTTTACTTTGCGTTTCGTCTAGTTTTTCGAGACTTATGGACACCTTGGATGGATAAATGGGGTGCAGTGTAGGTAGGCTGCTTGATTGGTGTCATACCAGCACTTCTAATATCTTCGTACAATAAATAGTGTACCACATAGTGTACCACAAAAGTTTACCTACTGCTGGAAATTTGGAGAAGTTGTCATACTCACCGTGTTTGGCATGGACTGCCGGAGTTCATCATCAATATGATTTCAGCCTGAAAACGTCCACTGCTGAACATAGGCCTCCCCTAAAGGTATCCAAGGGGAACGATTCTGCGCAACTTGCATCCACTGGCGTCCAGCGAACTTCACCAAATCATCTGTCTACTTTGTGGGAGGCAATCGAACACTTGTGGGAGGCTGTACAACACTTCTATTATTTATTACTACTGTCACCACTATTTGTTTATTGTTTTATTTTTGAGTTTATTTATTTTAATATTTAGTGCCATCATCACCACCAACAGTTACACTCAGCGAGATTTAAAACCCCTGTTTCAATATCCAGCAGGCACCTTGTCAACAGCCGAAAAAAACAGGGAAATCTTCCCTTGCCGATACAAATTGTGACAGCTGACAAACGGGTTGATTTATCCGCACCACTCCAATGTCCTGGCGGGAAAATCCAGCGGGTTGTTGTGCCGATGATCCCACAACGACCGTGTTGAAACTTATTCTGAAAAGGATACGACTTTTGTAAAAATCAAATAGATATATACTCAAACAAAAAATAAATAGCTGATAAAACAGCAGTAAGAATATACTGGAAGAAAAAAACCAACCAAATGTAGGTTTGAAAAAATAAACGAATGAACAATTTCGTCTTAAGATAGAGAAACTATTAATGATACTCTAAGTAACAACAAAAAAAAACTGTTTGACAGGCATGATGTTAGAAAAATATGTTAGCAAACAAAACCACTAATGTTACAAACATTTTTCGATAACAAATACACTTTTCATCAAAAAATCCGGGACACCTTGCATGTTTATGTTTCACATGAATTAAGTTATTTAAAAAGTGTGTTTATTTCGGAATAAACCTCTGGCACCGTGTAATAGTGAGTAAAATAAGTTTTACAAATCTTAATGAAAATATACCAAACTCTAAATAGTTCTTAAACTTTCGTGTTTTATCAGATCATAAAAATAAGAGTTACTCTGAGAAGAAGTATAATACATTTTTACTAGCAAGAAAATATAATCACAAATAGTGTTGATAACACGACAACAAAACATGCATTACCTGAACAAAACATATCAACACAATGTCAATTAAGTAACTGAATACCTCGTAACTGAATATTGATAAGCCTCATCTCTATTGTGAATGTAATTAAGAGGTGAGTCTAAGGACAAACATTATTTGTCATTTTGTAATTTTATACGAAATATGAATGAAGAATATGAATATTCCATAGAATACAACCCAATCAATAGAACTGAAAAAAACAGATAAGAAAACTCGCTGGATTCAAAATCAAATCAGAAATCCAAACCCCAATAAAGAACCTACTTACACAGATTTGAAAAATATACATCATTCTAGACTAATACTTGAAGGCATCAGATTCAATAAAGACGAAACTCAAACACGGGAAGAGCAAAACCAACATGTTATAGAAAATTCCATCGCTTCCAGAATCCAGCGCGCGAACAGTCAAACAAAATTTATGTTCGCTTGTGTTGAGGATTAAAATATTAAAACTGCTGAGGTGTTTTCGCAACAATTTTTATTTATGGCCTGAACAATTGCACGGCTTTAAAAAATGCTCCCGTTGGGTGATTTGTTGCCTTGGAAATATATCTAGAGGTAATTTGTTGGCAACGGTTAAAGGGGCCGAAACTTTGTGTTGCGCCTACTTATTGGTTTATCTATTTTCCTTTTGTTCAAATCGCTGCTTGCATACTACCTACTATTTTAAAGGATACTTTTTATCACAGAGCAAAAATGACGATCGTAGCGTGATGATTTCTCTGGTCTGTACTTTGTATGTATATTTACGATATTTATGTCGTCACTATCATAGGTCACACAATCAATTGAGTCAAAAAAATCTTTGAGTAACGTTGCATATTTTGCATAATAAATAACTTAATTGTGAACAATAACTTTTAATACACATATTTTGCAGTTCACGACTAACCGTGTTTGAATTTAATTTTATTGTCTTTATTCATTTTTCCACTTACATTGTATAAGTAGAATGTAAGTTCAACTATGCATGAAGACAATAATTATAATAAAAAATGTTCCATATTAAATAACAACAGCTAGCAATTGCCAGCCAGCGGGTTTTGCTATCAGAACTTCACACAACCGGAAAATTCACAATTAGCCGTCAAACCAAAAATCCAACTTGACCGACCACTTTCCAGTTGAAACCAAAAACCTCCACCACACCAGTTCAATTACAAAATCAAACTCGATGTTCCTGCTAGTGATTTACATTCATACCGACTGTCATGGGTTCGGCTCAGAGTTGAAAATTAATTAACATATCGTGGTACCGCCGCGGTGTACATTCCAACTTTAACCCCAACAGCGCGACTTTAGCTCTTACGCTCATTAAGATAAGAGCCAGAACTTGGCCGTGGCAGTACATTACGGAAATGCACTGGGTCTACAGTTCTACTATTGTAACTCGATTTAGTTGGTTAGATGTTGGATGTCACCACTTGGTCGTTCCGGGACAGTTTGAATGTCATGTACGGGATGTAGATGTAGTGATTAGTGAAATTGGAGTTGATGTTTGGAGCGAACGTACATATGGATTACATTGTGCAGACGCTGGGCTTACACTAGTTGTAGAAACTAGTATCCATGAACAAAACATAAACGAGGTTTGAAATCAAATTAACTAAGAAAGAAACTTTCTCGTTTTACAAGTTATCAGACATAGCAGCAGTTTTGAAGTTACAAAAAATTCAATAACCTACCAAAACAGCTTAATAAGAAAGTTCCAACTCTCAAAAAAACGTGGCCCAGGCATCGATTTAAAATCGTAACACCTCCTTAATCAAGATGCGGGCGGCGTGACTTGTTTCATTCCAAAGTTGAAATTAATTCACAACAGCGGTGGTGTAGCGACAGGTACGAGCGTTTGAGGTTACCGTACTAAATTTTCGTATGATATTTTCACGGACCGGAAAAGCCATGGTAGTGAGCGACACGAATGTCCTTTTTTCTCTATGCATATTTTCTTGTGGAAATGCTGGATGCAGGCCGCTTCAGGGTCAGATGAGGTGAAAATCTTTAGGGGAGGATTATGTTCAGCAGTGGACTTCTTATGGCTCTGGTTGATGAAGATGACAAATTTTCTGTGGCCTAAGTTCAGAATGTTGTCTCGTCTCTAGTTCGATTACCAATGGAGTTAAACTTTTGCCCCGATTCCCTTTTACGCGATTAGACGTGTGAAAAATTTTCAGAGTCGTCAAAGTGTAGAAAGTCAGCAAAAACTTTGCTATGTAACTTGGTTTTAAAGTAAAAAAAATAAGAAACTTGTAAATAAATTAATCATTCTTTATTTTAATTGAACAATACTAAAATATTTTAGCCATTTTGCCATCTGTGTGGCTGTAGGTCTAAAATATCCGTTTGGGTCTTCGATTTATATCAGTCCAAATCAATTAAGTCTCCTGTCTATACCGTAGTAGGCGGATCGCAAACTTAACGCACGACGGAGCGCTAAAATATCGCTGTGGTCTGTCAGATCCATACTGGAAATGTTGCGTGTTTATCTCTCCATACTAAAACCGCTCAACCGCTGTCGACGCAGCGTTATCGCTGTGTCGTCCATCGAGTGCGGTTTTATAATGAGGAGCGACGTTTCTAGTACGGATCTGACTGCTGCATTATTTTAGCGCTATGTCGTGCGTTATGTGTGCGATCCACCTATTGGTCAAAAACGCTTAGTAATAAGGAGGTCTTAGCCCGGCTCATAGCCGAGCAATCGTGAGAGGGTAGACCCCCGTAATCCCAAGGCAAAGTTTGCTCCAATCTTGGCTTTAAGCTTCATAGTGACTTGCTTTTATAGTTATCGGATATAGGTACTATTTCAAATAAATCGTCGCTATGAAATATAAAGTTAGGTATGTTTTGTTATTATTCTTCTGTCACATTTCATTTCAAATTTTAATCATCATCATTGTTGGCTACCTAACCTAGAGGATTTGACGTGGAACCAAGTTTTTACACGGAGCGACTGCCATCTGACCTCTGCAACGAGAAGGCTAAACTCCTAAATACTAGGTTAAGTCACATTTAAATATTACATGAATTCAAATTTTATTTGAATTTGGGCTTCATCACGATGCTTTTTCTTTACCGTAAGGGCAGTCTGTGTATGTACGTAAGTAAAAATACATTGGAACATGGCGGGGATCGAACTCGGATCTCACGATTGTAAGACAGGTTTCCTAACCACTTGGCTACCTGATGCTTGTCTCACATGTTCTATGAGTTATACACATACAGTTATACTATGAAAACATCGAGAGGAAGAAAAAACACGTGTGGTTAGGCTAGTCGTTGCGGACTTCCGTGCCCGGAATCGAATATCACTTTTCAGAAATTGAGCTCTTGGTCGATAAGTAGGGTATCATGCAACATAAGTTTCGATCAGCCTCTATATAGGTAAGTAGTCCTTGGAAGTTTGCCTGCTCAGTTCCGCGGCATAAGTTTCGCAGCATCATAGAGTGCCGATGTGGCGCAGTGGTAGTGCGACTGCCTGTGACGTAGAAGGTTCCGGGTTCAATTCTCGGTAGGTCACTCACAAATTTGATATTTATCACTTTGTGATTTTGTTCCCAGTCAGGTTGCGATATTGTATCGCTTTACTTACGATATAAGAGTATTTTTCTCTAATAAGGCAGCCAAGTTATAAAAAAAAAATTAGAAACTTTATGCCACCAACAACACAATCATAATACATAATTTTGTTTAATAATCACTTTTAGCACAACCATCTATTTATATTCATGCCGGCTAGCTCAACTCCACATCTATCATTCTTGAATAACTTCTTGAAAGGCTGCTCAAAAATCATTCTTCCAGTAAAAATCCTCACAAAAACGAGTTAAATTTTCACTCGAGACCCGGAGAAGGAACGTTTCCAATCCTTTTCTTTCTCGAACATTTTTCACGCTCGATATTACAATACATAAAGCTCGCCATTCAGAGCACAATAAAACTTGACGATCACATCCGACCGGCGGTATAAAGCACTTGCAATATTGCATGATATACCGATGCCCGATAACTTGCCTGTTTATGGGCAAATAATCGAAATAAACTGGTGGAGACGGCGGTAAAGTTCTGGCTATGGGAAGTTGCGAGGTGTTATCAAAGAAATTGGGTTGTTTCCTGGTGTGTCTATTGCGATAATATTTTGATACCTAACTTTTAATAATTTTGCTAACTATTAATCATTTATGTATAACCTGACGTTTTAATATGGATTCACGCGTTCTTATGTGGGTGTAATGGTATCACATCTACAATATACAAAAGTTGAGAACATTCGAAAAAGCAAATTGCCATCAGACAGACCACGAGATATTCATACAAGGTGGCCATTTTGCATCGTATGAATGTAGTTTAAAAAAGAATTCGAGCTAATCGAGCTTATAAATAAAAAACACTGAGTTCTGTTTTTCTTTATAAAGGAAAAATTTTGTTAGAAACAGTTCAGAAACAAGGGACAATGCTACGATCTAATAATTTTTGTTTGCCAATAATAAATGCAGTCAGCTGATAGACATTTTGTATGGAACGTCGAAAATTTTTGTCGTTTTAAAAAAATAAAGTTACACCACAAACCATCACGTAACATAGTAAATATCTTGGTATGAATTGACTTTAAATTTCGTAAATTCTAACATTACTATTTTCGCGTTCCCTCATTTCGCTCATCTTAGCTTTTTTGCCAAACTGTACGGTAGATCTTAGAGGTCTTCAAGGTGCCTTTATATTGTAGGGCTTTGCAAAGTCTTTACAATTTTTACCTTAAGAATATTTATTTTTCTTTTAGTTTTTGTTTTTCAGGGAAAGTACAAACGTGTTTACCCAAGTACAGCTGAACGTAATAAACTTACCTTATACGTAAATACTGACTGCGAAAACTAGCAATTTCGCCCAGACAACGTTAGGTTTACCAGTCTAATTTACACCAGACCACCTCCATAAAGCGGTCTGTATGTAGATGCTCCTTGAGAACATTTTCCACCCAAAGCTTTCAGAAAGATTGCCAACTACACCGTTCCTGAGCATGTAGATTCCAAAAATGCACCAATCATTCCCTTCGTTGTAGATTCTGAAAATCTAATACACTTAAGTCTCGTCCATTTTAATATGTGTCAGGGAAGGCGACCGAGAACGCTGCAATTGTTATTCAATGTTCATGAAATATTTATTTATTTCGTATGTATTTCTGTCGGAAGGATCTGCGTGGAATATTTCGTTTTCAGGTTAAGGAAATTAGGTTTTTAAATGTGTTATATTTGCTTTGCAATGAGGTATTTGAAAATGTGTAGTACAAAGCAATAAGAAAGAATACAAACGAGTAATATTTACTCACGATAAGTAAAGACTGCTAGAAGGAACAGTGAAGATCTTGGTTGTTACTTAATGTATTGTGAGTAGTTTTTTGTAATAATAAATACATACACACAAATACACAAATCACGCCTATATACCTGGCGGGGTAGGCAGAGCGCTAACGACAAATGTTTGAGGGTCATTTCAGATAAGTCATGTATCACTATAGTGCCAGGTTGTCAGCCTGTCGCATAAAATTGCAATACACATAAAACTCTCTAGTCCCTTAGTCGGCTTTTACGACACCCACGGGAAAGAAATGGTGTGATGCTATTCTAAACCGGCATCACGCGGCATTAATTAGTAACATTATAATAATCAACCTTTCTCAATAATACAACAAAAACTTTTAAAAGTAAAACACGGCACATTGAACGGAAACACGGCACAGACCTAAATATATACACAACACAAACAAGTATAAAATTTAAAATCTCTACAGACGTAAAATCTCTGAGCTTGAGCATGGCTAGAGCACTAACAATTTGCAAACTCAAATGATTCGGCAAAATGTCCCCGAGCCGTGGGGAGAGCAGATAGTGGCTGTTTTTCCCTATATAAACTTGTTTTTGAGCTTTACGCAGAGTTTTGTAAAGATGGTACGAACGATAACGACTTTTGGATGCCTTGTCAAATAATGGGGATACTTTTACATTATTAGTTTTTTTACAACTTCATGTTATGGATCTTTTGACTGTCTGTGATTTTTGTAACTGTTTCAACTTGTTTTTCAATCTATTCATTATAATAAAGCTAAAGAGGATCGAAAGTCTGTACATACAAGATATTTTTAAAAAAATCTGCGAAACCAAGTTTTCGGGTACCTACCTACCAACAATTTAATATTAGCTACTATTTTTATGGTTCTAATTCTAAGAGTCTTTAGGGGAGGCCTATGTTCAGCAGTGGGAGTCCTATATCGATGGGTGAAAACGAAAAGGTCGTAACCAAAAATAGCCAACTTTACACCAGAGCCAAAAAACGAAAAAAAAATCACAAAAAAATTCATAACTCAAAAAGTATGCGTAATTTAGAGATGATTTTTAGAACATGTTTTTGTTATAATAATACCCTTTATTTGAAAACATAATTTTTAATCTAAAGTGACGATAAGTATGTTTTTGTACTACTTACGCCCTAAGATTTTCAATTAACTGACCGACAAAAGGTCGTAAATGGTTCGCACATTTGTATGCAGTCGGAATAAGCTATCCATTTACAGACTTTTTATACGATGTATCTAAGATGGCTGAAAAGTACATGCATGACTTAGAGGACGTAAGTGTGAGAAAGATAACATTTGCTATACATTTGTCGTAAACAAGAACCATTACAAAATATTCTGTAATAAGTTCTGATGGAATTGTTGCTTATCTCTAAATAGTAATGAAACCTAGACAAAGTCGTCCAAGTGTTAAGTATAGTTGCATAGGAATGGTTGCATAATTCAGTATAATAAATAAAACTACGATTTATGTATTTAAAAGTAATATCTTTTATCCCCTCAAAAACATTAATATATAAAAAAAACCCAAGTCTCGCTACTTAGTCCATTGAATGAGTACCTCCAAAGGGGGTCTAGAGTGCGTGAGTTAGTAACGTAAGATGTTTCTTCGGAAACATGTCAAGAGTCCCTAGGTAATAAACATACTAAAACCCCGGGACACTAGGAGGAGCCCCGGAGTGGGGGGAGGGGGGAAAGGGTCATTTTTTTCATTTTTTCGCTTAAGTCTCAAAAACGGTACATGTTAGAGAAAAACGTTCAAGGAAAAGTTGAAAGGCCATAAAATTATCTACAAGTTATACCTAATTCACTTTTTCCTATATCCTACCGTTTCTGCGTTACACGCATTAAAAAATGATTTTGGCTTAAACAATTTCCCCATACTACATACCCATGTTTATCACATCAATCGATCAAAAAATATTTATTTCTTCCATAAAACTCAAATGTGCAACTTGTGACCGGTACTAATAGATTGCTCTTGATTAGGTCTATCATTAGTAAAATAAACACATTCCTCCATGGAAGCCTTTAGGAGGAATCGATTGTCAAAATATTATATTAGGGTAGTTTTAGTTACTGAACTTAAACTATTTATTTTTTTCCTCCAAAAAAAACTCAAAAGTGCAACTTGTGACCGGTACCGATAGATTGCTCATAATTAGGTCTATCATTGATAAAAATACTAGATTCCACCATGGAGGCGTTTAGGGGAAATTGGATTTTATAAGGGTAGTTACGATACCTGAACATTTTATTTTTTTTTTCCAAAAAGCTCAAAAGTGCAACTTGTGACCAGTACTGATAGATTGCTCTTGATTAGGTCTATCATTGGTAAAATAAACACATTCCTCCATGGAAGCCTTTGGGAGGAATTGATTGTCAAAATATTATATTAGGGTAGTTACGCAACTTAACTATTTTTTTTTTCTTCCAAAAAGCTCAAAAGTGCAACTTGTGACCGGTACTGATAGATTGCTCTTAATTAGGTTTATAATTGGTTAAAAAAAACACATTCCTCCATGGAAGCCTTTAGGAGGAATCGATTGTCAAAATATTATATTAGGGTAGTTTGAGTTACTGAACTTGAAATTTTGACAATCAATTCCCCCTAAAGGTTTCCATGGAGGAATGTGTTTTTTTACCAATGATAGACCTAATCAAGAGCAATCTATCAGTACCGGTCACAAGTTGCACTTTTGATCTTTTTGGAAGAAAAAAAAATAAAATGTTCAGGTATCGTAACTACCCTTATAAAATTCAATTTCCCCTAAACGCCTCCATGGTGGAATCTAGTATTTTTATCAATGATAGACCTAATTATGAGCAATCTATCGGTACCGGTCACAAGTTGCACTTTTGAGTTTTTTTTGGAGGAAAAAAATAAATAGTTTAAGTTCAGTAACTAAAACTACCCTAATATAATATTTTGACAATCGATTCCTCCTAAAGGCTTCCATGGAGGAATGTGTTTATTTTACCAATGATAGACCTAATCAAGAGAAATCTATCAGTACCGATCACAAGCTGCACATTTGAGTTTTATGGGAGAAATAAATATTTTTTGATCGATTGATGTGATAAACATGGGTATGTAGTATGGGAAAATTGTTTGAGCCAAAATCAATTTTTAATGCGTGTAACTCAGAAACGGTAGGATATAGGAAAAAGTGAATTATGTATAACTTGTAGATAATTTTATGGCCTTTCAACTTTTCCTTGAACGTTTTTCTCTAACATGTACCGTTTTTGAGATTTAAGCGAAAAATTAAAAAATGGACCCTTTCCCCCCCTCCCCCACTCCGGGGCTCCTCCTAGAGTCCCGGGGTTTTAGTATGTTTATTACATAAGGACTCTTGACATGTTTCCGAAGAAACATCTTACGTTACTAACTCTCGCACTCTAGAACTTTTTATTCAATGGACTAACTGAGCTGTTCAACCGTAAAAAGGTATGAGATCCATTTGAAACCAAGTCGGCTATCGATTTGTTCATTCCCCACTTAAGAGATCTATCTTAATTAATTACGTAATTAGTTAATAATCATTATTTTATAGTGACCATATCGATATTTTCAATGTATTTTAATGTTTACAATAAATTGAATGACTTAGCCATCGCACTAGAACAGAAGGTTAACGTGTAATACATATTAAAATTAATACATTCAGTGCGATTGCCAAGTCATTCAACTAACTACTACCTAACCTAAAAGCGAGATCAAATGTCAGTATATTTTAAATCTATTCTATCTAATTTAATCTTCCTCATCAGTATCAGGTAAGCAATCAACTGTCAACAACAATGAACGGCGTAAATAAAAGTAAGGACGGCGTAAATAAAAGTATGGTAAAATTTTCATACCACCAGAAGGGTGTAACTAGACCTAGATTGGTAATACCTAACATTGATTTGGCGTAAATCAAAAAGCCTCAAAAACACTGGTTTTTGACCGGCTTACGACAAAAAAATTCTGAAAACTTTTCATAATGCAACCCAAATTAGAAAAAAAATGTTGTCGTAGAGCAACGAGACCCGGACCGTTCGATAGAGAAAAATCAGCTGATCAGGGGCGTGCCCTTAGTTGGTTACGACCTTTTTACTGGTTACGACCTTCTCGTTTTCACCCATCGATATATGGCTAATATAATGGATGATATATGGCAAAACGAGGTTCATGGGCACCAGCTAGTAGGTAGTTACAATAAACATTCTATAGGTTATGAAACTTCTAACTTTTTGAGTAGTTAGTAGTAGTAGGCATTTAAGACTGGCACCGGGATATAACCATTTATACATATCATCTTAAATAGTAAATTACCTATTTTTTTTATATAAACATTTATTATATACCTAATTACCTATTAAATTACAATAGAACTAAGTTTTATATTTTTATATTTAGATCAAATTTATCAAAGTTATTTGCCAATGACCATACGCATTGATCTATTACATTTTACCTTCATATTTTCTAAACACAAAATCTAATAAAATATTTGACGATCTGTCAAATTCATATTAAAATTGTACATCAAAGTCCACGGTGCCCTTTCTGTGGCATTTCAATTACCGGTATTGCATTGAAACATTCAAATATCGAACGTTTCACTGACGCTTTGACAGGTGTCAGTCGACCTAGTGAAGACACGGAATACCTTTCATAGGGTCTCTTAAATAGTCCGAAACTGTTCAAACTGAGGGTCAATGATGAAATATTCAAGGAAGTGACTGATTGGAGGTTTGAAACTATTTAGAACGTTTTCTCGGAAGCATTCGAAATTTGAATAAATGACAGTTTAATTGCAACAGATATTGGATATTTAGATAAACGTTTCTTGTAAGATACCAAGTAGTCCAACGACCCGATTGACGCTGGTGTGAGCATTCTTCAACTGTGGTATATAAGGAACATAATTCTAGCATTGTTGTGGAGCGATTGCCGGTATAGCCACTGAGACCGACGACAGCTCTATGTCCCTACCTTCTAAAATCTTACCTTTTGTTTCCGGACATTAAGATGGTTTAGCCTTCAACATCATAATCAGATAGAAAATGCATAACTATCGACTTCGTGAGTGCCCTACCGAAAACATTTTCTTTTCACAGAACTGAGACAGTGTTCAAAATTTGAAAGGAGAACAAAAACATTCCATTAAGAAATACGACTCGTTCTAAACATGCATAGCGATTCGCCAAATAGACTTCATCTACCAAGCTCGTCTGCATTTAATCACCCATAAAAACACAAGATGCTGCCCTCAGTTCCCCGGCAATCACTTAACCGCTGTTCATTTATGAAACAACACACTGTATTGTTTGAAATAATTGTTTATGATTTATACTGCGCTTACCCGTTTCAATTTATCATGAGCCGTGCGATCTTAATTCTTGGGACACCCCGATGTGTCCCCCCTGTGTGGTTTAAGCACATAAGAATGAGTTGTTTTTGTAAAATTTAAACAGTAAATCGCGCCTTGTAGCGTACATTAAGTATTATACTTATTGTTCATATTATATTGTACTTAAATCTTATAAAGACATTATATTGTTATGCCTTTCTGATTACTACAGTTGTACATTAAGTTAAATAATTAAATAAATCCAGCAGTGGATTGTTATAAGTTGATGTGCTGATGATGTAATATTATAATATTTTTGATACAAATATCTACTTGTTCGTTGATTTTGTTAGGTTGTAACATGTTGCATTTTATACAGTTCTATAATTTCGACTTATATTTGTTTCAGGTAAGTTTGTCGCACTTTAACAGGAAAAAGATGAAGTAGGTAAAGCATAATATTCAGGCCAGTAGTTAGCCAGAAAACGAATTAAAGATTTCAAATTCCCATATAAAATCAGTAAGGTGACCGGGAATTTAGTATAGAAGGTCGAAAAAATTACGTTTCCCAACAGAGCCCCCATAGAAAAAAATGTTCAGTTTCATGGTCTGATCACGCCTGCAAAGTTTTCGTATACCGCCCCTTACAAGTGTCTATAGAGCAGACAATCCAGCCCGCTAGCTTCGATCGCTCCCACCACCACATCAGGCTTCAAGCAAATGCTTATTTATGTTCGAGCTACAATGAACCTGTGCCGCTCTCAATTCGTTTCGCGGCATTAGTCTACGTGCCATTGTGCCGATTGTACCGCCGGCACAATACTGGTGCAACGGTTCTCAAACAGCGGCCTGGACAGATAAGTACCTTTCATGTGGGAAAACATCCAACGACCCGATGAACCCTAGTGTCTTCAAACGCTTACGACAAATCAAATGAAGTGGCTTGGTTTCATCGAGACACATACCCAACGGGACACATTCCTATATCGACACTGTTTCAAATGGACACAGTCTCAAATGGACACGGTACAGACACGACAAAAAATTAATTAGTTTATTTGTAAGTAGATTCATAATAGATACTATTAGAATGTTAACTACAATAATGATTCCTAGATAAATGGATAACAAATCCATATTCCTAGTTTACACATTACTCACCCGTTGATAGAGATAAAAAATAAAGACGCTGCCTTGAAGCTTGCCAGGCTAACCACACTGCATGTAACTTTACGCCATCACCAAGTATCAGGCTTCTGAAGTGGTTGAGTAACGACCGCCGTCTCTGCTACCTTGCCCATGAAAACCGTGCCCAGCAATTCGTATTCCAATTGGCCCATTAATCATGGTGATAATAAGTACAACTACCAATCACCCTTCAATAGTGAGAGTCCTAATTTCAGTAACGTTCCGAGTTCGATTCAAGACTATTAGTACCTACAAAACTACTAAAATCATCCAACTGAAATCCAATCGACATCCAACTGAAAGGATTATCATTAGGAGTATCACTGTAGTGACAGGTTGTCGGCCTGTCGCCTAAAATTGCAGTTCACAAACCCTCGAATCCCCTAGTCGCCTCTTACATGGGGTGATGCGATTCTAAGCCGGCATCACACGGCTGATGTTGATGGGTGAGCAGTTTGAGAGCCGCTGTGCTGATGCATTTTACTCTCTAGATTTAAATAGGCTTGGCTGATGGCTTCGTTAATGCTATCGAGCTGTTTGCGTCGGGGTATCGAGACGTGCTCGTCAAAACATCTCTGCACTTCTACATCTGTTTACGTTTTCAATGCTGTTTTTTGTTTTTGATACTTTGCCGTGTTATGCCGGCTTAGAATAGTTTCACCCCATTTGTTTCCCATAGGTGTCGTAGAAGCCGACTAAGGGACTCGAAGGTGTCATGTGTATTGCAATTTTAGGCGACAAGCTGACAACCTGTCACAATAGTGATACATGATCTGAAACTTCCCTGAAATATTGTCAGACGTATCGTTAATGATCTGCCTACCCCGCAACGGATATATGCGTGATATATGTATGTATGTATGTATGACATTTGAGTTGCTAGAGTACAAAAAACAATACAAACTAACAAACTAAACAGTCTAGTAAATTACCAAATTGATAGAGATGAATTTTGTAGTGATTGATCATTATCCTAGGGCTTGTGGTCAATCTCATATCATAAATGTTTGACATACGATAATGTAAGATTTGGCATTCATAGAGCGATAAATGTATGTCTTATTTATCAGTTTCATCAAGTTCTATTCAGATTTTTCCTGATACAAGTTACTAATGTCTACTCAAAATTTTATGTTAACGGGCACTTACTTTTTCAAAATAGTTTTTCACACTTTTTTACTTAAATTTAAGTTGATTTTAGCTTTACCAACTTGGACCTTTAATATACACGCACACATACATATCACGCCTTTATCCCTTGCGGAGTAGGCAGGGCGTTTACCATCTTAATAATACGGTCGCTATCGCCACGTCTGGCAAATACTAAGGGTCCTTTCAGATCACTGTAGCTTTAAATTTATTTTTGAATCAGAAATCTCAGTTGCGACTTCATAGTATCCCAGCTCGCAGCAGAAATCAGTTGTGAATCAAATTAAAAAATCCACACGACGCCGCCGGCGGTCGGGGCGGTAGCAGCCTTTCTGTTTTCTAATTACGCGCGGAGACTTCGCGTTTCGGACACTCTTTGCGATGTTGTCCAAGCTACAGGAAACAGCGATATAACATCAGTCCAATTCATTTTTGCTAGGATATTGCGGGCTAAACCACCCAAGGGTTGGAAGAAAGATGGTTCCGTGTTTCGGATGGCACGTTAAGCCTTAGATCCCGGTTGCGGTCTATGATCACTTAGACGGCGGTCGTTACACAACCATGTCAGAAACCTGCTACTTGTAGAAGGTGTTCGGTGTTCCACACGAAAACAGAGATATTTTTCCTAGAACTACTCTAAACCAAGTCTCGCTCCAAAAGCCGTACCCACAACCGGGTGAGCCCTTATCAAGCCGACCAGCGTAGTGTTGATGAACATCACAAAAAAACTATGATATAGGTAACTTTTTAAGTACGGGCGATTATCTTAGACTATGCGGGATAAGCTTTACTAAGCCAAGCCTTACTTACTAAGCCAAGATTTACCATTAAATAAATTTAAGCGAGTTATAAAAGAAAAATTGTATAAGAAAGGCTATTATGAAATATCAGATTATATGCAAGATAAATCTCCATGGGAGTAGTTACAAATGTACAAAGTAGACTTTATATGACGACACAGGTACAATTATCTACTGTGTATGATATATATTTTATATTTTTAACGTAGCCGCTTTTGGCTATTAATATATTTTTGTTTCATATTTAGAAATTTAGCTAGGGTAGCCTCGGGCCTGACAAAATGTATATTTAGAATAGGAGCACTTCTGGGCAGGTTTCTGGGTGGTTTACTGTCCAGGGGGTCCGGCTAACCATACGCATGTAACACAACATTTTCTCTTGGCATGAACTAGATGTTATTTTATTTACCACCTAACGTTACATGTTGTTTGGTTAGCTTGGCCAGCCCCGAGGCAGTGCTTTAGGGGCTAGTTTTAAGTTTTTAGTCCACCTGAGCCGCGTTTACACTAGGTTCATAAAATTATTATTGTTAAAATTGTTAATTACTGACCATCAAAAAGCGAAATGTAAAATTTACTACTTTGAATAATTTGAGTTTTTTTTTAAGCCAACTTGCTCCTTTAGCTGACCGGTGCGATTCGCCAACTCGCTCTGTGCTTACTGGCGTGTTTAGCCTACTGCAGTGATTTGCCACCTGCATTGGAAAAATTCAGTCCATCGCAAAAATATAAGATAGGTAGACATAATATATGTAATATTATCTTCTTACTACAAATGAGTGAAGATGTTGCGATCTTGAAGAAAAGAAGTATTCCGTTTACCACTTTCATGTAAACTTTTCGTAAAAATGGTCTTATTGAAATAAATTTGTCACGTTTTAGTTACAAGATATTTACAGCAATCAGTACTCATATGTTACGGTATATATCCACTATAATCTTCACAACTTTTTTGTTCATTATAAAACTCCTATGTATCGCTTTGATCTTATTACTTATACCATCACCCTCGCCTGAGGCCTGACTGGACCGCTAGCGTACTGCAAAAGGATTACCAAAGTAAACAAAACCTACATAAAGCTAATCCTTTGCCACCGCTTTATTACTAACAAATCGTATGATACTACGAGTACTACTCTGAAAATGATCTTTTGAGTACATTTTTGTCTAGGGTTGGGCACGCCTATTAAATACAGAAGGCGTAACTGCAGAAAAATGTCCGGCTACATATTCAAACTTACATTCTTGACACGATCGCGCCTTGCGCCGTGACAAATCACGCCTATATCACTGGCGGGGTAGGCAGAGCTTAAAAAACCGCAAGATTACGGTCGTTAACGCGACGCTACGTCTGACAAATGTTTGTATCACTGTAATGACAGAATATCAGCCTGTCGCCTAAAATTGCAATACACATGAAAACCTTGAGTTGCTTAGTCGGCTTCTACGATACCCACAGGAAAGGAAAGAGGTGTAGTTGCTGTTCTAAGCCGGCACATGGCAATTGTGTCATCATCAATTCAGCCGGAAGACGCCCACTGCTGAACATAGGGCTAACCCAAAGATTTCCAAAGTGAACGATCCTGCGCAAATTTTACCAATTTATTATTTTTATTTTGGGGAAAGAAAGTACTATCAGTGCATTAAGATCCCAATACCTTATTTTAGTGTAATTGGAAAGTCTTTTCCCACTATTGGCACCTGAGTCCAGTCACTGAAATGTCTACTCCGGTAAATGGCAACTACAATTACTGTAGCGTATCTTAATTAGAAAAGTACCTAGGAAATTTTACCGACTTTGCCGTTTGATGCCGGCTTAGAATAGCATAATAGCATCACCCCATTTAGAGACTTCTCTCGCGCGCGAATAGACTTCAGACGTGTGAAATCGTTTTATAAAAATAACAAAAAAAAATCAACACAGGTGTAGAGAAAAAATTATGCCGCGGGACCCATCTTTGACATAAAAAGATGTAAATATAATATATGGACCGTGTTTTGAAACTAGCATACAGCCAAATTAATGGGGCAACGGCAACGAGTTAATATTTCACTGCCCCATAGAGCATTTTCCATTTAACAAAGTATAATCCTGAAAAAAGGTGGAACAAAATCCATCAAACAATATGACCAGACAAATCCCTCAAACAAAATGACCGCGAGCATTTTTAATTTTGCTAATAGAATCTATCAATGACAATGTAGCTTCGAATAGAGTCGTCTATTAAAGTTTAACCGAACCAGGGTGACCATTTGTTAGAAACGATTTCATCAAAAATTGACGATTAGGCAACATAGATGGGTACTTAAAAATGGGTAACGGTACGTTAAAATGCCTAATGTTTACAATAATTTAAAAAAAGTTCAACCCATCTAAAACACAGGCGTGCCTTCACTACATAGTAAAAAGTCGCTTTTCGCGTCTGTCTGTCTGTTTGCTTAAATCTTCAAAACAACACAACGGATTTTGATGCAGGTTTTTTCAATAGATAGAGTGATTCAAGAGGAAGGTTTTTATTTATAATACTTTCCAGACAAACATCTTATTGCCACGGGAAAATGAAATGCAGCGGGCGCAGCCGCTGGGTGGGCCGCTAGTTATGAAATAAAAAAATAGACCAAATTTAATTTGTCTATCTGTGTTCATGAGATATTTCCAATGCTTTATAAACGATATTTTTTTAGTTGGTCACACCGCTCCGAATTATCAGTTCTCGTGTTGATAAATTAAATTTTCCCTGAGCCTGTCAAAGGCTCGGACACTAAATTGGCTTATTGGAAGCCCTGGCCTGGGCTTAGCACAATGACGGGAGACTAATGAATTGTGATAGGCCAGCGATGGAAAAGCGGAGTGGTGATACCCCTACCTCATTGGTTAAGAGATTTATGTTTAAGGGACTGAATAGACATAAAAGCAACTTTGGATTTGTAACATTTCTTTCTAATTATTTCTTTTCTTTTGTTTCTACTATCAAATCAGTACCTAACGGCCTACAAGTAATAAAAAATACTTTTTCTTTGTAAGTATTGTAAGTTACCCATGCAAACATCTTTTTTATTATTTTTGTAGATACAAAGTATAAATAAATAGGCATGATGATGACTCATTCATTTCGATTGAGCTACTTTTTAAAACGATATTTCGTATGAAAATACGAAGATGTGACGTAATGTCTCTCTAGTTTCAATGACTTAAAAACATCTGAATATTATTTTTCTGTTTAGCAATTAAAAATTTGAATATTTCTAAAAACTATAAATGAAGTAGGTACATATTAATCTATGGACTATTTTTGGACAATAGTTATAAGTGTACATTTTCTGTATTTTATTAATGATGACTGACATCCAGCGAATTCCAAAAATATAAAATTATTTTTTTGTAGATAAAGGCGTCTATCATTATTATTGTAACCTCAACATCTTTCATTTATAAACATGCCATTTTATCAACAACACCACATAACGAAACTTTTATATATAAAAAACGAGTTAAAATCCAACCAAAATGCAATCCGCAGTTCACAAAAATCCCCGAAATCTCTAAACAAATGAAAACACATACATACACATACACAAATCCCGCCTATATCCCTGGCGGGGGTAGGCAGAGCGCTGACGACCGTAAAATTACGGTCATTATCGCCACGTCTGACAAATGTTTGAGGGTCGTTCCAAATGAGTCGTGTATCACTATAGTGACAGGTTGTCAGTCTGTCGCCTAAAATTACAATACACATGAAACCCTCGAGTCCCTTAGTCGGCATTTCCGACACCCACGGGAAAGAAATGGGGTGATGCTATTCTAAGCCGGCACCACACGGCACAAAAACGAGTTCCAATCCAACCGAAATGCAGTCCGCAGTTCACAAAAATCCCCAAAATCTCTAGACAAATGAAAACACAACCGCCGGTAATCCACAATTACAAGGCGACATCAGTAAGAGATTCCGAACGAAATACATAATCCCAAGCATTACGAGTCTAGTGATGTGACTCTAGCAACAAATAATCGGTTTTCCAATAATTGATTATTTTTAGCTAGAATACAACTCTATGGAAAATAAATCAATTTTATTTTTATTATGAGCCTGAAGTATCCTACTGCAAGGCAAAGGCCTCCCTCCGCTTCTTCCATTCATATATCAATTTTACCCAAAATAAAATATTTCCACATAATTATATTTGCTAGATTTTACGCAAAAATATATTTTTATGATTTATCTGCTTTTACAGAAATCTGCTAATTGGAGTACACTGTTGAAAAATACTGACACTAGGGTTCACTGGGTTGTTGGAAACCCAAAACAATTTGCTTGTGCAAGAACGTGGCCATGAAAAAGAGTTTCTGTACTCGAAAATTCTAATAACCTTCTTTAAATTGGTATTCAAATAATTTAATTTTCATACTTGGTTATTAAAAATCGATTCTACTTTATTTTATCGATTATTGTTTCACATCCCTGCGGTCTTCGGATATATGTGGATTGGAGAGCGACTGCACGGAGGACTGGGCTAACTTTGGATTTAGGGACAAACCGTCATCGGTTACAGCTGTAGACCAAGATGAGACCCTTTGTTCTCAGTAGTTCCCTGGTCATGCCGTGTGGTGCCGTAAATATAAGTTGTTACCATCGACTCGATGAAGAAGAAGAAGAATAGCATTACCTCATTTTTGCCCGTGGGTGTCGTAAAAGGCAACTAAGGGATCAAACGAGGAAACTGGCAGCAACATTTCCTGTGAATATCTACAAAATCTTGCACTGCGCTCGTCAATCCGCCTGCCAAGCGTAGTGAGTATGGCCATACCACCCAATTAGGAACAGGCTCGTGTCCAGCAGTGGACTATTGTGGCTGCTCCAGTAGTTCCTTTGAAGGAACTAATAATACTTTTTTGTATCAGTAGTTCCTTAAATCAATGTAAAGGAAAGAAACCAAGTTTCTGTGACGTCGTTCTACTTAGGTCTTTTGAGAAACAAAAATCTTATGCTGGCTTGGGTATTAGGTCTTTAGTTTTCCTATGCCAGAGTGTGGCAGAATAAAATAGCACCACCCCATTTCTCTTCTCGTGGGGGCCATAAGAAGCGACTGAGGGATCAAATAGAGCAAAAACTGGTTCTTTCTATATTTGATTAAATTTGAACTCCTCATTAAACTCGGAACGGGGTCTCCGTCAGGCGCGTGTGACAGAGGTTTATCGTGCGGTAGACTCCTGCAGCCGACCTGGCTCCGCACGTATGGATCGTCGTTGCTGTGGAGTCAGCCAGGGAAGCCGAAAGGGTGGCGCAGGTCCTGGGCAATCCTGCATCCATAATTGCGTACCAGGCAACACAGTGTAGCAAAGTAAAAACTCTGCGTCCGCATCCTTCCCAAACCACCTGTCCTTTCACGAATCATTTCAAATTGGAATTTGGGATGTCGTCACACGTATTTTCAGACTTTTCACTCAGTCTATCGAACAAAAGCAAGAACGCACGTGCAGTAAATAATACAGTATAGTAAATAATAATACAGTATATAATAAAATCACAATTGCAAGTCGTATAAATAGTTAGTGAAAATCATCATCGTCTTCGGCCATAATATTTTAAGGAAAGCCTCACGGAGGTAATTTACTATTCTATCTGTCCTAGCTGATTCATCTTCATCCCTTACTCATCTATCATCAGTGCTAACCTAGTTTTATTGTTTTAGGGTTTCATTTCCTACATAATAAATTCCAGAAGTATCCAAGAGTCTTTTGTTGTTTTGTGGCACCGCCAAGTACCACAACAGTGACTTTGGGGAGGAAACTTCACGCGCTTTGCGAATAGTCTTGCCTCAGACACTGATTAAATCGTCTGTCACAGACGTATGAGGCCAACGATGATGACACGGTATATTTATTCTTAATAGAGCAGATTTCGTTTAAGTACATATTCAAATTATATTAAATATTTGTAATTCAAATTATTGGCACCTTTATCAAACAAAATAGGTATCAAATACATTTGATGCATTCCGTGAAACCACCGAATCTAATTTACTGTTTTGTACACTCCCTTTGATATTAATAATCTGTCATCAATAAACTGATTGCTATATCAATGAAATAAAATGATGCACGAATTATTAATACTCTAAATGAGTTTGGTTGTCGAATTGTTTTCTATGAACTAAATACTAATGGAATTCATTATTTTGAGAATCGAAATACGTGCAAAAGGTTTAGAGGTTTCTATTTAATTAAATATTTTGTTTTTATTATTACTCTATAATAATTACTTATGCGTTTTTTTGTTTTATCTCTTCTGTCTGCCTCTCATTCATAAATGATATACTTTTTCTTTTTCGTCAACGTATATCTGTTGTTATCTATGATTACTTGGACGGCGGTCTGCACACAACCATTTCAGAGGCTTGCTACTAGTTGTTAAGCGATTAAAAAAAACCTGACACCAGGGTTCATCGGGTCGTTGGACGACTTGGAGTGATAGAACACATACGCACTTATATCACGCCTATATAACTGGCGGGGTAGGCAGAGCGTCGACAACAGTCAAATTACGGCCGTTATCGCCACGTCCGACAAATGTTCCTGTCGCCTGAATTTCAAATATACATGAAATCCTCGAGCCCCTTAGTCGGTTTCTACGACACCCACGGGAAATAAATGGGGTGATGCTATTCTAAACCGGCATCACACGGCGGACAGAAACACAAATTAAATGCAAAAGCCCCTAAACTAGCGCATTTACAAAAACCTAAACTCGTTCAACACACAATCCACTGTTCCGCAGCGAAAATGCAACCGCAAATACTAGATCCGACTTTGAATTCATTTCCTGTTCAAATATTTAAGCCGGTGTCTAATGTGTGGAAAGTTGCAGGTCGCAGGGGTAGCCAACTTACTGAGCTATAGAGGGAATTATTAACTCGAAAGGGGATGAAGAGGCGCGGTTGGTCCGTCTGTGACTTATTTGTAATAGACATACAAAACTAACGCACATTTTATACCTTAATTTCTTGTGGGGAGGCTCTAACGGGCTACCAGGTTGGTACCAGGTTGGTTGGGCTTCTGTGTTCTTATCATACACAATACATAACATATTTTTGTATCACAATAGTAACAGGTTGCCAGCCTAAAATTTGTTTAAGAGCCAATATTAAATAGATCCAGTTTTGGTTTGCTTGTAGGTAATTTTTATACTAGGTACACATACCACGCCTTTATCACTTACGGAGTGGGCAGATGGAGGGCTTCCAATGCTACGCTGGTCAAGGCGTGGCTTCCACGCATCAATAGATTTACAAACTCCCAAATATCTGACTTATAATAGGCACACCTAACCGATCCATCAAACGAGCGAAACTTTAATCAAAGTTGGAATTACTCTTGTATTCTGTATCGGCGAGTCACTCCCGTATCGGATTATTTTCTTTGTTCGATTCGGGGAAGTTAATATGTGACGACGGATAGTTATGAGTGAAATTGATTAATTCCGTACCCCGAGAGGTTACATAGGGTTGGCACTTTGATCGCTATTGGCTGATAGTCATTAAATGAATCCACTAGACAATAATAATATACAATTAAAAAAAAAAAATTATTAAGCCAATTTAGGACCAATTTGTTAGTAAAACAAACACACAGACAAGTAGAGGCGAAGTAAAGGGCTGATTTATTGAAAATTGCAAACGCAAAAAAATGGGTTTCTAAAACAAAAAAAAACACCACTTGGGAGTAATACAAAGCGCATAATTTAATATACCTGCATAAAAATAAGTGCAAAACGCAAATGCTTTAAAAAATCTTACAGATTTGTTCGTGATTTCATTACCAATTACATTTCCAGTTACCAATTACATTTCAAATAGTTTTCGATCTTTAGTTATTTTATTTCTGATCACCGTAAATTCAAAAAATGTTCTCCATTTTTACCCAGCCCTAACGTCGACGGAAAGCGGGCGTCCCTATTCCATACGCAACATTGGTCAAAGTCCAAAATAATGTGAGGACTCCAACTTTTTGATAGGTCCTCTCTGAATGCAGCACCAACTCAATTCACCACTACATGTGAGGTCTATTTACTAGACCCGCGTATGTTTAGACCCAGTGGGTCTCTTAGCATTGCAGTTTGGTGATTTGATGACTAATGGCTCCATGGTAGTGCCACTGCCTGCGGCACAGAAGGGTTCTGGGTTCTGGGTTTGGCTCACTTACAAATTAGATATTTATCACTTTGTGAATTTGTTTCCAGACTACTTATGTCATTGCAGGCTGAACTACCTGATTGTTCGTAAGAAAGATGGTTCCGTGTTTTTGCACGTTAAGCCGTAGGTCTTGGTTGCTGTCAATGACTACCTAGACGACTGTCGTTACACAATCATGTCAGAAGCCTGCTACTTATAGTAGTAGGCGGTTCATGAATTCTGACACCAGAGATCTTTGGGTCGTTCGACAACTTGGTGTCCCACACGAAAAGAAGATGAGGAAAATGTAGAAGAAATCAATAAGGACACAATTAGGTCTAACGGGCACCTTATAAGTTAACAACTCTACATGTGACCAGTCAAAGGGCCTTTGATACGTCCCTCTTTGTCCTTTTGCCAATTTAATTAATGTATTAGACCATGATTATGAAAGGAGAAGAATAGTTGTGCTCTTTTCAAGGGCTATTTTGTCTGAAGACTTTTGATTGATGTATGTTTGTTGATAATATTGAAAATGGTAGTAGGTACTTTAGTAATAAAAAGAAGTCTAAAAACTAAAACCCGACTACTGAGATTTCGCGCTCTAAAAAGTAAGAAACAAGAAATCTGAAATAATAACTACTCACGATTGAATGTGTTTTTCGTCTCCAAAATTCATACAAAGTAAACAGCTATTATAATTTATTTTCATGGCAGTTTAATATAAAGTTCATAGTGGTTTTCAGGTGAAAGCTGTGGTCGTTTGCCACGTGTTTTAGTACTATCTAGTTTATAAAATAAATAAGGCAACGTGGCAAACGACCACAGCTTTCACCTGAAAACCACTATGAACTTTATATTAAACTGCCATGAAAATAAATTATAATAGCTGTTTACTTTGTATGAATTTTGGAGACGAAAAACACATTCAATCGTGAGTAGTTATTATTTCAGATTTCTTGTTTCTTACTTTTTAGAGCGCGAAATCTCAGTAGTCGGGTTTTAGTTTTTAGACTTCTTTTTATTTTAATTATTTTGGGGTTGTAAACTTAAATTTTCACGATTGTTTGTTGGAAGATGTAAGTAGGTACGAGTTTAAACTGTATTATGATTTTGTTAGGTGTATATAAAATATGCTAGTAACCCCCCGTGTGATTTCATTACCAAAACAAATGTTTCAGTTTCTTTATTCTGAGGGGGGAGGGGGGGGCAAGCCCTTCTCAACCTCCGTGTCAATGCTTGCTGTTGGTTTAATTACTAAAAAAGATGTCTCCGTTTCTTTTTCTGCGAGGGGGGAAAGCCCCCCTCAACCCTCCGGGTCGATGCTTGCTGCTGGTTTCATCACCAAAATAGATGTCTCCGTTTCTTTTTCTGCGAGGGGGGAAAGCCCCCCTCAACCCTCCGGGTCGATGCTTGCTGTTCATTTCGTTACCAAAACAGATGTTTTCATTTATTATTTTAGCTACGTATAAAATTTAATATGAATATTTGAAGCGTTATAACGACAAGTTCTAAGAAAAATGCACAAATATCTGCTTTTAGAATATTAGTTGTAGGATCTTTTATGTACATACATACATATGCCTATCTATACATACATACCTACATACACATATCACTCCTTTATCCCGCTTTCGCTCTGCCTACCTATCTAAGTGCGCGTTAAATTAATTTACCCGTGTGATGCCGGCTTAGAATAGCATCACCCCATATCCTTCCCGCGGGTGTCGTAAGAGGCGACTAAGGGACTCGAGAGTATTGGTGTATTACAATTTTTAGGTGACAGGCTGACAACCTGTCACTATAGTGATACACATGTTTTCTGAAACGACCTTGGAAAACAATCCTCAAAAATGTCAGACGTGGCGATAGTGGCCGTATTTTTAGGGCCGTTAACGCTCTGCCTACCCCGCAAGGGATAAAGGCGTGATATATGTATGTATGTAAATTAATTTAAATGTAATAATTCGCGGTACCTTCAACTTGGATCACATTACATGAGATGAAAAATATGACAGTTCGTTTGATACCCAACACGATATAAACCTTATTCAAACATATTTTACATGCAGTAGCAGTACGTATTGTGACTTAAACGTCAATTTTGGTGCAGCTACTCAATTGAGTAAGTCAAAAGTCTCAGACAACAGATGTCGCTGTTAGTTTTCCTAAAACGCCAATTGGCTTTTTCAAAAGTTTATGAAAATGCGTGTTCCCCTAAAAATAAGAAATTTAACCGCAGTAAAGAGCAGCCTATGTTTTATTCTAGAAATTATTTCATCTTTGTACAAAGTATCATTTGAATCTATTCAGCCGTTTTAGCGCCAAGTCCTAACAAACACATATCCGCGTTTATAAATTATGTAAGGAATTAGGAATTAGGATTAGGATTAGTAGGATCTCTTATGTACCTACCTATCTACGCGTTTTATTAATTTAAATGTGATAATTTTCGCGGTACTTTTCTACTTCGATCCCATTAAATGTGATGAAAAATATGTCAGATCTGAGCCTAAGGAGCAGCTCTTTCTTACCACAGCTTATACACAGATATTTAGCGTATGTAGTGCTATCACGTCTTGTCTGTCTTTCGTTTTCATCATCAGATCAGCTCCACGAGTATGACACATACCGACACCACACCGATACCGATACCAATGTACCTGCTGCTTGTAGAAAGTGGTTGAAAAATTCTGACATAAGGGCTCATTGAAGACCAATGTGGCGCAGTGGTAGTGCGACTGCCTTTGACGCAGAAGGTCCCGGGTTCGATTCTCGGTGGGTTACTCACAAAGTTGATATTTATCACTCTGTGAATTTGTTCCCAGTCTGCTTAGGACATTAAAGGCTGAACCACCCGATTGTCTGTAAGAAAGATGTTTCCGTGTTTCGAATGGCACGTTAAGCCGTTGGTCCTGGTTGTTGTCTATGGTCACTTTAAACGGCGGTCGTTACACAACCATGTCAGAATCCTGCTACTTGCAGAAGGCGGTTGAAAAATTCCGACACTAGGGTTCATCGGGTCGTTGGACGACTCGGTGTCCCACACGAAAAAAGAAATTGAATCGTTAGACGGCTCGGCGTCCTACACGAAAAGAGAGAAAGAGAAAAACCGATGTACCAATTTCATACTAAATTGATATTGCGTAAATGCAAGAAAGTTTCAAACTTTCACCTACATTCTAGATATTTTTGAAATGTGCTATTTAAGCCCTTTTGTTTGATACCCAACACGATACCACTTGATGAAAAAAATTTTTTTGTTCGTATCTTCATGCACGCTAGAGGGCGCCATGTTCACTTTATTGTGACATGACATAGCCTATAACCATCGGACTGTTTAGACGCATCTACTGACACCTCATTTGTCAAATTCTGACAAGTAGATTCGGAGCTAGGAGGGAACAAAGGAATTATTGCCACATACATACATACATTCCGGTCAAAATCATAACCCTCCTTTTTGCTTTGCTGTAGTCGGGTAAAAAGTGATAGTTATTTAATTCGTTGCATTTTTGCCCTCAATGTAAAAAACTTCAAATGTATGATTTTTTTAAGGTTATGATATCCAAATAGACTATCTGTGGTTGTGAAGCATCATCTGTAGTCTGCAAAATATAGGATGATCCCTGTGACGTTTTTGACCTAGAGCAAATGCTATGACATAAGGTCCACTTTCCTTTGTTTACTAGGAAAATGACTACAGACTTTGATTTACAGACTTTGGTTCTAGTATGTAGAGAACATAGTAAAATATGTGGTTGAGACCTAGGTCTCACCCGGAGCTTTATAGCACACACGTCTGATTGATAAAAAATGCCTGATTAGCAAAATAATTAGGTATCAAATTATAGTAAATTTTACTCCTAATGAAGTCTGACGTCAAGCACATCAAAGTTACTGTCGCAATGGTTACTCCTTTATTAGCATCAATACTAGAAACAAGATCTGTAGCAAACGAAAAAATCTAAAGCCTGAAACCCATCACTATCCGTTCCCCAGGGGATCGAAGCGAAACGAACAAGGGTAGGTGAGCGCTTTACAGAAAGTACCGAACAACTTGGGACTTTGAAGGTTCCTTGTGTAAATAAGAACGGAAGCGGGGGGGTTGAGGGGGGGGGTTGAGGGGGGCAGTCGCGAACAGAAGCCCCGGCGCTTTCAAAAACTATTTAAAGAAGCTTTGTAGGCAATTGGCGGGTTGCGGAAGTGTGCGGCAAGCAGTTGAAAATTATTTTTAATTTGGGATTTTGAGATGTTCACCCCTGTTTTCTATTTTTGGGTTACGGGTTAAATGGCAGTGATTTTTTTCTCAAGCTAAACTACTTACAATAATTTTCTTTAATGTACTTGAATCCTAAAATTCATGGTTGCATTACCACATAACACGGTTAAAATAAGGATAAATTCTACATAGTTAAAATAAGTCTTTGCAATGTCATACAGAACAACTTTGGTAGTATTGTGTCAGAAGTACAGTTTCACCTTAAGACACCATAAAAAATGTATGACTATTTATTTTTAAACTTCAATCATTTGATAAATCTCTAATTTCGTTTAAGACCATTTTCAATTCATTTTCGATTTTACAATCTTAAATGCTTTCAAACCATACTAAAATTCATCAAACATCCTTCGAAACAAGAATCGAGCCAAAACTGAACCAACATCGCACTAATAAAGAGCCAAAGGTAGAGGGTTAATAGTGCTATCGAAAATAACATTGATCACAAAGAAATAGGATACGGCTTTTGTGAAAATCATTAGACCTCTGGTAAAGCCTACAATAAATCTAATGTCATTAAACGAGCAAAAATCGAACTCTCGGAAACCGATCCAAATAAAAAAAAAATCGAGGCCCATTAAATAATCGGACCAGGTTAGTTTCACTTCTCATAAATAAAAGTTTTTTGGAAGTTGAAATTTACAAATAAAGCCATATATGGACGCGTTAAATATTTTAGAAAAAGTAAACGTAGATATACTTACTGCTCCCACTAGTTCCACTTTTATGTTTTTCATGTAAATATTTTTGCCTTCTGTACCTATGGGATGTGGGGTCAATTAAGTTTTCAAGCAATTTTCAACGTGAACGCGATCTTAATACAATAAAATTCTTCGTTTTAAAAAGTTATAAGTAACACAATTTCCATGCATAAACTTCGCAAGCTTCCGTTTCAAGCATAATCCAATATTTGATCAAAGTGAAGTACACCAAAGGTTATTGAGTCGATGGAAAATAATAACTTCATCGCAATATTCCGGAAACGGAAGCGCTTCGTGCTGGTAGGCGGTAGCGGAAATTCTATTAGCTGGCATAAAAGTGTGCCGGACGGAGGCGTGGAGCTCCTGATATTGAAACTTGAGGGTAGTTAAACTTTCCTCGAATCGGAACCTACTTATTTCCCGGCAATACGGAACGGTTTTGTTTGGCCGGCAGTTTGTTCTTGGAAGCTGGACAGCGTTCTCAATAGGGTAGCCGGTTTCTTGAAGAATTTTGCGAGTATTTGAGTAGGATTTCTTAGTTCATATAGAAGAGGCAGGCGAACTTGTTTGATTGCTAGGACTGTATTTGTTGAATAAGGAATGTTTAAGTGTTTAAAATATTTCTTACTTTTAAACATGTTTGATTAAGAAAACAATAGTAAGCAATCCGACTCTAAAATATGTCGCGTATCGTTGAAATCTGCAATCGTTAAAATCTATCCCCACAATATGTAGTCTTACAATAATAAGTTCTTGAGAAAAGTCTCAGTGGAAAATGAATAATAGGTATTCAATATATCTTAGTACCTACCTAATTCATTTAGCGCTTATTCGTAGAAATTGACACTAACAAGTTTTTAGAGAACAAAAATGTTCACTCATAAGAACTTGTACGCGAAGTGCATCTTATACAACAACTTTCTTCTTTATCTACTTCCAGACATAAGCGAAAAGCTGGCGAAATACTTTTAAGCAGATTAACTATACGTGTAGAGAAACCCCCAAAGCAGAATAACGTGACAAACCCTACTCAACCACCGCTCATCTGCTCTGCGCAACGCTGCACTTTCCAAAATGGACTTTGACACTTAGCTTTTTCAGTTTATTTTTATTTCACCTTTCGCGCGCACGTACGGTCGATATATTTCATAGCGCAGAGTACTTAGGCCGTCAGAGGCACTACCTGGCCATTCGAGCGCCCTTCAGGCAAATTGGGCGGGCGGGGGTTGTAAGGCACCTCTTGTGAACTTCTCAAATAGCAGATGGGCACTTTTGATACCGCATTTTTTCGGGCAGCCGCACTGGTTGTTTCGGTCAGGTAAAGTGGTGGGGCCGTGCGAGTTGTACTTTGTTTTTCTTTGTGTTGGTTTCGTTTTTTTTCTTTGCTGGCTATGGTCCATGCAGTAAATTAAAGATGAAAAGCCCTTAGATATTCTAGCAATAGAGCTTTTCTCTGTCGTTTCTGCAGGTTTGCCTTGAATTAGGACATAAGTATTTTTAAAATGTAATTTTACGTCGTCTATAAAACGATAACCACTGCACCTCAAACTCTGAAAGTACATTTCCTGTTTTACGTTCAAAAGTGGCTTCTCAAAATCGTCTCATAAACGGTAATAGGCAGCAGGCACGAAACAATTTCTGGAAGGGGGGAGGTACTTAACGAATAGTTCCAGAGTCAAAGGAGCCTGGAGCGAATGGCGACAGGCTATGAAGCAAACCTGGAGGCTGGGCGAGGGATGAGTGAAAAGCGGTCTTTTGCATATCGACATTATCGACACGATATGGAGCAAACTCTTCTTCTTCATCGAGTTGATGGTAATAACTCAAATAACCCTTTTCCAGTGCTTGGCCAGGGAAATGACTCTGGAGTTTGCTTCCTGGAGGGGAGCAGACTTTTAGGTTGAATGAGAGATGGGTGGAGAGCAGTCTTCGCCTTGTAGAGTCGATTATGGTGATATTTTATACCTGTAGTTTGAACCAGCATGCATCATATGCAGGTGGTAGGGCACACACACAAATCAAGACAAAACATATGCCATGGATTGGGAAGAGATACCACATAGGCATCTATTGTCGAGCTAAATCCCAACTTGGACATACTTAAAAACGGGTTCTGTTATGATGTTGTGCCTATTGGTACTATAAACTTATTTTTGAAGTATTTGAACATTAATTTGACTCACAAATTCATAAATTTTGTCGCTTGAGTTTCAATTAACACAATGTCATCCACATCGCACTGAGTATGCGCAAATTCCATCCAGCATCTTGGGTTTTACTGCTAACTGTAAATGTTTCTTTAGCTTTTTTATTGGCTTTTATCCTAAAAAGTAAATTTTTCAAACCGTATGTCAAAAGCGTTAGAAATCGCCAAAATCTTTTCAGAAATCCCACAAATACACTTAAAAGTTTGACAGCTAAACACCGTCGGAAAACTGACGGAACTCAACATAGGTTCTCTTCTCGTCGGATTCTTAAGAGCAATTTTGAACTACCCGCGACTTTCATTGAGTTTCGTGTTAATAAAAGAGCAGTCGTTTAATACTCTTTTGAGTTTCAGGACTAATTATCTTAGCTTATGGTTGAAATGTGTTTCATGAACTGTTCAAATATTTGTAAATTATGAATGGTTCAATATTTGTTTTCAGTTGGATACCGGGAAAATAAGCTTAGTTTCTGGCTATAGCACTAGCTATGATGGTTGAAGCCCTGAGAGACAGTAATATTTATTTTAATTTGTACATATTTGGGACCCACTTCCCTAGGTTAAAAATACAACTATCTTTAAAAAATATGTGTGATGAAAAATGACCTACACACCTATTTGCCAGGCATAATTTGAATATTTTTGAAACAGCCGTACTGACACATGACTCTTGACCAAAAACTGTTAAAAAAGTAATAAAAAACCATCGATTCGTAAAGAAAACATTCTCGTTAGTGAGTTACGCTCGATTCAACTAGCGGTTTTATCAGCTGTGAATTTTCCCTGATAAATATTCGATTGGACGGTCTCTGGGAGGCTCCCAGCTTTTGTAATATAACGGGATTCGTAATATTCAACCCAAAGTAAGTTGGCGACTGGGTGAGTTTTAGTATGAAGTACGTTTGAAAATATTTGCGTTGAATATTAATATTTTATAGGTTAAAGTTTAAAAGTCCGATTAATGGCGACCTCAAACAGGAAAATCGTTGCTCAATCACACTTTTTTTTCGATTGAAACAAAATTTATTTGCCCTGGTGCTTAAATGAATGAACTTAGCAAGCTGAAGTAAAAATAAAATAACTTACAAATATAAGCCCGGTCTGCTGCGGTTGGTCAGTACATTTTATATGAGAGGTTTAATTTTTTTATATATATTTCTGTCTATATTATATATCCCCTAGGGAAAGTTCTTCAGTTTCATAGGCTGGATCACCCCTTCACAAATGTGCAGATGATTTTTTACACCTTACATATTCCGAAGGTTAAATAACATTCCTCTTTCTTTTCGTGTGGGACACCAAGTCGTTCAACGACCCGATGAATAAAAGAATATGTTATTAGTTTCTCCACACAACAATCCCTTTTCTACCAGTTATAATGCTCGTAGTTAACCAATCCAAAATTACTCTGAAAGTCCAGTCGTAGATCTTTTTTCTTCTTTTATTCAGACTTTTATCCGACTCTCGGTCTGCTATTGGATTAATAGGAACCGAAGTGCAAATCTTACGGAGTGTTTCACGAATTCTTTCTTTTCAGACCTCTCCAGGTAAGTCTGTAAATATGACTTCAGTTAGCTTTCCATTTCGTTCACTTTACTTTTTTATATATAATGGTTTTAACAAGATGGTCGGCGTCTGTAGTGTCTTAAGATGAATTGGAAGTAATTATTTATTAAGAAAACCAACATACATACACATATCACGCCTTTATCCCTTGCGGGGTAGGCAGAACGTTAACAGCCGTAAGAATACGGTCGTTATCGCCACGTCAGACATTTTTGAGTATTGTTTTCCAAGGTTGTTTCAGAAAACATGTGTATCATTGTAGTGACAGGTTGTCAGCCACCAATATTCCCGAGCCCCTTAGTCGCCTCTTACAACACTCACGGGAAGGATGTGGGGTGATGCTATTCTAAGCCGGCATCACACGGCATTCTTACGACAGCCACGGGAAGGATGTGGGGTGATGCTATTCAAAGCCGGCATCACTCGGCATTAAGATAAATTATACACATTTATATAAAAAACATGTTTTTCAAAATATTTACTGTATTCAAGATACCAAATTATTTTAGCACCACGACAAGTGCCTGTTACATACAGCCCTACATAGGCAAATACCACAAATATGAGCAATATCTCGGGACGGGCGTAAAATTCGTTATTGTCGGAACATTCCTATACCCTATGTACGGCGGATCACACACTTGACGCACGACGGAGCGCAAAAATATCGCAGCGGTCCGTCAGATCCATACTAGAAATGTCAATCCTCGTACTAAAATCGCTCAACCGCTGTCATCGCAGTGTCGTCTGTCGAGTGCGGTTTTGCGGTATGGAGAGTGACTTTTCTAGTATGGATCGGACAGACCGCTGCGATATTTTCGCGCTCTGTCGTGCGTCAAGTGTGCGATCCGCCGTGGAAACATACACTTTACATAATGCCGCGAAACGAAGAGACCAGATGATAAGTATCAAGGTAGCCTGTACGTGACAATTGCTTAACTTTGCAATATTGGTTCGTGGCACGATACATTGTTGGGGATGTAGAGTTCTGGATATGTCAAAGAAAATCTTAAATGAGAATTCATATTAAAATGCTTCTAATCGAATGCTTCTGTAGGCGGATCGTCAGTATCGTGTAGAAACGTCACTCCCCGGAAAACTCACTTACTTACTACGAAAACGCTGCATCGACAGCGGTTGAGCGGTTTCAGTATGGGGATTCACATTGTATGCTAATATGAATAGGTATATTTATTTTATTTTTATTTTCACAGGAAAACTTATAGCCAACATATTTAACAATAGCACGAATGATAGACAAAACTGTGCCTTTAACAAGTTATCACTGAAAACGATGGGTTTGTAACTAAAAATAAACGATTTTTATTTTATTTCTATTTTATTGTGTTACTAATATCTCTGTCACTAATAAATCAAAGATTCTAACCAATCGAAAGATCAAAGCTGAAACCAGCCTCAATGACCAGTTGCATAGTTACAAACCCGTATCCAGTCGATCTAAATCTTATCCCCGCCCGAATAGCTTCCTAAGGTTTCAGTGGTTCGGAAAGCACGGTACCTTCATGGCAATAATCATTTATCGGGACGGAGAACGTGACGCGGGTTGCTATGGGGCGTGAGGGACAGAATTGACTTTTCTAGGCTATTTTGAATGTTCTCGTAAACGATCAGGCGTCCTTTACGATTGAAGTGTAAGCTACGTTTTCTTGTTGATAGTAACTTGAAGATATATTCAATTTAGTAAAAATATATTTAGGATATATTTTACTTGTGGAACTGAACAATTTTCCCAAATGAGCATTCCGAACTATAAAAAATATATATAGAGTGTTAGGAAAAGTACTGAGTTCCTTTAAAGGTATGAACCAGCCCATGAAACCGAACAACTTTCCCAAAGGAACATAAGTAGAAATAATTAAAAAAAATTTGGACCTCGCATGACACCTGACTCAATTGGCTGGTACATTTTGTATTGGAGGTCCAAATTTTCTTCCACCTATGTTCTTTTGGGAAAGTTGTTCAGTTTTATGGGATGGTTCATCCCCTGAAGGGAGTTCAGTACTTTTCCCACACCCTGTATACATACCGGCGCCCTCAAAAATCAGAGATATTTTATCGCATAGCAGTTAACATTCTCTTACGTTTCTTAGAAAATTAATAAAACTGACTATCGTATGATGCAAAAATATACTGTAGATAATCAAATGTTCTGAAGTTTATATCAGTCACTCATGCAACAAATATTCACTATTAATTACTACACGACTAGTTCATACACAGCGTTAACGATTCTCGATTCTGCCTACAACGTCACCCTTCATAGCTATTGGACAGGGATGTGACGTTGGCAACAAAAATCGATTTTATTATTATCGATTATTTTTAGTCAGAATAGAGATCGATCAAAAATAAATCGATTTTATCCAAAAAGTCATAGGTTTTTATAAAAAAAACATTATTCATGTTATACTTGATTTTATGCAAACATATTTCTTAATGATTAAAGTTATTACATACTAACAGAGAGGTAAGATACACTTCGCGTCAACGGAAAGAAATTAATTGGGATTTTAAATGAAGTGTTTTTTATTTTAACTGATGTTAAGCAGTGGACTGATGTGGTTCTCATTTTCTTTTTTCGTGTGGGTCACCAATTTTTCCAACGACCCGATGTACCCTAGAGTCAGAATTTTGCAAAAGTAGAAGTTACGCAACACCCAAAATAGTTTGTTTGTGCGGATACATGGCGCAATTAAAACATTTTTAAAATTGAATACCTATTTGAAAAAGGGATTCTAATTAACCGGATTAATTCAAATTGCATAGAAAATCGATTATTTCTTCGCATCCCTACCGTCACCCTTCATCGCTACTGGAACGCAAGTCAACCGTCAAATGTATGGCGTAAACACGAGTTCGTACTAACGCGATTATCCCCTTGTATACAGAGATGGAGTTAGTATGGGGCGCTTGAGCGGAGAATTACTTGTCTTAATTAGTTAGATGTGTGGAAAGATGAAAGATTTTCGACATATAAATTGCATTATCAGAGTAAACTATAGCGCGGACATTCGTTTTACCTAAATACACTAAATACTAATATTTCGGCCAAACTAATTTAAAGTGAGGAGTTTTTGTTTATGTAAGTTGTAACTAGCAGCCCCAACTTTTCGCTCGTAATAATCGTTTCATCATAAACTAAGACGATTTTAATATACCTTCCTTTTGAATCATCCCCAATCTATTTAAAAAGGCACCAAAATGCGTTGCGTAGTCTAGAAGGAGTAAGAGCGATGTCCGTGACTACCGTAAGACAAACTTGAATAGCGATTTAATTTTATACTACTTGCTTATGTCTTGATTTGTATTTATACTAATTTAATATTTTTCCGACCTTCAATCTTCCTTTGCTAATTAAATCATGTTTGTTTTTTTGTATAAAATTTTGGCAATTTTTTTTTTATTTACTGGCCATTACCTTATTCTGAATACTTCTCTGTAATCGACCCTAATTCTCAGAAGCGCTAAAATGAGGAACTTGTAATTTTCCGTATTACTTCAATGCTAGATAATGTTTTGATATAGGGACATCAAATTCTCCTTTTTGAAATGTGATTATCTTGATTAATTTGTTTTATATGTATTAATCAGGTTTAGAATAACATTTCTTTTTTGCTTTTTGAGAATGTCGTAAATGGCGAATAAATTACTCGAGGATAGAATTTTAGGCAAACGGCGAACCACCTGTCATTGTAGTGGTACATGCCCAGCGTTGGGACACTCTGGCTGACATAGGTATATTACTCTTCTCCGTTTTAAAAAGTAGATCATTTGAACTGTCAAGAATGTTGTCTGTCAGCTAGGAATGGGCGTGATGAGTAGCAGGTCTAATGAACTACTTTTGAAAACGATATTTTGTATGAAAATACGAAGAGATAACATCATGTCTCTCTAGTTCAGATGGAGTCAAAACACTTACTTCTATATTATTTACTGTTTATCAATTCAAACTTTGAGTTTTTCGAATAACTATAAAATGAATCTGTAGTATTTCTGGACAATAAATAGTCCATAAGTTCCATTCAATGACTTCATACACATGAAAAGACCGTACTTCAGAAAAATGTCTTCGCAGTTCTTATTTCACACCTCGGTGTCACTTCCTCCACAAGAGAAATGGCTTCGTTCTTTCTAAATTTGAACTCGGGTCTCGGGCGCGAGTTATTTATCTTTCCCGCCGTATTAGAGAATTTAATTAAGTTAACCGTCTCCGTAGTCTTACGATAAAAGCTTAGTCTCTCGATTTGGCGAACCATGATTCAAATAATGGAATAGTATTATAATTGTAGCATTGTTTCTGCTTTCGTCAGGGCATAGGCAGATCGCACACTTGACGAACGACGGAGCGTAAAAATATCGCAGCAATCTGTCAGATCCATACTAAAAACGTCGCTCCCCATACACTGTCTCTGTCGCATTGCACTGTCAATGGATGACACTGCAATAGGGCTGCGTCAACAGCGGTTGAGCGGTTTTATTATGGGGATTGTCATTTATAGTATGGGTCTGACAGACCGCTGCGATATTTTTGCGCTCCGTTGTGCGTCAAGTGTGCGATCCGCCATGGCTGGCTGAAGTATGATACGCTAAAAGAAAATTTGGTGCTTTAAGCTGTCGGATTCGGTTGCTGTTTCTGATGACTAGACAGCTAGCTATCTTTACCCAATCACTCAATCTACTACTATTACTCTAAACTCGGAGTTTTTGCCAAAGTTCATCGGGTCGTTCATTGACTCAGTGCTCCAAACGACAAGTAAGCGAGAGTTATTTATCTTTGCCTCCGTATAATAGAATTTAATTAAGTTGCGCGCGACATGCTTTACACGGTTGGAATTTTCGAAGTCTCTTCGCTTCCCCAACTCGATACACGGCGTCGTGTATAACTTTGTATAGGTGTTGCTGGGAGAATGTTGACACAGGTATTTTTTGAAAAGTCCAACTATTTTGCCACTGGTTGGAAGGGAGCAGGTTTGGCATTGAACTTGCATCTAGTAGTTACTGTTTTTGGAATGCCAATATATAAGTTAAAATTAGCTACAATAGCGCCGATCTGAATAGGAGTCGAAGTGGTCGCCATGGCCGAAATACGGTCAGAGAGATCATCATATAAGTTACGAATCTCTAGATTTACTTTAAGAAGTATCTATGCAAAAATATATTTTAAACTCGTTTTAAAACTAACTTTCTTTATAAGTTAAAAAAATTAAGAATTGTCTCCTGTTTTGTTTTAATTTCTTGAAGCTAAAAGCAATAGGCATGTTTTTACTTCAGATAGTAGTGTAAAGACATCGGTTTATTTATTAAATCAATGTGAGAATAAATAAGGCATAAAGTGTTAATATTTTAACATAATGATTTTATTTATTTATTTTATTTTATTTTCTTCGGAAAACTTACAGCCTAAACTATGACTACATGTGTTCGAGTATAAATAACATAAGGCCATTAACAAAGTTTTCGCCTATAGGTAGAAAAAAGCTAGTTAGAAACAAGAACGAATTATGGAGTCTAAATACAATATTAAGAGTACAAAACGCTGATGAATAAACTATTTAGTGCAATAGATAATTATGTTCTTATTGAATCATATCTCCTAAAAAAAAAATTTTTTGCTTACATACTGCCTAACGCCGTCAATACTAGTGAAAAATAGGTCAAGGGAATGTGAGTAAACTTTATTAAATTTATTAATTACACGTGGAAAGAAGGAGTGTTGCCTATATCTAATGCGAGAAAAAGGTGTGGAGAGCTCGAGGTGCGGATTTCGCCTACTTCTAAGTGAAGGCGGCACGCGAAGGTGCACGTGGGCAAGCAGCTCGGGACAGCACACGCGGCCGGAGACCAGCCCATGTAGCAGCGAGAGGTCATCAGAGTCGCATGCACACGCATATCACACCTCTATCCCATACATAAATATATGCTAAACTGTATTGTTGAAAATTATGCACACAACATGCTACAAACTGCCTTGAATGACAAATTTAGCGCCTTGCCTGTGACACACGTAAGATGGTTGGTCGATGCACTCCAAGTTCAGAGTGTTTCGGTTACCCTTCGTAAGTACTTTAAAATGTAATAAGAAGAGTTATGATCGGAAGTGATAGCGATTTGGTACTTTTTTTTAGCGTTTTCAAAAATGGTGTAGATTTTTAATTCTTAACGGTGTCTGCATTGTATCGGTGTTTACCGGATGATGCCGGCTTCGAATAGCATCACCCCATTCCTTCTCCGTGGGTGTCGTAAGAAACGACGAAAAGGACTTGAGGGTTTCACGTGTATTACAACTTTTAGGCGACAAACTGACAACATATAGTGATACACAAATTATCTTAACCGGCCCTTAATATATGTCAGACGTGGCGATAGCGACCGCGTGTATTATGCGGTTTTTTAGCGCTCTGCCTACCCCGCAAGGTATAAACCATATTTATCAAGGGTTTGGGAAATTATTTTGCATTTAAGGCGCATGGCACACTTAATGCACGACGGACCGCAAAAATATCGCAGCGGTCTGTCAGAACCATACTAGAAACATCACTCCCCATACTAAAACCGCACTCGACGAACGACACTGCGATAGCCCTGCGTTGACAGCGGTTGAGCGGTTTTAGTATGGGGATTGACATTTCTAGTATGGATCTGACAGGCCGCTGCGATGTTTTAGCGGCCCGTCGTGTGTTAAGTGTGCAATCCACCTTAAAATTTGTATGTACTCTTTAGATTCTGACGACGATCTTAAACTGATACTTAGTAGAAGTCTAAAAATTGTGTTTCAGGCTCTGTTAGATTAGATAGTGTTTGACTTGGATGGACTTGTAAGTAAATTTGTAAGTTTTATTAATTTTAGTTGCCCAAAATATAATTTCTTCATGACATTAAAGTAAAGCTTGGTTTTACTTACTTTTGCGAATATTTTAGTACATAATATAAACATAAGATGAAATCCCTAGAATAGCCAACAATAAACCTAATCTTGGATAACGAATTTTTACATCTCGTTGCATTTCGTTTATTCCTTCCATCCAAGCGTTGTCCATTTTCTTCTTTCTAGAAATAAAGAAACTCTTTGGATCTCTAGATTTTATCTTTTGACTCAATATTGGTCATCTGTGTGTTATGCCGTGTGATGCCGGCTTAGAATAGCATCACCCCACATCCTTCCCGTGGGCGTCGTAAGAGGCGACTAAGGGACTCGAGAGTATTGGTGTATTACAATTTCTAGGCGACAGGCTGACAACCTGTCACTATAGTGATACACATGTTTTCTCAAACATCCTTGGAAAACAATTCTCAAAAATGTCAGACGTGGCGATAGCGGCCGTATTCTTACGGCTGTTAACGCTCTGCCTACCCCGCAAGGGATAAAGGCGTGATATATGTATGTATGTCTGTATGTATGTGTTAAATGTTTGTAACAAATGATTTACAAAATTACAAAACAGGAACAACAGTTTAATACCAATGGATTACAAAAGATAGAGCTAAACTGACACACACCGACTCATAAATGTAATATATACAGGGTGTAAGAGACGGTGTAACCAATACTTTGCAGGCGTGATCAGGCCATGAAACTAAACAACTTTTTCTATGGGGGCTATGTTGAGATTTTTTTATGGAAGGTCGATTTTTTTATACTTGCTAACATAGCTCCCATAGTTTTATGGTCTGATCACGCCTGCAAAGTTTTCGTTACACCGTCTCTTTCATCCTGTATATGTTTATGACATTCAACTCACTGTAGCGTCTTTTCATAATTTAAATTAAGCGCAATCATAGGGACCGCTGTTGCTCTTTCCCTGGGTGATTTGAAAATCTTTTAGACGCCTTGTGATTAAAATTAGGGTGATGCTATTCTAAGCCTCTTTGCGGCAAAATAAGAACACTTATACATTTTGCCAAGTAGGTATGAATTTTCCTATGGGACACCCAAAAACATTTCCGAATTCGCGGGTGGCCCCATAGTAAAAGTTGTTCAGAATTATGAGTAGAAACACGCAAAGTTTGTGTACTTACTAAAAAATTACCCTTTTAGAAATGCGCAAATAATCTTGGTAACTTTTTCTTGCTTTCTCTAGCTAGCGACCTCTGATATAGAGGGCATAAAAGGACAGTTGCAGTCGGATAGTACCGCCATCTGCAGCTAAACGTTTTCTTAAAACGCTGGCAGGCTATTGGCTACAGACACGTCACTATAGCTAGAAAGTCAGTGCTCTTTTGACGACCGCTGTGGCGCAGTGGTAGTGCGACTGCCAGTGACGCAGAAGGTTCCGAGTTCGATTCTCAGTGGGTTACTCACAAAGTTGATATTAATCACTTTGTGAATTTGTTCCCAGTCTGGTTAGGACTTTGCGAGCTGAACTACCAGAATGTTCTTAAAAATCGTTCCGTATTTCGGATGGCACGTTAAGCAGCAGGTCCCGGTTGCTGTCTATGATTACTTAGACGGCGGTCGTTACACAACCATGTCAGAAGCCTGCTACTTGTAGAAAGCGGTTGAAAAATTCAGACACTAGAGTACATTGGGTTGTTGGACAACCCGGTGTTCCACACGAAAAGAGAGAAAAGAGTGCTCTTTTATTGTAGATTTCTGTAAAGATGTAAAATGGTCAGATTATGGTTTTAAACTGTCACTCGAACCTCAGGAGCATTGTTTTAAATTTTATTATTGGCGCGGATAATCTTTTGGCATATTTTCATTAATAGATTCCACGTAGTAGATTATTTAAAGCCGTCATCACGAGTCCAATTTCGAAATTTAATTGGCTTCTTTTACAATCGGTATATAGTGACTTTCTATTGATAAAACGAATACATGGAAAAAAGTGATCATATGAATTCATGGAATTTGATTTGATGGTTTTCAAAAAAGTGTACGCCAGGACACTAAGCCTGTACTATCGTGTATTTTGAGTGAATGCAGAATGTATGCAGAATTAATTTGACTCTCTCTACCCACTTTCAAAACATCAGTCGTTTCGTGATTATGGCCCATGCAAATGGGCCAAAGTATCGAACAATTCAAACAAAATAGTGCATCGCGTTTTAACCCGTTTTAATATTCACTCATTACATCTTTAATTAATGTAAATATTTTATGCATAGCAATCGAATCAGTTAGGAATTTGTGGCTGGCAATACCGTGATAATGATGAAATTCCGATAAATAGCACAAAGTTCTCGAAATAGTTCAATGGAATACACAAAATTCAAAATTTCAGTGCAATGTGGAATGGAACGAAAGGTTTGCAAAGTAAATTTTATATTTGCATTGGTTTGTAACTTTTGTGAAAAAAATATCTGCAAAAGTTGATCAACATATCCCATACAAAGCGAATATGTTGTTCAAATTTCTTTTTGCACCAAGGTACTTCCTTTAGTAGCTTTCGTTTCAATTTTCCTCTCAGTAAATACCTACTTTATAATATTATTATTTATTTATGTAACTAAGTACAAAATAAAACACTTCCATCAATCACAAAAATCCTAAAGTTTCACGCCTACGCTGTCGAATATCACACACGGAAAGCCAATACATAAAAGTCTCACCTTAAAAACCCGTCCACCAAAATGACACATGTGCCAAAATAATGCAAAAAGCTGGTTCTGTTCGTGTTTGGCAGCCTCTGACTGATCACTGACTTGAGACTCGTTTCTCTGACTTTGCTTTGTTTTGCATTGGAAATCCCGCGAACCAAATTAAGGTGTTGCCGCGGCTGAAGGCTGTTTCTACGCGGACTGACAGTTTGATGGATTGGCGCTTATTGCGGAGGATGTTTCGAGATAGACAGGGAAAAAATAATTTGTTTAAAGTCAAGGAAATATCCTTCCGTCTGCACCAGATGTAAGTTGACGTTCCGTTCCATAGACTACGAAAATATACAAAACAATTATAGACTCATACATACGTTGCTAGCTGGCGGGCTGGCTAAGCTGGCTGTGGATTCTTTAGCTTCTGCTGACAGCACTACTTGTTACTTAAAAAAATAGAGAAGGAAAATTTAATTTGTCTCTGTATGTTGGTGCCTTATGTTTTAGACGGCCATGAACTGTTTTATGTAAAATGACCCTTAAAAATATTGCTTTTGTCTTGTTATCAACCTTTTTCTTCACATACAAGAGAGATTGCTACAGTGCAAGTAAATGAAATGCAATATGTTTTTTACACTAGCAAATATCATATTTTTTGTTACAGGTAAGTGAAAGACGTCCAATCATTTCGCGTTCAAATTACTAAATTAGATTCAAGATGGCGACTGTTACGGACGTAGCCAATGGGCTTGCCTTTCTTCTTGAAGACAAAGCCGTCTGCACTGCAATTGATGGTCGGGCCATTCACAGTGCAGCAGAAACAAAACATTTTGCAGAGTGCAAAGGAGTGAAAAAGGCTCCTGGTAATGCTGAAAGTTTTTGTGAATCGTAAGTAGTTAATTCTTTTGTGGAGCTAGCACTTGCTTAAACGCTTCTTTAGTTTGATGTGGGAATATATTTTAATTGTTCTTGAGAACAGTTTTTACGTCTTCCTTTTCATTTATCATATGCAGGAAGTGCTGTATCTTCATAATTGTATTTTTTGCTACTGTGCTATTATTTGCTGTTATTAACAAGATAGCCATAAAAATAGTATAAAACGTACAGTATAGGTTCTTTTTTTATACATTTGTAGAAATAAACACCGTTTATCTTGGAGTAGTCTACACACGTCACAAATCGTAAGAGTTTTATCAAAACAATTGAATAATTATGACACGAAGGTGGAGAGAGAGTCCCGGCATGCATTATAAGCGCTCTACGTATATACTTAAAAACCTGATATGCCAGACTTTCAGATTCTCATTTAAACAAGACTAGTTACTTCCAAAGTTTTAGTTGTATTTGAATAACTTTTAGTTAAGAAATCAAAACTTAATTCTATATTTTTTTCCAATTAGCTTCATAATTATTAGCACTTAACATTTCAAATAAGCTGATTTAGAAATTTGATGTTCGTTCAAATGAGTAATGAATAAATGAATGAACTAAATTGTAAGGTGGAACTTACATTGGCATAGGACACCGTACGGAGCGACCGAATTCGTTTGCGGTTGCGAAAGCGTCTGTATTTCCGAGTGCATATAACCTGAATCTCTTTAAGTCTAGAGTGAATAGGCATCTTCTGGGCAAGCTCGCTCCACCGTAGATCCCATCTCTGCTTTAGGGTAAGATTGAGGTCAAGAGTAAGCCCATCGTAGATTAAAAAAAAAAGCTTGAATCCACACCACAGTACATTTTTTCCATAACGAATGGGAAATAAAGGTTCTTGAATGGCGGCCACGGGTCGGAAGACGTGATGTTGGATGGCCTCCCACCAAGTGGACAGATGATCTGGTGAAGATTGTTGCGCAGGATCGTTTACTTTGGATCTTTGGTGGAGGCCTAGGTTCAGCAGTGGACGTCTTCCGGCTGATATGCTGATGGTGATGATGATGCACGTTTCTTCTGTGCCTTCATCTAGAACTTCAGCTCCCAATGTCCATATTCGCTTCGTCTAGCTCCGTCGAGATTCATTGCGCAGGCGATCTTTGTATTGAGAAATTGTTATAACCGTCCATTCCGTACTCACACTGAGAATTGGTGTCAGTTTTATAGTCCTATGAAAATTTTCTACACAAAATTAATGTTTTTATGACTAAAAATAACCGCACTCCCGATTGGCGACCGGAGCAGTGTGAGACGCCCCTTATATTTACTGAACTGAAAAATTGACTTAGACTGGTATAATTACGCTTTCCTCTGGGGAATCATTTCTGCTTGTGATGTATTATGATAATTAACTGTGTAGGTATCTAATTATAGTATATTCCCTTTGCTTTAACGCGTAACTATTTTTGTTAAACATTACTTTGACAAGGTCCTATTCAAACCTGAAGCAGTATCCGGGTGGTAGCTTCAAATTAGTAAACGATTTAGTTTTGCTTACCCACGTACCACGCAATAGGGTTTTAAGTAAGTTATCTAAGGCGGGGCACATACAAATTATACTTCTCATTAGAGAAATGAAAACACTTTTGTATATATGATATGATAAAACACGAAACCTATAAAAACTATTTCGAATTCGGGACATTTTAATTAAGATTTATAAACCTCGTTTTACTCAATAATACAAGATATCAGAGATTTATTCCAAAATAAATACACTTTTTAAATAATGTGTTTCGTATGAAACATAAACTTGCGAGGTATCCAGGTTTTTTTCAATGAGGTGTAGTTGTATTTGTTTTTTACGGGGGCATTACAATGGCTACTTAGTGCAATGTGTCTGCTATTTTCTCTTTAATTATAGAAGAAAGTTACTATACAGGGTGTAAAAAAAATAGCTGTAAATATTGAACGTGAACCAATCCATGAAACTGATCAACTTTCTCCAAGGAACATAAGTCGAAATACGAAATAAAAAAATTGGACCTCCCATACAAAATTACCAATCGGCCAAATTAGTCTGTGTGGCAGGCCCAAAAAATTTTCTCATATTTCGACCTACGTTCCTTTTGAAAAGTTGTTCAGTTTCATGGGCTGATCCACCCGTTAAAATATTTGCACCTAACATTTTTACACCGTGTATTCCCATTATCTTCCTTACAAAATTCAGCACGATACAGTCCATAGTCATCCATCACCGAATTGAAGCGATGGAATCTATCTGTAGCAAGTGAACACAATACATCCAATAGTAGATCTTTGGACCAGCCATACATCTTCCCCAATTCGATACTGACAAGAACAGGTGTCTAGAAGGTGGCCACTCTAGTGGAACGGGACAGGACACATCCAGACAAACGATTCGAACATTGTTCGGAGAGCTGGCAACATCGATAGCAAATTCAGTCAATAGCAAAATTTGTTAAGCAAATTCAAGTTGGAAAATTTTACACACACACACACACAGAAATCGGGCCTATATCCTTGGCGGCGTAGGCAGAGCGTTAAAGACTGTAAAACCATGTCTGACAAAATCTTTGAGGGTCGTTTTAGGTAAGCTGTGTATCACTATAGTGACTGGTTGCCTGTCACCTAAAAATTGTAATACACATAAAACCCTCACATTAATCGCCTCTTACAACACCCGTGGGAAAGGCAAGGGGTGATGCTATAATAAGCCGGCATCACGCGGCAGAAATCACACTTTCAGAAGTTGCGTCATTTGTCACTAGCTCTTAGTCTACTCGGACGTTCACAGTCCCGTATGTCCCGGCACAGAATGTCCTGGAATGCGGAATAGTGCAGTTTATTTTTATTGTTGTGACCTTTTTTACTACAACGTCAGTTTCTTTTAAGTGGGTAGTCGTTTAACTGCTCTAACAGTTAAGAGAATAGGTTCTGTTGCGATCCTCTTCAAGATTTTAAACGTAGTAGGTACTTCATAGAAAAATATTGTTAGAGTTCATTGGGTCAAATGGTAATGATGAAAAAAAATGTTAATTATGATGTTATAAAGTTAAAAACATTATTTATTATTAAGTTTTTATTCCACCTGAGACGCGTCTACACTAGGTTCATAAAATTGTTATAAGAAATAGAAAAATGTGCCCTACATTTTTCTCTTTTTTACAATCAAAATGTTAAATATAAAATTTACTTTACTTTATTTTGAATTAATAATTTGACTTTTACTTTTCACTTTGACACCGTTAATTACGTACCGAAAATAAAATATATTTAAAATTCTTTCTATGCATTGAAATGTGTTCTGACTATTTATTTTATTTTTATAGTAATATATCTAAATATGGTTTTATGGAATGGGTATTTATTTACCTACATTTCTGAGTTCATTTTTCACCGCCATCTTTCCTAGAAAGTCTAAGCAATTACTTCATCCATTTGGCTTTACAATTTAATCGCCAGATTCGAAGCAAAGTGAGCCAACATCGGCAGGTTGTCAAACCCAGTGCGGCTCAATTAAAAACATAATCAAACGTTTGGCAGCCCTCCTCCAGAGCAGGCTATTACAAATGGCAGGGTTAATAATAAAGGGTGTAAGAAAAAAAAATAGGTTCTCATACAAAGTCAGTCAGCTGATTGGGACCTTTGTATGGAAGGTCTAAAATATTCCCGTTTACCAATATAGCCTCCATAGAAAAAGTTTTTCAGCCTTCTTCTTTCGTGTGGGACACCGAGTCGTCCAACGTGTCAGAATTTTTCGACCGCCTTCGACAAGTAGCAGGCTTCTGACATGGTTGTGTAACGACTGCCGTCTAAGTGATCATAGACAGCAACCGGGACCTACGGCTTAACGTTCCATACAAGTTTTTCAGTTTCATGGCTTGACCACGCTACCAAAGTTTTCGCCACACTGTCCCTTACACCCTGTATATATTATCTGGGAAAGTGGATATAGTGGATTTTGATCCAAGAAATCAAAATTCAGTGTTCTCGAATGGTTTTTAATAATATGGTTCTGTTCTGAACTTTCCTCAAAAGATCTCACTCTTTTCTTTTGCTTGTCCTAATCATTTGGACACAGGCGCTATCAACCTTGATATCATGAATATGTAGGGGAAAACCGTTTAGCGTAAGCAAATAATAAGTTCTCGTTCAGTCAGTTTCTAGCGGAGTTGCGTGAACGCGTAATATGAAACATTTAACGTTATCACTGCCGATTCCAAGTCTTAAGTGTAAAAATATCTTCTTTATTTAAGGGCCATGCTCTTGTCGGTGGAGCATCCGCCATTCATTTCTTTTCTCCGCCAGTGACTTCACCTCCTGATACGACACAACATTCACTTTCTCTTTCAGCTGTTAAGTAGTTCCTCCTAGGTAGTCCTCTTCTTCTTGTTCCTTCTGCTTTTCCTTTTATAATTGTCTTCAGGAAAATGTCGTGTCGTATCAAGTGGCCTATCATCTTTCCCCTTCTGTTCTCTAAGGTTCTCAGCAATGTTCTTTTTTCCTTGACTAGTTGTAGCACCTCTTCATTTGTTTTCATTTCTGTTCAGCTGATTCCCTCCACTCTCCGCCAACACCACATTTCAAACGCTTCCAAACTCATCGTCCAGGTCTTGCTGCCGTATAGTGCTATGTAAAAATATAAGCTGCGATCATATTTTCAGGGATGAAATTAGTTCATGAACTGAACAACTTCCCCCGAGAAATATAGGGCGAAATATGAAAAACTAATTTATACTCCCTATACAAATTGACTTGGTCGGCAGGTACATACATTCTGTATAGAAAGTCGAGAAAAAAAATGCATATCTCCAACTACATTCAGTGACTGCTTTTACTTTCACCACTTGAAATATCTGAAGATGATTTTTTACATCCTGTACTTACCTTCGAAATTAAAATTGTTTAAATGTGACATTTTCTGTGCAAGTTGTCATAACTCATATTACCTACGTGGAATTCCATTCTTTCTTTCTTTTTCGTGTGGGACACACACGCCATTCCATGATTATTGCACTCATTTATGATAACTGAAATGGCTAAGAAAGAGACGTAGGCAAGGCAGATCGTACACTTAATGCACGAGGGAGCGCTAAATTATCGCAGCGATCTGTCAGATCCATACTAGAAATATCAATCCCCATACTAAAACCGCTCAACCGCTGTTGTCGCAGCGCTAACGCAGTGTCGTCCGTCAAGTGCGGTTTTAGTGGGGGGAGTGACGTTTCTACAATGGATCTGACAAACCGCTGCGATATTTTAGCGCTCCGTCGTGCGTTAAATGTGCAATCCGCCTTAATACATCCTCGGGTAGAAATGGAGTATTTCTAAGCAGTATAGCGCACGGCTATTATGCAATAGACATTTTTATTTATCAACTAAAAAAATCTTGTTTGAATGATTTCCATCGTAGCATTTTGCTACGAGATCTAGAGCAGCGTAGAACATCTACGCCGTAGCGGATGTGTTAAACCTGTTCAAACACGGTTTGAAGCGTGTGTTTTTGCTAGCTCAGCCCGAGTGAGTTCAACGGGTTATTAACGCAATGTTATCACTGCTTCTCATATCATCTAACTTTGCCGACTGTGGTTATAGGTTAGATGATGTTTGGATTGTTTGCTTAGGAGTTTTACTATGCTGCTAATAAATGTACTTATTTTTCATTTAAGAGAGCTTTATAACAGTTAGAGTGCTTAAAAATCCCACTGCTTTTGATTCATTTTGTAGCTAAAAAAAGGCATCTTTTTTCAAGACGAGGTCACAGATGCAAGAAAAAATTGTAGTCTGAAAAGCTTTCCTGAATCTCGATAAGCAAGATCCTAGTACAAGACCTTTACCTTATTTTGACAGCCACAACAGTCTACTGCTGGACATAAGCCTCCTCCTTTTCGTATTGCCTTAATCAACACGCTTACCAGGCGGATTTTTGACTGTAGTGCAAGATGTTGCATCGACAGGGAACGCTGCTGACCATTTCCTTGATGATAATCCCTTACTCGATTTATCCGACAAGTAGTCGATTTGTTCCCGAGGGTGTCGCATAGGGCGACTAAGGGATGAATCCAGGCAATGGACAGCAGCGTTCCCTGTGATTATCTACAACACCTTGCACTGCGCTCGCCAAATGTGGTGAGTATGGCAAATACGGGGAGGTCCAGCAGTGGACTTTTGTGACTGTTATACATATAGTGGTGTTGGTAGTATTCGCACACTTGACGCACGACGGAGCGCAAAAATATCGCAGCGGTCTGTCAGATACATACTATAAGCGTCACTCTCCATACCAAAACCGCACTCGACGGGCGACATTGACATTAACATTAGATTTGACAGACCGCTGCGATATTTTGCGCTCTGTCGTTCGTCAAGTGTGCGATCCGGCTACTACACAGCAAGCGCAAGACGCGGCCGTAAATATCAACGCTTGTCCGCGAGTCCGAATAGGCCGGGAGCCTATGCAAATTTCATTTACGCGTAATCCACTCAGCGAGATTGCTCCTGATTGATGGACGTAAATTGGAAATAGGCTGCGCAACGCCCGCGGTGGCAAACCTACTGTTGACGCCAGCTAGGACCTGTTTGTTGAAAACTTGATAGAACTGCTATTTAGATTTTACTAGCGGCCCACCAACCAACGAACCACCCGATTGTCCGTAAGTAAAATGGTTGCTGTTTCGGATGACACGTTAAGCACGTAAGGTCCCGGTTGCTGTCTATGATTACTTAGACGGCAGTCGTTACACAACCATGTCAGAAACCTGCTACTTGTAAAAGGCGGTTGAAAAATTCTGACACTAGGGTTCATCGGGTCGATGGAGGCATTCTCATAGGATCAAAACGTCGTCCACAACACGAAGAGTCGCAACTTACATTTTTTACCAAAACGTGTTAAATATACAGTTTTTCTCAGAACTTTGAGGTCTACAGTTTTCACGAATCGCCGTAACTGTATCAAGTATAATAAAGGAAATAGGGGGAGCCGTAAGTAGCTTCGATGTAAATTGAAAGTAACACGTATTGGTGTAACTTGACTTACATCTATACGTTAAACTTAAATACAATATTTTTTGTACCAAATCAAGTTGTAACTTAACTTTCTTGTTGAGAAAATGTACCTATACTTTTCTCGCAACCTCCTAAAATTGTCACGGGATAAGTACAATGATCTACTGTCACTATGCGCAAGAAACACTCCTGTCATAAGGAAGGAAGAATACGTCCGATTTTGCCAGTCCCTTCCACACAATGATTAACGATTTTTTATATTATTCCATTTTTCATTTTTGAGAATAAACTTAAAAACTATGTTGGTTTTTCAGAAGTTACAATAAATATGTTGATTTGTCTTGAGTCGTACCTTTGTTTTATTTTTATTTTGAATATCACAAAGAGTCTTAACTGACACGATAATTGTCCTAACTTACACTGTTTAAAAAAAACTATGAAACACGTATAGACGTAACTCGAAATTTCAAGTTTAAAAAAAGGAACAAGGCTAATTGCGTGAAATCTACTAGTAGTAATTACATACTTCATATATCAAAAGAAACTAGATGAACTACTCAACTAGTTACAATAGATATTTCAGATGTATACACAGTATTTTATAGCATTTTAACCCGCCAAAGTTAATTTTCACCTTAAATCGGCTCCCCTGTAAAATTTACAAAATGCTAGTTACGTCTCTTCGTGTTGTGGACGACGAAAAGTCAGAAACTTATCCACAAAGAAATATACGAAACTTTAATGACGGAGAACAGTTTATACTGATACTATCGAAATACTTGCAAAGAAACGGCTTTTAAATTTTAAATAATTAATGCACACATACATAAATCATGCCTCTATCGAATTGGGGTAGGCAGAGACTATTTCCTGCCACTTGCTACGATCCTGGCATACTTCTTTCGCTTCTTCTACATTCATCAGTCTTTTCAGTCTTAAATTAATGAAAACGAAAATATATGACTAAGACTTTGCTGTTTGTTTGTGTATCTGTGACCAGGACGTATGATTATCATAAAACTCGAAATAAGAAAGCTCCCATAATTTACGTGATATTTTTGCGTTGTAGGTATGCAAATTGTAAATAATAATGGTATGAGTTGGAATTAGTCGTTTTTAATGAAATATGCAAAGAAAATTTATAGAAGCTTCCTTGCTTAAAATCCATCCATACATACAAACATACATAAATCACGTGTTTTTCCCAGTAGGCAGAGTCAATTTTTTCCACCTGCTACGATTCTGGCATATTTCTTTCGATTCTTCTACATTTATCAATCTTGTCGTGCAAGCTCGTCGGTTTAGGGTACTTCATTATTGTAAGTCAAGACGACCAATGTGGCGCAGAAGGTTCCTGCTTCGATTCTCGGTGGGTCACTCACAAAGTTAATAATTATCACTTTGTAAATTTGTTCCCAGTCCGGTTAGGACATTGTCCGTAATAAAGATAGTTTTGTGTTTCGGTTAGCACGTTAAGACGTAGGTCCCGGTTGCTGTCTATGATTACTTAGACGGCAGTCGTTACACAACCATGCCAGAACTATCTACTTGTAGAAGGGAGTTGTAAATTTCTAACACTAGGGTTCATTGGGTCTTTGGACTCAATGTCCCACACGAAGAGAGAAAGGAAGAGAGAGAGAGAGAGAGAGAGAGAGAGAGAGTAAGCATACATAATATTTAAAACGTGACAAAACGCAGTTTTACACCATGTTCTCACACGTGTTACGGAAATTAGCCCTGACACTATCTTGAACTCGTATCTCATATTTACTCAAATATTACGCTGCTGCTCAACAAAATTGCTCCTAAAACGAACAATTTAAGACTCATTTTTGCTTAATAGAGTACGCACATGCCAGTAGGCTTAGTATTAAGCCTTCACCACGATGCGATTAGTTTTACGACTTTTTTTATTACTTTAATTGGAGTTGACACCGTTTCGTGGCTTTTTATTGCCTGGGTTTATTTGTTTTTGTCGTAAATTAAAAAGTAAGAGAGTTCTTTGCTGGATGATTTGGTTTTGGTATAACATTTTTTGTCTAGCATTTGTATATCACATCATATCAGCCTATAGTAGCCCAACGCTGGACTTAAGCCACCCCCAGGTAACGCCACATTAAGATCTTCAGTGTTTCCTATCCAGTCGCTACCAGTATTTGATGTTACTTTGTGCTAACTTATAAATAATAAGAAAGAACTATCGGCCCACCAACTGTGGTCGCAACAACTGTTAGGCTAATCGTCTTCCCGTGGAAAAAAACGTTTTTCCGGCATGCATCATGCACATTAAGAAGTATTTCCTCCGTACTCTATCTTTGAAAAAAAAAATGGTTACATTTTTTTAGCGTAATCATCACCATCATGTCCACTACAGAACATGGGCCTCCCCTAAAGATTTCCACCTTGTCCGATTAGAAGCGGCCTGAATAGAATATTTGTGTTCGGTGGGGATCGAACCCACGACCCTCGGCGTAGAAGGCAGGCATACTATCCGCTACGCCATCGGGACAGTCATATCCTAGTCGACATTGGTAGGTAGAAATACTGATAGTATATTTTGAGTACCTATTTGTCCTTCGAGCGTTATGGCATGCCCAACTCCGCTGAACAGATGACACTACGGACTAAAAACCCCTCCCTGAAAAATTATCATTGGTATGCAATCCAACGTTTTGGATTCTATATTTTGGGTGGTGGCTATGACAGAGAAACGATTTCGTTTTATACCATGTACCTAAGTACTGTGGAAGTAGGTATAAGATAATTTCTCGTTGCTCAGTACGTTCGTTAGCAGCGACGGTACCGAGACGGTTCTATCCCGCGGATTCCGGCGGAGCTCAGCACTAAAGCTTACACGTAATTTGGATAGTGTAAGCCATAAGAGATCTACATGGCTCCTTATTAGGTGTATTCAACTATGGTTATAACTACCTCTTTTTGTGTCATGTGAGAAACTGAGTCGAGCGAGCTGATGAACATTGGAGTAAATTTTCAACTGCCTAGACTGCCTGCCGTGGGTGTATTACGACTGCCACCTAGGTTATCATAACCAACAGCTAAACGCAGCACTAAACCATCTTCTTTTTGGAGGTTTAGCCTGCAAAATCCTAACTGATCTGTGGAGACATTCACAAAATGATAAATAACAACTTTAGGAGTGCCACACCAAATAGAGGACTTAAAACCTTTATAGGTCGTACGTTTTGGAATGAAATTTACCTTTGATCAGATCAGTCAGGTAATTTCAGAAATGACAACTTCCGCATACACAGATTGCATTAATCTAAATTAAACTTTACACAGATGCGCTTCAATCACATCATAACAGCCTATTGCAGTCTACTGATGGACATAGGCCTGCCCCAGGGTACGCTACAATGAACGATCTCTCGCTTCCGCTATCCAGTCGCTACCAGCCGCTCTCTGTAAGTCATTGGTCCATCTGCCGGAGGACGTCCAACGGTACGCCTGCCGAGGCGTGGTATCCCCTCGAGAACCCGTTTACTCTACCGGCCGTCGGTACTACGACAGATGTGACCAGTTTACTTCAGTTTGCTACACTTTTGGAGTATATTATCTGTTACTTTGGTTTTGTTCGGATATTGTAATTCCGGATCTTAACCACCAGCGAGATCCCGTTTCTTTACAAACATCTAAATTAGAATTCCGCTTTTTCCTATACCTTGATTCGTCTTTGCAGTTCGGTGCATCCCAGCACGAGGGCAATGGGTCCGATGACTCCAGATCTCGAGACGCCACCGTCTTTATGTCTCCTTGTTTTCGACAATCGACGACCCTTACACTTTAACGTCGCACTCATTCCTATCAATGTATTTTTATGGTCCAACTTTCTTTGTCATATCGGCGGTGGTGTTGCCAAAATCTTGAGTTGTGATTATTGTTCGCCATGGGTCATTTGTTTATCGCTGAATTTTATTTTCAGTTAGAACTTTCATATGAGATTTCAGTTGAAAAGATTTTCTCAAAAATTACACTCCCTTTTTCTTTAGGTAGGTCCTGGTGGCAAAATACAATTGACAAATTGATTTAAGACACATAGATTAGAAAATAGTCGTCGTCGTCGTCGTCGTCTCAGCCGATAGACGTCCACTGCAGGACATAGGCCTCCCCCAAGGATCTCCACGATGATCGGTCCAGCGCCACCCGCATCCAGCGGCTTCCCGCGACCTTCACCAGATCGTCGGTCCACCTTGTGGGAGGCCTACCTACGCTGCGTCTACCGGTCCGTGGCCGCCACTCGAGAACTTTCCGGCCCCAGCGGCCATCGGTCCTACGAGCAATATGCCCCGCCCACTGCCACTTAAGTTGCGCAATCCTTCGAGCTATGTCGGTGACTTTGGTTCTTCTCCGGATTTCCTCATTTCTGATTCGATCGCGGAGAGAAACTCCGAGCATAGCCCTTTCCATTGCCCTTTGAGTGACCTTGAGCCTTCTTATGAGGCCCATTGTTAGCGGCCACGTCTCAACTCCGTAAGTCATCACTGGCAACACGCACTGATCCCAGACTTTTGTCTTGAGGCACTGCGGTAGTTGTTGAGAAGAGAAGATGTTACGTAGCTTCCCGAACGCTGCCCAGCCGAGTTGGATTCGACGATTGACCTCTTTCTGAAAGTTGGACCTACCCAGCTGGACTATTTGTCCCAGGTAGACATACTCGTCGACAACTTCCAGAGTAGAGCCCCCAACTGTCAGAGTAATGGGTGCAAGACAGGGAGATGTAATATCACCGAAACTGTTCACAGCAGCACTGGAAGACGTCTTCAAGCTTTTGGACTGGAGAGGACTTGGCATCAACATCAACGGCGAGTATCTGACTCACCTTCGTTTTGCCGACGATATCGTGGTCATGGCGGAAACCCTGGAGGACCTCGGTACAATGCTCGATGACCTCAATAGAGCCTCCCAACAAGTGGGTCTAAAAATGAACATGGACAAGACCAAGGTTATGTCAAACTCTCTTGTTGCACCCATTTTAGAAAATAGTAGTGGATCTAGATTCAGATTTGCCGCTTTTTTCTATTATTACGATTGTGATAATTTCCTTATAGTAATGTCTATCAGTTTTTGGGCAAAATGTACCAAATTGGTAAAAAAAACACAATAAAAGTAAGTATGTGGCAGCAAGCGACAATAAACTGTACTTTTGTTGTGTCTATTAGATATCGATTAACGTTTTATCTCAATTCGTGTCTAAATGCGAGATAAAGCTGTTTGGATTGGGGGTGTAAGCGTCTAAGCAAAGATCGTCGGGGCAATGAGGAAAACAATGAAAAAATTAGGAACTCCGTATTTTATGGCCGTTCCTTTTATACTGTCGGATTACTGGGGATTCGGTGATCAATTTGGGAAACTTGATATATTTTAAAGGTTGTTTAAAAGAAAAGGTACTCGAAACTTCATGCGTACAATTTTCGGTGATAGGCTGACAACCTGTCACTGCAATGGTACACCTATCATTTGAAGAGACCCTCAATATTTGTCAGACGTGGCAATAGTGGCCGTATTCGGCCGTTTATGCTATGCCTACCCTACCAGGGATAAAGTCGTGATACATGTATGTACATCTTGCTGAGTTATAGACTATGGGCTATGTAAAGGGAGTAGGCACACAACGTTTCCTGTGAAATTCAACACTTTGCACTGCGCTCACCGGCCTGTGGTGAGTATGTAAAACACTTTCCCGTAAAATCACGGATGTCAGTAACGGACTGTTATACCACCGACATCAGTATGCAGAATAAAAAGGTATAATCATATTAGCTGCAAATATTTAGCACATGAAACTGAACAACTTTCCATACGAAACAGGTCGTAATATAAGCAATTTGTTTGGCCTCCCATACAAATTGACTTGGTATTTTGCATGTGATGACCAAATTTCTTTTTTATTTTACTACCTATGTTTCTTGGAGAAAGTTGTTCAGTTTCACGGGCTGGTTTACCATTTCAAATATTTGCAGCTATATTTTTTCACCCTGTATGAAGAAAGGTAGAGTTGTTGATTATGTTTCAATCCAATAAATTTATATTATTGAGACACATTTTTTCCCCTATTGCAATTATTGATTTCGATTAAGATGAAAATGAATTTCGGTAAAATAAAACTAAAAAAGTAATAAAATCAACAAACTATATATATTAAATTATTATAAACTTTCTCAACGTGTTTCAATAGACGAGGCCTACGTTAGCATAGTCAATGTTAATATAGGACCTGTCAATTTATCAATGCTTACTGAAGCCTAAAATCGCCTCCGTAATACCTTTCAAGACAAACTAGAGGAGTGTTTATCTTTCTGCTTGATTTGTAGTTTGAATTAGACGGTACTTACGAACTTAGATAGTTACAAGGTGTATTAAGAGGATTTAGTAATTCTACCACCATGGATCATCTAATTGTTTATCCACTTCATTTTGCATGAAAAAACTGCCGAGTGCAAGACTGACTCGTACCTACGTGAAAATATGGCATTAAAACAATATTGGTTTTATTGGAGCTTTATATATACTTTATCGGGTTTGGGAAAAAATTCATTGAATTGGAGGCGTATACATACAGTCCCACAACAATTTTAAGTCTCCACAACGATAACAATAGTTAATAAAACTTAGTTGAACTGTGACATTCGTCACCGATTTTTTGAATAGCTGCTAATCTGAAACCTGCTGAAAGAATTTGTATCAAAACATGATGGCTCCGACTATTTTCAATCGCAGATTAGGAGATAGTGGTCCAAAATCCATGGCTGTGCGTGCACCGAACGTTGTTTGCGTTGGGCCTACGGTTGTAAGCAAACATATAATATTAGCTGCAGGCGAGAGAACGCAATCTATGTGTCTGACGAATGGAACGAAAAGTAAACAGGGTGTAAGGGTCGCCGTATCGAAAACTTTCCAGCCATGATTAGACCAAACCGAGCAACTTTTTCTATGGGTCTATGTTGCAGTAAATTTTTGCCCTTCTATACACAATTTCCGATGACTGACTTACTATGAAACTGAACTAACTGGAGAAGAAATCGTTTCCCAATATAGGCTATGTATTGAAAGTTGTTTAATTTCACAGACTGATCGTGCCTGCAATGTTTTTGATACACCATCCCTACACTCGGTATAGTGTTAACATAATGCTACTCTAGAGACAGCTGATTTTCAAAATTCGTCCCAATCGCTCGTTGGCAATGGCTTCTTTAAGTACTTACTCTTAGAGAGTTATTAATCTTTTTCAAGTGACCCACTTCTACTTTCATCCATTTTGTAAATGGATTAGTTTACTCTGAAACAAAAACATACTCGTAGTACTGACCAAAATGTGCTGAAAACCTACCCACATTTATTCCCGTCAGTAAACCGCCGAAAACAATTTAATAACCAACTCTTGGCGGACACCTATGTACTTAGCTGGAGTAATCAAACTTTGCCCATGTGTTGGACATACTAGTTAAAACTTTATTGGGTCCTTTCATGTTTTGCGATTCATCATGCGAGCTGGACGAAATGGGGACGAGGACAGTCATTTGTGTGAGTGGTTCACCTGTGTTATATCATTTTTGTAGCTGTACTAATGCTAGAGTGTTTATCTTAAAATAATTTCGATGATTTATTGATTTGTTCATAGTGATGTACATTCTATTAATTATTTTGTGTTGTTGTGATAATGTGCAAAGTAGCTTACCAGATTTTCAACTAGAAAAAGAAAACAATCCAGCTGTAATGTCGCGTGTCTGAATACTGATGATGATGATCTCTCCGACCAATTTCAGCCATGGCGACCTCTTTGGCTCCTAATCAGATCGGCAGTGATGTGCTCGAAGATGGCTATTATAGTATAGCCAATTTTGGCAGAAAGAAATGCCAAACCAAACCAACCAAACCAACTATCAAAGAAATGTAACTATAGCTACTCGCTGTACTACTCACGCCATTTTTTTTAGTGTCTTTATTCTCTCGAATAGTACTTGCTACACACATTTCCAACTAGTTCAACCTCATTATACATCGCACACCTCGAAACTTCCATATCATCGCCAAACACAAAATTCTTTGAGTGCGGAGTGTGAACTTGCGCAAACATTTGCACTGGGATTGGGACGTTCAGACGGCGGGCCGGAATCCGGTCGCTCGATGCGTTGGCACGCGCTGCTCATACCAGCCTGTTTTATGGTGCACACAGTTTTACGCCGCCGCTTTTTAAGGCCGTTTCGATCGGAGAGTGTAGGTATGTGTTCGAGAAAATGTAGGGCCTATTGATCAAAATACGAGGTCGATCGGGTTAAAAATATTGGTAAAGCGCGCGGTAAGTAAGAAGCGACTCCTTAAAAGTTAAATACCCAAACGGTTTATAGTACCTTATCACGAAATAATTTCTGTATACTTTTGCGTATTTCCTTCTCATTCGTTTAAGTCTACTCTTTACGAGGTAGAGTCTACCTCGTAAAGAGTAGGGAGGACTTCAGTATTTAAAAAAAAATTGTTTTGTCTCAATGTATTTGTTACAATTTGTATTGTAGAACAAGCGATCAAAACTAAAATTATTCTTTTTTACGTATAGAAAGTCAGTACGAAGTAAAAGTCATGCCAATTTCGCGTCGGTTTACGAGTATATAACCGCAAAAATTCTTGCATGAGACACTCATTAAATCGTCTGTCACAGAGGTATGAGACCAATGACAATGAGTAAAGAAGGTAATAAATTATCTTGATGCAAAGTTGAACTTTTAATCAATAATACTGCTGTCTATTTCTTATTATTTAAATAAGTAAAATTTTTCTCCAAAACCTGTTCTCGACGCACAAATCTTCAGTGCATCTAGCCATAACACCATTTGTAGCCAGTTTTATTTGTTAACATTTTCGTTGAAAGGACGCACTCGACGAGGCTACATCATGCATATTAAATTATAAATAATGTGAGCTCATCTCATGTCGGCCGCAGTCTCCATGCGTTTTGTATGCTGTAAGGCAAACGGTGAAGTGCTTTGGTTAAAAAGATATTGCTTTTTTTTCTATTAGTTTGTGGTCTTGAAAAAGCAATTGTTTTTGTCTAAATGCAATAATATTTTATTATATTCAGATGTGACAGTTTTTGCTCTTAATTGATTTATTTATTTATTTATTTATTTAACTGTTTATTGCACACAAGATAAAACACAGGACAATCACATTTAGATAAAAACACAACAGGTACTACTATGATTATTGATATGCAAGTAAATAAAACTTCTGTGACACTTTTCCCTGTTATTAGAGTCCCACAGAAATAAAAACTTTAGATAAACGTCAAAAGTATTTTACTATTCGGTTTTCAAACCTAGTTTTACGTGCTTATTGATTGGATCGAGATATACCTATGCGTGTTTAAATAAAAAAAAATCTTCGCCCCACTTCCAGCAACCGTTTTAAAAACGAATTTCGCATCTCCCCGTCAGCGGCAATGATTCGGCCATTACATCAGGATAACACAAAGATTTATCTGCTGAATTTCTCACGGGGCCGTGTTGTAATTTGATTAAAAATTCATTAAACCGCCGGTTGTGGCCCACGGGAATAATTTAGTGTGATTCACACGGCGGCCTGCCACCTCGCCAGTTTACTGCGGCCGTGAGATCCAATGTGATTATAGAGGCATACCTAGTGCAACCTTTGAATATCATTAGTATTATGTTTAGGGTCGGAATGATTATCATCATCATTCCTTGCCTTATTCCGTTCTCTGTCGGGGTCAACTACCTAACCTAGGGGATTTGACGTGGAACCAAGTTTTATATATTTCGGTAATTCAACGTAAGTACCTCTACAGTGTGTGACCCCCCACAGGGGCAAATTTGAATTAATCATGAAACTGTGCCAAGTTCCCCAAGAAATACAATCTTCTGGTACATTTTGTATCCCATACAAAATGTACCAGTTCATTATTTTTGTAATATTTTGACCTCGCAAAGTAGATCATTTCTCCACGCAAAATATTTGCCCCTGATGTGATCCACATAATGTTTATTGCTGAAAAATATATTCATTAGAAAACGCGATAGGTAGTGTTTGACGTACTTATACCTAACTGCAGGATTTTTTATAAACAATTTGGCTAATGTTTAGAGCTAGACGTTTTCAAAATTTAAAATAATTTATTTACAACTAGCTGGTGCCCGCGAATCAGTTATATTTAAAAGTGAAACAAAAGTTGTAACCAACGCCCTTGTAAAAGGCAAACGTCATACATCATATTATGCCGTACAGGTACATTATTGTACAATACGTCACATTTTATTTCAGTTTTTGTAGTTTTACTGCTTTTTATAATCCCCAAATATATTTTGAACAATAAACAAAAGCTGTTCAGAGTATCGTGTGTTCATTATCCCACGGAACACTCAGCAAGACAAAAGTTTGTGTAAAATCCAATCAAAATATTTCACGAGCGCTGCAACGTGAGGCAACCAGATTATGAATGTTTTACAATGGAGAATGGATGCGACGGCTCCGCATTCGTCAAACTAAAAACTTGGAGATAAATGCACTGGAATGCTAAGATTCTACAACTCTATTTTTGTGTTGACATTGGGGACATGGTATTTCTTCTATTGAGGTAGCTATCCCTCAATAGAAGACTACGACTGCGACTATATTGTCGCCCGATTTGGCGTAGTGGTAGTGCGACTGCCTTTGACGCAGAAGGTTCTGGCTTCTCGGTGGGTCACTCACAAAGTTGATATTTATCACTTTGTTAATTTGTTTCCAGTCCGGTTAGGACATTGCGGGCTGCACTACCCGATTGTCCGTAAGAAAAGTGGTTCCGTGTTTTTGGAGGCACGTTAGGCCGTTGGTCACGGTTGCTGTCTATTATTATTTAGACGGCGGTCGTTACACAACCATGTCAGAAGCCTGCTACTTGTAGAAGGTGGTTAAAAATTGTTACACTAGGGTTCATTGGGTCGTTGGACGACTCGATGTCCCACACGAAAAGAAAAAGACCACATATGGCAGACGGATTGGCAAGCGCAGCGTAAGATGCTGCATTCACAGGAAACGCTACGCCAACAAACAACTAACTACGCCGCAACAACTTGTAAAAAGCGGTTGAAAAATTCTGATAGGGTTCACATTAGTTCATTGGACGACTCGCTGTTACCTATTTCCTTGATGATAACCCTTTAGTTGTTTTTTTCGCTACCTACGGGTTATCATTGGCCTCACACGTCTGTGACAGACGACTTAATCAGTGTCTGAGGCAAGACTTTTCGTGGCTATATAAGCCATCACCACACGGCATGATACACTTGGTTACACAAGGTTATTTACCTGTTCACTTATACCAATTCCGAAGTAATTTTTCATCCACCTCTCTTCACCAAACATAAATTTTTCACTGTCAGTTCCATTCTCCCGACATCCTAGCAGCCGGTATCGGCGGGCACCACTCGCCGCAACGCAATCGTCAAATATTTGCATCCAACTGAAAAAGTAATACGATTATTAATTTACTCTCAATTCAGCCGAGTTCGATTCTCTTCTATAAATACTGGTTCGGATTTTCTGTATGCGGACGGTGTTTGCTGCGGGTGAGTGATGATGCTGTCTTGATTTATTGTTGTTTGGTTTTTGAGTTTTAGTTATGCATTTTTTTGAAGCATGGTCGCTGAAGATATTTTATTTTCGTACCGTAAAATCATGCAAGTAGGGTCTTGTATTGCAACTATGGTCTACATATAAATTTGTAAGATTTTTATGTATTAGCCAATTTCACTTGCTCATTTTAACTTCGTCTTCCAGCAGTATTATCAAAACAATAAACTTAAAAAATACAGGACTGTTTGGACTTATAGTTTTGGATCATAGCAGTAAAGTTTTAAGGGTAGGTACTGCAAAAAATATTACCTATACATTTAAAATGTAAGACTCACTAGAATATTATTTAGCTCACAGAAAAACTCGAAACACATGCGCGTGTTTCAGTTGCAGACTTTCACTTTGTTTTAAAATGATATATTTTTTGCCTGAACTGAGCTATACGCAGGTGAGTTCGGACCATTAGAATTATTGTTATTTTTCTTCCCCCTCTCCATCCCAAGATTGATCCCGGAAATTAGTCCAGTGGGAATTATTTTCGCTTCCAAAAATTTGTTTCATGTTTTTACCGGGTCTTCGTTCAAATCTCTTTACTTGAGTTTATTTTTCGGCACTTACTTTTTGTTTTGGATTACATTTTGATGGCGTTGCGATCGCCATGTTCTAAGTTTACAACAACCACGGAATTTTAAAACCATGGGTTGCGCCAATGTGAATTCAGATTTGCTTTTTCCATTGGACAATAATTCTTCAAATGCCTTGGAAGCTAGGCTGAAACCCTTGAAGCTGGTCTCCCAGTTTGATTACCTTAAGACCACCGCTCGCTTCAGTGAACTTTCTAAGCATTTGGAGGTGTAGGGTTACCAGGTTTAGATGGATGGGGTATTTATTTTTGTTTAAACACTGAAATGCGCGTTGAAAATAAAATATGTTGCCATTTGGGTAAAATAATTTAAATGTACCACCACAAACATTATGGTTTGATAATGACTTCTGATGGTACACATCATACACTTGTGTCTCTAAGTATTCATCGGATTGGAGTTTCTAAAGACTCATCTGAATTGTAAAATTGCAACATCTAGTACCACTTACACAGCTGTACTTTCATTTAACTCGTAATATAACAGACATCGTTTCAAGACAGAAACAAACATCTTCAACTTCTCATAACTTGTCGATCGCAAATCGCCATATCGACCATCCGGCTGTTCAGCCGGACGTCGGAACATATCCAACTTTTAACTAGTTTCATGGTGAACCCAACTTGGGAAAACATTTGTACAAGTTAGACCGAGTGCACTTGGAGCGTCGGTGGCCAAGTGGTTAGGACACCGGTCTTACAATCGTGAGACCCGAGTTCGATCCCCGCCATGTACCAATGTGTGTTAACTCACGTACATTTACCGACTGCTCTTACGGTGAAGGAAAACATCGTGATGAAACCCACATTCAAATAAAATTTGAATTCAGATGATATTTGAATGTGACTTACCCTAGGATTCGGGCCAGGTTAGCCTTCGGGTTGCAGAGGTCAGATGGCAGTCGCTTTGTGTAAAAACTTGGTTCCACGTCAAATCCCCTAGGTTAGGTAGCCGACCCCGACAGAGAACGGGATAAGGCAAGGAGAATGATGAAAATGAGACCGAGTGCACTTGCCTTGGCTGCATTGCCTTGGCCAAGCTACTATTATGAGATGGCTGGATTCCAGGGAATTTAATTATTGGCTGAGTGGACAGGTATTTATTATTGATAGCTGTTCGTAGTTGGGTAGTTCGCCGAGGTTGGCAGGTTAATAAATTCAATTAGGGTAGAGCTAATTTATTCCAAAGGTACAAATTCTCGCTGAAAGGGGTTTATAAACTGCAGCATCAAAGGAATTTGAGTTTCTAGAAAGATTTTTATAATAGTTTTTAAAATTCAGTAGCGCATTTTTTAATAAGTACAAAAAAGTTTTAGAAAATTCTGAAAACGTGATTTAAATTCTAATTTAAATCATTTTTTTCCAAGTAGATTCACAACGAATAAAAAATGACAATATTAATTACAATAAGAAAATTGTCAGATACAATTTTCGATTTTTATAACAAATTTGTTTTTTTAGAGACGCGGCACGATTGGAATAAAATAAAATTAAAGGCACTGCCTCGGGGCTGGCACTTAACATCTATTAGTAATTTCAAATTCGTGATATTAGATAACCTCTGCATGTTACTCCAGATTGAGGTTTTTAATTTCATTCACTAGAATGTCAAAGTAATAGGTATAATTAAACTGAATGCTTTAAAAAACTATGAATATCGGCAAACCGGTGATGGATTACGTTGCATAACAGCCAAAGTGTATCCGGCAATCAAAAATAATCCATGCTCGCATGAAGGATTATCTTTATTTGTAAGTGTAGCTTACATGATTGGAAATTGTTTTTTAAGTTGTGACAATATTTTTTCAAATGCGAAAACTTTATTATACAATGAAGGTGATGATAAACATACGCCTATCACTGGTAGACTATTTTTAATATTTTGTGTTTTTTTTTAATCGGTAGATAGCTGTGACTGCTCTAAGGGACTATGACTAGGATAACCATTGCTTATAAAAAAGGGGTTTCTCTTATACTCGTACATGCATTCATATATTTTGTACTCAGTACTTTGTACTTATATTCCATTCCATGCTCAGTTAAGATTTTTTATTTAATATGCTTACTGGAAATAAAAAAGCTTTTGCTCTCGTATTTACTTGTTTACGAACAGTGTTTTCAGAAAGAGGTACATAACTGTATTCTTTGTATTAGTAAACCTGTCTCCATTATTACTTCGTTACACGTACACAAAACACCCTAATTCTCCCGCAGGTTTTGGCAGATTTCCAGGCTCATCATCATACGTATCACATACTCCCAGTACTATTAAATAAAACCAGTATCGTACGGAACCATTGAAGCGTTCGATGCATTTTTATGGTCCAAGCAATAAACCCGCCGGGCTGGTGAGACGAAAGCTACAATAGTGCACTTAGGGTCCTCATAAACGGTATATCACATCCTGGGTACAATGTTATTTATAGGAATTGTTCGAGAGCTTTCCGTGGATTTGAGTATTTGAAATAGTGGTTTAAGAATTGAAAGTCTGTGTGGGTGAATATTTATCTGTGGAGATAACTGCTGTCTCTTACGATGTTGCGCTCAGCTTTATGTTTCAAAAGTAGGTAAATTAAAATTATAGAACAAACGCATAGCATAAAGTTTCTATCACAAATGAAAATAAATAACTTCGTAGAGTATTTTTCAATTCAAAGGAGTTCAAATACAGCGATCGCGCGCTCACTTTTCTCACAGTTCCAGTCTTTAATTTCATTGAAAGAAGACAAAATTCCCAAGCAAACAGAGTACGACAAACAATTCGCATATTGGAAATTGGAGTTTGGCGCGCGCACAAAAGATCATCGACGTAGTGGGGACACGTTCGAAAATACCTTTCAATCAACGTATCAAGCGCGGGAATCGCACGAACAAAATTTAATTCACAGAGCATGCACACGATACTCGAACGACACATAAATACCAATGCGACGCTGAACGCTACGGCTTGGAGATGAGACACAGTGCCACTGTGACTTAGCAAAGGGTAGATTGTATTGAACGCATATAGAATGAATACTTAAAGGAATGAATTATGCGAAGACATTATAAAATATAATACCTTTTAAATAACTTTTCTTCTCTTGCTCAATAGAGGCCATTTGGAAACGGCAGGTGCTTTGTAAGGTACCAAAGTCAGAACCAATGAATCTGTTAGGCAAAACGCAAAAATAGGGATAGAATTTCTGGCAGAAAGTAGTCAAATTAGAAAGACGGTACTCGAAAATGGTTGAGAAGAGGCAAAATATCAGATGCTTTGTAGATACATAAAGTAGGTGATGGTATTGTCAACAAACCCGAAAGAAGCGAAGTAGTTATTGCAGTAGTCTCCTAACAGAAATACCAGGAACCCAGCAACACAGTGGAGTTAACTGGAAAACGCCAGACGCTGGAAGCGCGACGCCGCCTGCTCGTCATGTGGAAGTAAGAAAAGTGAGCGAGGAACGCCCGCCCGCATACAAATAGTTTACAAATGGCATGTTGTAGGTGCGGTGCCGCTGCGACGACGCTGCGACGCCAGTTTTGGTCTAAACTTTAGTCTAAAACTGCTCAAACTAGTTTAGATTTCGAGGAATATCTCTTCACGCTAAAACTAGTGAACTTAATCAACGGGTTCTCAGTTTCGAAATATGAAATTTTATGATTGTGAAAACAACAATTTTCTGCCTAAGTTGCACAATACATATTGCACAACAAGGGTTTATGGAATGTTAATCTATGGTTGTCTCGCGCGTTATTATCTGCTCGATCTAAAATTTTGCGATTGATGCGTTTGCGATGTATGTTTTTTATCTTATATTTTCTCGCGACAGACATTTTTCATTCCATAAATTTTATTAAACTAAAGAAAAAAAGTCTAGACTTAAAAGAAAACTTGTTGTACCTCATCAACTTTCAGCTAAGTTATTTTTTAGTGCTGAAAACTTTCAGTCTCTTCACTTAGACCACACGAGTGTACACGCTGCTTCGTAATGATGTTCCCGTTTAGTTGGGATAACTCGGGGAATTTTTTACAATTTGCCACACCGACATAAGCTAGTTTCTTCAACTAAGAAGCAAGTGTGAAAACTTCATTAAAACCAGACAAGTGTTGTTGAAAATTTCTAAGAAAAATTCAAAGTGTTGGCGTAAAGTTACTTTTCAAATGCTATTAGAACCTTTTCGTAAAAATTTCATGTAATCAAATTTTCTCCAAAGTGGCTTTATGTGGATGACATTATTAAAATATAACTAGTTTCTCTATCTACAATTTGTAACAAAGAGAAAAGCAATCTTGCACGTACCAAAGCAAGTAGGTACATTTGAACAATTTATGAAAGTCACAGGTGAAACCAAATATGATTTCGCAGAGGAAAGAATTTCAGATCAGAGACAGATAGTTTATACAATGTTGTTCCACAATTTCATCTACTGAGCAGCATTGAGTCTCTCTCGTTTTACAACGCGGCTTGTGGCTAGAGATAAACTATCTTAAGATAGTAAATGTGTAGAACAAACTAGATCTACACTGAGTATACAGAGCTGGTTTAAAAAGATACTCTGAGGATGGGAATGAAGAAACGTTTACAAAGAGAAATGTAAGAAGGTTTAGATAGCAGGCGTTGAAAGAGATAGACTTAGACCACTTTAGATAGTTTTATGAAATAACTTCTGATATTCCTCAGCTCAACACACTTCCTTACAGTTTAAAAGCAGCTTTAAAGCGTTTAAGAGCAAAATGAGACTTCTTTTTATAATCGTTCACGAACAACAAACGTCCGAGAATTACTTGAAAAGCTGAGAAAATTCTGAATAGAAGTGAATGGTGGGTAGAAGAAAAAAAAATGTTTAATCTTGTTTAGTAAATTCGAGGCGACGCTTGCGAGAAGTCAGGTGGCTGGTGCTAAAGAAAACTCATTACTTCTTATTCAGCGTTGGTCGGATAGGGCTCTTTGATTGTCGATAGTCGCGCTATCGAGATATCGGAAGTTGGTTTTTGTTGGGTGTCCAATGTTTTGAGTTTGCGATTGAAGTGGATTACCTTTTCCAATGATCTTCTTTTTACATTGCTTATTTAGTTGGAATTGTACAGAAGATTTGCGTTTAAAATTTTGTTACATACCAACTAAAATTTAAAATTTGTGCTTGAGGTAGCCTTGTAAGACAATAGATAAAAAGAGCAAACTAAGTTTGATACGAAATCGTCAATGGTTCTGTTCAAATATCTAATGATATCAAATGTTGAAACAGTGAGAACTGCATGATCCAATATGTTCTAATCAAAACAAAAATGTAGGAACAACCGGAAGAAATACATACAGTACCAAACTATAGTAATCTATGGTGGAGCGCAAAAATATCGCAGCGGTCTGTCAGATCCATACTAGAAACGTCACTCCCCATACTCAAACTGCACTCGACGGACGACACTGCGATAGCGCTGCGTCAACAGCGGTTGAGCGATTTTAGTATGGGGTTTGACATTTTTAGTATGGATCTGACAGACCGCTGCGATGTTTTAGTGCTCCGTCGTGAATCAAGTGAGCGATGCGCCTAAAATATGGGTATGTCTGTGACAACGATCAAATGATTATCGATAAAAACTATCATCATCTCCATCGACACAGTTATCACTAGCTAGTGGTTTGTAATAAATTTTAAAAGTAACACATCAGTATGCCACAGTCGTTCCGTCTCTATATTGAATGGGGTAAAACAAGATATATAGCGTCTGTATGAGACTGGTATTACCGACTTGTCGTTTGTTTTAGAAAACGCACTATATCGCCTTCTGAGGGCAATATACACATTATTTTCTTAAAGACGTATGCGAGGACGACGCAATGAGCCAAAATTTTCGGAATCAGTAGCTTTGTACTATCCGTGTGATACCGGTTTAGAATAGAATCGCCCCATTTGTAAAGTTCGCTTCCTGGATGTCGACTTCAGGACTAATCTAGCAGCAGCGTTTGTCATGAATATCTCCAAAATGTACACTGCGCTCGCTTATTCACGTACCAATAGTGGTGAGTACGGGAATACTTCCGAATTTGTGGAAACTCATGTTCCAAGTGGACTGTTGACTCTGCAGTAGTAGCAGTCTCATACTCATAAACATTCACACCTTGACTTTTCAGTTCAATGACAATGCAAATCAAGATATCTATAACTCAATCATACATAGGTAGGTACATACGCATAATTATCACGTCTGTATCCCTTGCGGGGTGGTAGCTCAATCAAACCTGAACAATTTAGTATTTTTCCCAGAAGCTTTTTTTAGCCTACAAATTCAATTATTAGTTAGGATAATAGGTCAAATGTCAAAGACAAAAGCATAGAAGAACTTGACACTACCTCGAAATTGATTGAAAATAGGCACGTATATAATCAAATCACCCTCCAATCTTTATACAAACCACGATCTGGTAAAAACAACACCGCGGATCCAACAGAGGGCTCACCTCACCATATTGAGAATGTAACTTTTGAAGCGAAAGAAGATGTATCCAAATTAGATTTGCTGGGAACCTAATACGCCGCAGCGGGAAGTGTTCAGGTGATTTGGGAATGCGGGCTGCAGATTGGATTTACGCACAGCCCCTGAGAGATAGATTCCGGAGCGAGGAATTTGAGAACTGGAAGAGGTTATAAATGAGTACAAAAATTCTTTTTTTATTTTCAATTAGACATGGTTCTCGTAGCAAGGCAAGAAAGAATAACAATCGTTATAAATATATTTTTTCTGTTTAAAACGTTTCTTTTTTTCTTTCTTTTCGTGTGGGACATTGAGTTGAAATCAAGGTTCTTATTCAAATGGGCAGCGACTTTTAAACTTAATTTTATTGAACTACATATAATCTATTTCGATTTAAATTATTTCTACAAAGAAGTTAGGTATACCTTGTTTACCCAATAATACATTTCTTATTGTCAATTTAAAATATCATAAATCAATATTAGTAATCAAATGCTGTGTGATGCTGGCTTAGAATATTCACCTCATTTCTTTAAATCAGGTGTCGGAAGAGTCATTTAAGGACCTCAAAGTGTTCCCTGTGTGCAGTTTTAAGCCACAAGCTGACAAACTGTCACTATAGTGATACACGATTTAAAAAATTGAATCTGAAACATTTTTTTTTCAACCGAGTTTATTTGAAAGCTAACGGCAAATAATACATCCATGATAAAAGTATGTGTGTATTTGATTGTCAAAAGCCTCTTCTTTATTTAAGAGTCATGCTTTTGTCGGTGAAGCAACCGCTATTCGTTTCTTTTCTCCGCCAGTGACTTCACCTCCTGATACGACACAACACTCACTTTCTCTTTCAGCTGTCGAAAGTAGTTTCTCCTAGGTCTTCAAAAGCAATCGATCTTAATTCGTCTAGTCTGTTCCAGTACCTACATCCTAGCGAACACACGAAAGCCAGGCCGTGTACGCCCTCGCCCCATGGGACGCTTTTTCCCCATTTACTTCTATAACATCGCTTTATGATACTCAACTGTACTTTTTTATTATTCATGATAATACGCCTTACATTAGCGTGTTTTGTTCTATGTATTTTTTTATGAACTCACTCGCATTTTTTTCATTACTCCATCCTTTTGTCGTTAGGACTCATTACTTATTTTGTAGCAAGTAACATGGTAATACTCGAGAGTATTGTTGCGTTTGTTTACTTTCTTTTTGCGTGCTGACTTGATTTTGGAAAGGAATATTGTGTTAGGAAGTACATAGTGTTGACATAGTTATATAGTATTAAGATAATTCTACATTCAGAGCAAACATTTTTGAGATATCTTCTAGTCGTAAAATTCAACAACTTCCTCTAAGATTTTTTTTATATTTTGTACGGGATGTTTAAAATTTTTGACAGATTTCAGTCTATGTTCATTGGGCAACGCTGCAATCCTTTCAGATTTCTTCAAATCTGTCTTACTTTAAAAGCGGCCTGAAAGACAAATTCTTCTTGCGTCCAGGCTATTCCACAAATACTACAAAGATGTGCCAAAAGAGCTATGCGAAGACCGCAGCAGAGTCTAAAACTTCATTTAAACATTTCTTAAAAAAACATTTTCGCATCGAAAACAATTCTTCCACTGTGACGTCACTTCCAAGTCTAAGTACATGTAAAACCTCTCCTCGCATCGGCACAAATCCCGGCTTGCCATTTGACCCGGTGCTACTCCCTCGCATTATACAAAGCTCTCACCCATCCTGTATTTTATTTGCGTCTGACCTACAATTTTATAGAGAACGCTATGTACATAAAGGAGGACTGCCGGCTTAGAATCTGAGTGAAGATTACAGTTGAGACTGTTTGTTTCTCGTTGAGTGGGACGGTTTGGGTCAGCTGATATTGCGATTCGGACAAAGAAAAATTATTTGTAAATTAAGAACTATGATTGCAATTGATATAAAGTCGATAGAACTAAAACGAAATAATGTAATAAAATCTCAAATAGAGATTCTAATGGCGTTAAAATTTTTAATTTTTCATAAATTATATAGAAATTTTATAAAATTACGACACTTTTTCTCTCTATTAATAGTTATGATTTTAAAGGATTCTTAAGACTTCTTTTTCTCTCTTTTCGTATGGGACCCCAAATCGTCCAACGACCCGAGTTTCCCGAGACCCGATGTGTCTTAGTTTTTAAACCCCCACAAGATATATAATTAGTAGGTCATAATATTTAGGGACTTTAATTTGCTAATAAACAGGTTAATGACAGTTTTGAATAATATTGTAAATTATTAATGTATTAGTTTGACCCTTTTCATCCATCTAATAATCAAGATCATTCTAACCCCAGCTCAAGTAACCAAATTTGACCCTTTCTCTACATAGCGCTCAGAGCAAAAGTTTTTTCACAGGAAACCATTCAAGCAAGCATATCTATAATTTTGTTACTTTTAACGAAGAATCATAACGCGCTAACATACAATTTAAATGTACAGAAACAACAAACAGAGTCAATCTGTATACAGAATAAACACACACACAAATCACGCCAATATTCCTGGCGGGTTAAAATTACGGTCTTTATCGCCAGTTCTGACAATATTTTAAAGGTCGTTTCAGATAAGTCATGTATCAATATAGAGACAGGTTGTCAGCCTGTCGCCTAAAATTGCAAAACCTGTGAATTAGTGTGATCGATCATGTATGCTTAGTTTTGTTTTACGCCATTCCCGAACATCCTGTGGTTCCTGTTTACAAATTATTCTGCTCTCTCTCTCTCTTTTCGTGTGGGACACCGAATCGCCCAACGACCCGATTATTCTGCTGCTTTCTACAAATACAAAATTTTCTCATTCTCTTATTTATTTTCGTTTTACCGGGTGTAGTTATATGTGACCAACGGTTCTATTCAAGAAATGGACTATAGCTATGAACATCATTCACTTGCTAATCCACCTGCTATGCATTAAAAGAACGGCAATACCTTCTTAAAGTATGAGGCCCATATCCCGCAGTGAAAACCTGTATCAGTTAACGATCCAATTGAGACGAGTTGTTCTTGTCTTCATTTGAGTTAGTTCCAAGGTTCTATCAGAAACATTTCATTGCTTAGATGCAAAACGAGGAAGCCATGCCAATTACACTTGAACATGTAAAATTAACCGTCGCCAGTCGTAATTATATCAATTATCCTCGGAATGGGTTCATTACAAACTAGGGAGACACAGACAGGACAATATTTAGACCCAGATTAAAAAACATCGTCAAGAAAAAGCTATTTGTACTGTTAACTCTTAAAATACAAAATTTTCTGAATATTGCACTTAATTGCTCTGAACGCTGCATTGTAATTTACAAGCGCAAAAAACACTTTTAAACATGATTTTTTCGGTCCGATGAACTGTTTCTTCTTGGAAAAGTTTAACTGCTTTGGCAGATCGCACACTTGATGCACCACGGAGCGCTAAAACTTCACAGCGGTCTGTCAGATCCATATTGGAAAGGTCAATCCCCATACTAAAACCGCACTCGACGAACGACACTGCGATAGCGTTGCGTCGACAGCGGTTGAGCGGTTTGACCTTTATAGTAGACTGACAGACTGCTGCGATGTTTTAGAGCTCCGCCGTGCGTCAAGTGTGCGATCCACCCTTGACTGGCATTTGATTAGCAGCGTCTAAGAATGTGCAGTCTATGTTCCTCACACGAGAGTGTGTATAGGGCAAACTCCTTGTAATTAATAGGCAATCAAGCCTGACCTTAGCGTAACGTCTACGACAAATTGGTGCTAACATTTTACAACAGTATACTGCGTGTGTGTCGTCGGTGGACGAGTTGTAAGGACATCGGTCTTACAATCGTGAGACCCGAGTTCGATCCCTAACATGTATCAATGTGTTTTCCTCACGTACATTTACCCAATGCTCTTACGGTGGAGGTAGGAGTAAAATATCGTGATGAACATGTAAACAAAACATGAACATGCAAATAAAATTTGAATGGATATTTGAATGTGACTTAACCTAGGATTCGGGCCAGGCTAGTCTTCGGGTTGCAAAGATCAGATGGCAGTCGCTTTATTTAAAAACTTGGTTCCACGTCAAATCCCCTAGGTTAGGTAGCCGACCCCGACAGAGGATGGGGTAAGTCCAGGAGAATGATGATACTGCGTGTGTGCCGGCTTAAAATAGCATCACCCCATTTCTACACGCAGATTCAAGATTTGAGTTTTAATAAATTGAGCAAGCCAAACAAATGTTCTTAGCAATTATTTTATAAGTATTACTTAAATATTTGATTACATATTTTTTAAATGCGGGTGTCGTAAAAGACTACTTAAGAATGAATCCAGGGAGTGGGCAGCAGCGTTTCCTGTGAATATCTACAATACCTTGCACTGCGCTCGCCAATCCGCCTGCCAAGCGTGGTGAATGGCATGCACCTCCCAAATGGGGTAGGCCCATGTCCAGCAGTGGACTGTTGTGGCTCTATGAGCAGTAAGTAGTAGTAGAATTATCTTAGTAGTGGCGCGTCAGATTTTACAACATATGTATGTACATATACAAATCACGCCTATCTCCCTGGCGGGGTAGGCAATGCGTTGACGCCCGTAACATCACGGTCGTCATCGCTACGCCTGACAAATGTTTGAGGTTCGGTTCAGATAAGATGTGTTTCACTATAGTGACAGGTTGTCAGCCTAAAACTGCAATACACATGAAGCCCTCGAGTCTCGCAGTCGGCTTATACCGACACCCACGGGAAAGAAATGGAGTGATGCTATTCTACGCCGGCCTCACACGGCTATAAACAAGCAAGTTTTCTTAAAAACAGAACAATGCGCTACGAGTATATCGAACAAGGCAGAGATGGCAACATGTACGTCTGCGGAAGGGGAAAATTGTCGGTGTTGCCAGCTACAACCGCAAAGACACGTCAAAGCCACAGTTTGATCCGTTCGGTTGCAATGTTGTACGGAAATTAAACGTCGCGTGACGTCGATTGCCTTTCTGAAGCTCAGAGACCTGTGGTTTGAGGAATAGGTAAGTAACAGATATATTGGTTGGTACTAATTGGGTTGTGTAAGTGTACGCCGTGTGATGCCGGCTTAGAATAGCATCACCCCACATCCTCCCCGCGGGTGTCGTAAGAGGCCACTAAGGGACTCGAGAGAATTGGTGTATTACAATGTTTAGGCGACAGGCTGACAACCTGTCACTATAGTGATACACATGTTTTCTGAAACTACCTCGGAAAACAATCCTCATAAATGTCAGACGTGGCGATAGCGACCGTATTCTTAGGGCGTTAACGCTCTGCCTACCCTGCAAGGGATAAAAGTGTGATATATGTATGTATGTACTAATCAAGTCATTGTATTCTATTACCACTACAACAGCCAGAAAGTTTACTACAGCTGCTAGAATTGGGCCTCATCTTTTTTGCCATATTCACAACGTCTGGTAGGTGGGTTAGCGAGCGCAGTACAAACTTATATTCACAGAGAATGTTGCTGCCAAACACCCATGGGTAGAACTGGGCTGATGCTATTCTATGCCAGCATTACGTAGCATCTATTTCGACATTCTTATAAATTCTTTTACAAATTATACGAAACGCTATGCAGGTGTTAAAATCCAGCGGCTGCAATCTTCGTCGAGATGTCGTTCTCATGAATACATTCATAACTTCATACATTACAAGATTGTCAGTTTACTTTGATGCCATTCGGTGTAAAATCATACTAATTTGACAGCTGGGTGGGCTTTCCCGCGGGTGCTCTAAGAGGCGAATAAAGAACTCGAGGGTTTCATGTGTATTGGGTTTATTGTGATCTTTTGGGTGACACTCTAACTTTTCTTGTTCACCGAGTTGTCCAACGACCCGATAAACCCTAGTGTCAGAATTTTTCAACCGCCTTCTACAAATAGCCTGCTTCTGACATGGTTGTGTAACGACCGTCGTCAAGTGATCATAAACAGCAACCGGGACCTACGACGTAACGCATCCGAAACACGGGACCATCTTACTTACGGACAATCGGGTGGTTCAGCCCGCAATGTCCTAATCAGACAGGGGACAAATTCACAAAGTGATAAATTTCCACTTTGTTAATGACCTACCGAGAATACGACCCGGAACCTTCTGCGTCAAAGGCAGTCGCACTATTGCGCCACATCGGTCGTCAAACTCCCTTATTGAAGATGATGTTTAGTTCCCGCGTGGTTGGTTCTATCTAATACTATGTAGTAAATAAATAAATAAATATCCTGGACAATTCACACAGCGCCATCTAGCCCCAAACTAAGCAAAGCTTGTGCTATGGGAACTAGATAACTGATATTAATACATAAATACTTTTTTTTTTTGTAAATAAATACATATTATACATAGAAAACACCCAGACTCAACACAAATATTTGATAATTGACTTAACATATATTTGTGTTCGGTGGGGATCGAACCCACGACCCTCGGCGTAGAAGGCAGGCATACTATCCGCTACGCCATCGGGACAGTAAAGTTATACGTTACAGTAGCAAGCAGTCCACGTTACTAATCTGTTTATCTAGAACTATGCGTGCAGCTGCACCCTTCAATCCTGTCGCGACATAATTATCAGCCTAAATTGATTTGCTTTGTCTGCGGATTAGCAATTAATTAGCGTATAATGTTAGACACGGGCGTAGAGTGAATGTAGCCACGTATTATGTTATGGTGTAGTGTGCTTGGTTATACGGATATATCTTCCATTCATGAGCATTGAAGTCTTCATTATCATCATCATTTCAGCAAGATGTCCACTGCTGAACATAGGCCTCCCCAAAAGATTTCCAAAGTGAACGATCCTGCGCAACATCTTCACCAGATCATCTGTCCACCTCGTGGGAGGCCGTCCAACACTACGTCTTCCAATTCATCATTATTTTATTTTTGTTTTATTTTATTTATTGTCTGAATACTAGGGATTTGTAAAAAAATCCTACAGTGTGGTACCGGCTTAGAAAATCATCATTCCAATTCTACCCGTGGGTATCGTAAAAAGCGACTTCCTTGAGAATGGATGGCAGCGTTCCCTGTGAATACAACATGTTACACTGTACTCGCCATTTCGCCTGCCAAGCGTATGGCAATACCCCCCAATAGGGAAAGGCCTGAGTCCAGCAGTGGACTGATGTGGCTGGTAATAAGTGCATTGGGCTGTTTATCTCCTATCGTTATAAAGCCAATCACACAGTCTAGCTTAGTATCTGTGAATTCTCACATCTGTCATACAAATTCTGCTGAGCGGCCAAATAATGTATCTAAGGGACAAGATTGTGTACGGACAAAAATCGTTATTTATGAACATTGAATTTACTACTTAGTTTCGTGTGAAAAAATAAAATTTGAATCAAATAGCATAAAATTTGAGTCGGAAATCGTACCCTGTGCAATACACAAAACCAATGCTTCAATTGGTCTACACAGTGTATTCAAAAGTTGTGAAAAATCCCATCAAACAAGTGCGGCGGAAATTCCTACGCCTTATTCTAGCTCCATTTCGTCGGGAGAATATTTGAAAAGGAACCGTCCGGTCCAGCGAACCGAGAGGACTCCGCCAAAGTTTTTCAATACAAACGCTACCTTCTATAATAATTCCATCTGAGCTTCCGAACGAGCGGACAACGTGAATACTACCGCCTGTATGTAGGCGCAACTTTTATATTCGTTTCAAATGTTCCGCCCGGTCTTATACTAAGTCCTCTTTATGTTTTTCGCAGTAATTTCCGTGTGAAAAACAGTTGGTGCTTTGTCTAGTTTTGAAAGCGTTAGGTATAGAATGTTGGATATTGTGAACAGAATTTGTTGTTTCGAAAGAATTTGTTGGGTGCGACCGTTTGTTTAAAATATATATTAGGTACTTTTACATTCGTAATGTAAGGAATGTAAGGATGTTTGTTTATGTTGAATATTTTCTGTATTTCACAAAATAGGGAGGCGGCGCGTTAATGATTATATCGTGTAGCAACGTATATCAAAGCAAAAGTGTCTATTTACACATTATTTAATACAACCATTTCAAAGGTAGGAAAAACATGAAACTCAACTTTCAAAACAACACTTCTCCTATAACGCGATTAAGTGGAAGTAATTTCGCCTCAAATTCACGTCTTGTATTGGATGCAGGGGGGTGAGGCAAGGAGCGCTGGGACTGGAATTGGCATGAATTTTACATGAATCTATCCAGGCGACACTCCGTCATTCATTTTCGGCTGATGGTGATGTTTCTCATACACTCCTAGTGAAACTGCCTCTCACAACGAGATAGAAACATATTGCACGGATTTTGTTTCGAAAATGTTCCACAAAGGCGTGATTTTTAGTCAAAGTATGAAGTATGAATGAATAAGCAATTTTTAAAAATGATTACGAACCAAATTTCGCCTAAAGTAATAAGCACAATTTTCCGGGAAGTTCTGTGTCCGTCTGTCCGTCGCACTCAACTCATTTATTTTCGCGTCAAAATACCGGATGCAGCATCGGAAACTCAAAAATTCCTTTAAAAAGGGGCTTTGCTCGCTTTTGGGAAATTCTTTGTTAATAAAGTCACGGAGATTTCCTTTGATGGCTGTGAAATATTTATAGTGAAAGAAAACGAAGCCAATCAAAGCGTTGGTGCTGCCAGCCGACTAAATATTAATAACATCAGCAAAAAACTTATTATAAGGTTGAAAATCATACAATGCTATAAAATAATAATGTAATAATATACCTATATATATACGTACACAAAGGAAACACAGTGAACATGTTTTTGGACACAATAGGGAAAGCAGATTGTTTATAAAAATTGTAAACTGATCAATCAAATTTCTACAAGTTTTAACCTAGAAAATGAAAAATATACGAAAAATAAAAGTTCTTATTCATTCTGTTTTGTTCCTTTTAATTTTACTATGTAACAAGAACAGCCTACGCCTCTTTAAGGGTTTTTTTAGATACAAAAAAAATTGTGATCTTAATAGCCACTACAGTCCACTGCTGGACATGGGTCTATTACCATACTCGCCAAATTGCAAAATGTTAATTTACCGAGAACGCTGTTGCCCATTCCCAGAATAAATTATCCCGTATAACTGGGGTGATGCTATTCTGAGCCCGCATTTAGAAAAATCATATCAAATCGCAGCCAAATCTGCCGCCTGGCAACACCGAAGCCTGCAAATCTGAGCCTACGGTAGGCGCGCGAATAAAATGAATTTGGCCGCCAGCTACAGTAGAAAATTGGAAATGTCATCCTCGCCCTTTTTTAATGTTTGTGGCGTCGCTCCGCGTCGGCCGATAGGATTACAGCCCTGCGCCGCCGGCGACGGTCCGGTTTCCACCTGACAGCCATCGATTGCTGAAAATAGCCGGCGTAATTTAAAATTTCTGCAAATTGAGTCTCTCTCCGGAAATATCACAGTAAGTTCGCGAACAAAGCTTTGATGGACTAGGTGTGAAATTGATTAATGTTTTTTTGTGTTGTCCGCCGAAACGGTTTTATTTACGTAGCCTAATAGATGTCCCACAGCAGGGCAAAGGCTTCCCCTCTTTCACGCCACCCGTCGCGGTCTTGCGCCTCTAAATGCCAGCTCTGGAGAAAGGCAATAAAGACGATAGTCTCGTCATCTTCTCCTAGGCCAACCACGGCGACGACGACCGTCTTCTGGTATTAATTTGGTGGTTATGAGGGCCCATCTGTCGGAATGCATGCATCATACGTATATATATCCTGCTTAGTCTTACTTCACCGTGCGGACTTTTTCCGAAACAGATATCCTTTTTTAATTTATTTACATTAAAGTACTTAATATTAAGTGTTGCAATGGTCGTCTTATTTAACTACACCAAGATTTCCTAATAAAATAAATTATAGACAGCATAAGTAATAATAATATAATTAGTAAAAAGTGAGCACCAACATCTGAATCAAAACCACAAAAGATCGTTGAAACCCGGTCTCTCATCTTAGCGTATTTTTTGCATCACACTCAGAATGTTGAATATTCTCAGCAGAAACTTGGCTCATTTTCACCATCAATCATAATAATTGCATTCAAAAACACTTTCATCGCGCTGCCGGGATCATTAGTTTTGTGTTTCTTGTGTTTCCTTGCATCTCCTCTTTCCTGGCTCTTGAGGAATTATGGAATTTATCTGTTGTGAAGTTTTGTACTGCTTGCACTGAATGGGTTCATATTTTTTACTAAAACCTTACCTTACCTGTTATACGGGATGTTTTTTCCTTTCCCAACATAGCCGCCGTAGAAAACGTTATTCAGTTTCATGGTATGAGCACGCCTGCAAAGTTTTTGTTACACCGTCCCTTACACTCTGCATAAAACATGCTAGATTTGACGTATCATTTCATGCTTTTTATATATTTTTATATATTTAGTGATCAATATATTTTTCTAATGAAAATAATATTTTGTTTCAGGTATGTACAGTTTTACGAGAGTCACACAAAGCATTCTCCAGAAATTTGATAATGGGTATAGTAATCAAGCTGAGTAAGTTCCTAATTATTAATAATGAAAGATAAACAATTTTTACTAGACAACCACGCCCCAACAGTCACAGGATTTTGAGTCATTTGAATAAGTTTGACGCCAAAAAAAATCCGCCCGAGTTGTCATATCTTATAATCATCACTTTAAGCGTGTAAACCTTCCGAGTTAGTTTACAGAATATGAGTAATTTTAAACTATTTTCGCGGTCACTATATGTAACAACTAATATATTGAAACGGGGTTCTAATCAGTAAACATCAGGTTGTTCCGTGATCATAGCCCCTGCAACTGGGGTAAAATGACAATTAACACAAAATCATAAATAACCAGAATATGTTCTAAACCAGAATTGTTTATGGTTATTTTGCAGCTGCTTCCCTCACCCTACAGACCTACAATACAAAATCAATATTCCACTCTCCAATATTGGAACATCTGACAAGTTATTGCATTCGTACACAAACCACGCCTGTAGCGGGGTAGGCAAAGCGTCAACGGACGTAAAAGTGGGGTTGATATTGCCAGGTCTGAGTAATATTTGAGGCCCTTTTCTGAAACATTGTGTCCCAAAAATATTCTGAGCATCCCCCCTAAAATTTCAATAAATGAAACCCTCTAGTCTCTTAGTTGCCTCTAATGGCACCCACGAGAAAGATACGGGGTGATGCTATTCTCAGCCGGCATCACGAGGCACAACGAAGAATTATTACACTGGAAATTATTTTCCCCAATAAATCAACGATTGATTCGAATCCTTCGCAGTCAGCAGAATGGAAGTTGACGCTTCAATTAAACCAAGGATAGACACGAGGTGGCAATAAAACCCCCTGAACTAAAAGAAATTATAGATACAAAGCAATATAATTTTAAATAAGAATAAATTAATAGTTTATAAAACACCGAAAAACACGCTATTATAGGTGCACGTAAAAGTCAAAAATAAATTACTGGTCGATCAAATTGTCTTTATCTATTCTATTCTATTCTATTTCAGCCTATTGCAGTCCACTGCTGCACGTAGGCCTCCCCCAGGGAACGCCATAAGGCACGATCTCCCGTTTTTGCCATCCAGTCGCTACCAGCCGCCTTTTTCAAGTCTTTATCTGGGCTGATTTTATTACATAGTTCCATACACCGACCTAATAAAAAGTCATATTTCTCTGTTTAGTGACTCGTTATAAATGCAGTCGAAAGCGATTAAAAAATACCTATTTATATATTCTAGTGTAAAGTGAATTTAAATTTAATTTTTTTTTTCAATTTTTTTTTTTGCTTAGATATATACTGCAACTATAATAACTATATCAACTGTTTTTCTTTAGTGGTAGCTTATTTACATAACGGTTAACTTTGTTAAAGAATTTCTAAATTTTGAACATTCTGTAGGTGGTTTTTTATTTCATTTTCGAGCCATCTTACTTTTTTTTTTTAAGTAATAGTTCAAAGTCCACAGTTCCATATCGAGTCTTCACAATACCGCTTCACAATTCATCTCTACTTTTCTGTTAGTCAAAACGAAATCCTTATATCGGAGGGTAACATAGGGCATAAATAACAGGCCGAATGTTTGAATTATCGATTCGGGTCGGCTTCGGTTTAATCGATATCGAACAGCCACAAATTACCGCAAAAGAGCAGGTGAGAGAGCGCAGTTAGATGTGAGTTTTATTGAGATTTGTAGGATGATTCTATGATAAGTTTTATTGAGACTCAGTAAAATGACATGGTCCGCACTTTTAAAGAAAAGGTAATACCTACTTTACCTTAACTTTGACAGTCACAATAGTCCACTGCTGGACACGGTCTCCCCTATTTGAGGGGTATTGCAATACTCACCACGTTTGGCAAGCGGATTTGCGAGCGCAGTCTAAGTTGTAGCATTCACGGGGAACGCTGCTTACCTTGATAATTGTCCCTTACTAGCTAGCTCGATAATTGTCCCTTAGTAGAATTGGGGTGATGCTATTCTAAGCTTGCACAACACGGCGGTATTACATGATGTAACTTTTGTAGAGTCCTGTTATCTACTCGAAGTTATTTATGAAGTATTTTTACTGCAATCATCTGAATTGTCCAAAACAATTTTTTCAAACGTGGCAATAGCGACCGTTATTGCTCTACTTACCCCGCAAGGGATAAAGGTGTGATTTGTGTGTGTGTGTGTGTGTATGTATTAGAAGAAGTAAAATAAATCCATTCTGAATTTGTATCAATTGACAAATTCATTAATCTTTAGTCTAAATAAAGTTTATATTTCCGTGTGTTTTGTTTTACAACAATGTAAACGCTCTTTTTTGTTTGTTTCGCATCAATAATCTATTTTCACACAAAGATGCTAAAAATAACTCTATAACTTTCACTAAATAAGTTAAAAAAAAGACGGTAATTAATTTCAAACCCTGGTCTAAATTAAAGGTCACATTGCTATTTTTACCCAAGAAATAATATCAAATCGACACAAAAATAATTTAACCAAGTAACACATTTTTTCTACGTAATCTTTCTCTACCACGAAGTGATACATTATGGCGGGTGAAAATATCTCCTCACATAATACCTGTTGCTATCGATATGACGGACTGCCTCTACGTTAGGCTCGAGGACGGAGGGTTAGGGGTTCGAGTGCCGGCCCTTTCCAGTGGTAAGTTTGATGAAGATAAGATCATGCTTTTGTTCTAACACGCCTTTATCCCTTCCGGGGTAGGCAGAACGTTAACAATCGTAAAATTACTGCTGTTATCGCCACGTCTGACTAATGTTTAAGGGTCGTTTCAGATGATCCATGTATCACTATAGTGACAGGTTGTCAGCCTGTTGCCTAAAATAGTAATACACATAAATCCCTCGAGTCCCTTAGTTGCCTTTTACAACACAAGAAATGGGGTGATGCTATTCTAAGCCGGCATCACACGGCTAACGGTTAAAAGAAGACACAGCGCTAGCGCAACGTCGTCCGTCGAGTGCGGTTTTAGTATGAGGAGTAACGTTTCTAGTATGGATCTGACAGACCGCTGCAATATTTTAGCAGTCCGTCGTGCGATCCACCTAAATGTCGCACACAAAAAGAAAAATCATACACATTCTCTCGGTTATCTCTGGAACTATTACGTCAAAACCGCATCCACCTTCGTGGCAACGAGATTTGGCGCGTCACGACTCATTCGAGCCGAAACTCCGACTCATTCTATTATTATATCCGAACAAAAGAAACACACTTCAGCCACAAGTTATTGGGCACCCAGTTCGGCGTACAGAAGGCACATATTTGTATCTAGCCGGATATTTTTAAAAAGACAGAAGTCAAAAAATTTAATCGGATGTATAACAAAAAAGGTTCCACCAAATTACTATTATTTAAATTACCATTATTATTATGTTTTTTTTCTATTGTTTTCCAAGGTTGTTCCAGAAAACATGTGTATCACTATAGTGACAGGTTGTCAGCTTGCCGCCTAAAAATTGTAATACACCAATACCTTCGGGTCCCTTAGTCGCCTCTTACGACACCCGCGGGAAGGATGTGGGGTGATGCTATTCTAAGCCGGCATCACACGGCATCCCTCATATTTATGCATACATTTAATACTCTATTTTATTTTACAGTAAGATACCTAAAGAATAGGCATTTGTTTAGAAAACTAGAACAGTGAGCCTTCTGCAACCCTCTTTATTCTGTGCTCCAGCTGAGTGAGCATGCCACGTGTTGCCGATATTGCTGACGTCATTCCCTTGTATTACAGTCAAAAGTTGGATTCTTGACTTGTGGTTGAGTCACTGTACCCGACAGCTTGATTACCAATTTATCAATATAGATTTTTTGATACAGAGATTGTAGACCTGCAGTCATTCATTAAAGGTGACGGATGAAAAACAATTGCATGCAGCGAGAGATGAGAATGTTGCGATGGATGTGTGGTGTGACAAGGATGGATAAGATAAGGAGTGAGACAGGGTCTCTTCCTTATGGGGTATACGCCTTACTCACCACGCTTAAGAGACGCATTAGCAAGCACAGAGCAAAGTTTGTTTCTGTTCACAGGGAACGCTGCTACCCGTTTCCAGCATTCCCTTAGTTGTTTTACAACATCCATGGGTAGATATGGGGTGACGCTATGCTATGCTAGACCGGCATTGTACAGTCTTACAACGATGACGATGGCATCACATATAGCTTTGCTGGACGTTGGTCTCCCCATAACACGCCAAAAAGCATAATCTCCCATTTTCGTTGTCCAGCCTCCCTCTACCCAAAGATAATAATCATTATTCTATGAACACTTTAATATAATGTTTGTTGCGAAATATTCATGCAAACGCAAACAAGTCATTCACCTTGGCTCGAATGTTGAAATAACATTTTAAAGTGGCAAGTCTTAAGCTTTATCTTCTACATGCACTTAGCTGTTCCAAATTCGAATTTAACTCCAAGTTCCAACCTACTGTTTCGGCACCTTCTGACTTAAAACTACACATCACTTTGTCTCCAAAACGCCGGTAAGCGTATTTCGACTTTGCCCCTTTGTGATACGACTTGAATTGTGGTGAGGGTAGTAGGCTGTAGGTTTTGGTTGTCTTTGCTTTGCTGCATTTAAAACTTTCGACATTAGAACTCCAGTTGGAGGCGCAGGTGGGCTAGAATGCCTGAAGAGGCAATTTCACTTTATCTTAGGATTATATGTAAATTAAATTGTATTTTCATAGACATTAGTGTTAGAGCTGATTCAACTTTCAGCTAAAGTGTTGGCAGTTATTAAGGTTAAGGGTGGTTAAGATTTAGTCAGCTGATTGAATTATAACATTTGAAATAAACTTAATTGGTTACTTAATTACTTTCTTATTTTTAAAAATAATATAATTTCACAAGTTCTCAGCAGCGAGTAAAAGTATGGTGAATAAAAATAATGAAGACGTTGGAGCGCTAAAACATTGCAGCGGTCTGTCAGATCCATAGAAATGCCAATTCCCATACTAAAACCGCTCAACTGCTGAAGACGCAGCGCTATCGCAGCGTCGTCCGTCGAACGTGGTTTTAGTATGGGGATTGACATTTCTAATATGGATCTGACAGACCGCTGCGATATTTTTGGCCTCTGTCGTGCGTCAAGTGTGCGACCCGCCGTTGTTGTATGAATATAGCGACTTATGTTGTCGGAAACCAAGTTCCAATTTAGGTCTAGCAACCACAGTAAATTGTGGTATGAATCCATTCTTGTATTTCACGAGTTTCATATAGCTCATGTCCATACAAAAAAAACACAAATTTGGTTGGAACGTTCCGGCACCGTCGGTCGATTGGGTTGCGGTGAGTGATTGCATTAGCGAGTAGTAAAGAACATTTCCACCGGAACTGCTCCTAACCGGTTTTAACTGGATGGCTCGGACGTTGGTCTCGAAGTACTAGGACCAGGAATGGATGGTTTCTTAGGACTTTTGCTAAAAGTAAAAAAAAAAACTATCATAATTTTATTAGAAGTGATGGCCATCATCAAAAGAATTGCAGACCTAAAACTGATCGTGGTGATACGTACCTACGTTCAAACGCAAAGAATTATGTTCTTTTCTATAAACTTTTTGTTGCGAAGTTAATACAAACAAAACAAGTACAAAAAATTCACTCCAGCGATGTGATTCGTACCCACGTCTTGCCGGGTTAAGTGGGATAATCTAAAAGGCTTTAAAAAATCTAGGCTTGCACATTTGGCCTAGAATAGAATCACCTTTATTACCTGTTCACTGGAAGATATCCCTTAATGGGATAAGTCCGCCTTTGTGCCATATCTTGCTAGTGTTTTGATGTATTCTTTAGTGATTATACATACATACATACTGTTATGTATCCGAATTTACCATAGTTGTCCTGTAATTAATTATCTATGCTGTTTCCGTACCCCGTCTGTCAATGGCGTCTTCAATACATGTTGATACCAAATTCATGTTTTTTAATGGTCTATACTTACCCCGTCAGTATAACCTAAACATGATGTCAGAAGTAAAGACCTGCGTCTAAATACCGTCTGGAAATATAGTTCGTCGTCCGTCATAGTCGTCTCGTCGTCAAAAGTCAAAGTGCCGCGGTTCACCCGCACGTGTTATGAAACAACATGTCGTCGAAGAAAAATCCGCCGCCTAAACAATCACAGTCGCCGCCCCTGCAGCCAAGTACAAGCATAAACATGCTTCCTCCTAGTAACTTTACATTGGATATGAATGCTGCTAACGTGTCAGTAAGTTGGCGTAATTATAAAACCAACCTAAAAATATATCTGCTTGCCAATAATCTACAAAATGAAAGTGACCAAAGAAAAGTCGCAATTCTCCTGAATACCATTGGTCCGGAGGCGTTACAAGTCTTTCACTCATTTAATATCGACATGGCTAAAATTAAATATGAGCAACTGTTAGAAAAATTCGAGGAGTATTTTCTTCCCCGTGTGAACACGTCAGTCGAAAGACATAAGTTATTCAACAGGAAACAGGGTATTGGAGAAGAAATTGAAGCTTATGCTACAAGTCTAAAAAATCTCAGTTTACAATGTGACTTTGGAAACAAGTCAGATGACATTCTGAAAGATATCTTCTCTTGGAATCTAAACACGTCCTGTTCATACATAAAAGAAAGGATTCTAATCGAAAAACCTGCTACATTTGATGAAGCTGTAAATTTAGCTAGAGCAACTAGAAACACTAAACTAGATAAACAAACACTTACCGGAGGAGACCAAATAGAAGTCTGTCATGCACAGTCTCGTCAGTCATCATCGTCCAGGAGGCCTAGTCGTCATTCAAGTCCGTCAAGATATCAGTCATACAGTCACGGTCGTCAGTCAAGTCCATCAAGATATTCGTCAAGTCAGTCATATAGCCGCAGTCGTCAGTCAAGTCCGTCAAGATACCAATCAAGTCCGTCCAGATGTCCACAATGCGCCCAGGTTCACCGCCATAGATGTCCAGCCGCAGGAGTCACCTGTAACGTCTGCCACAGGAAAAACCACTTCGCAAAATGCTGTCGCTACAAGCAAATCAACCTGGTTGAACAGGAAGACTACACATTGAGTAATGATAACGAAAGGTATTATTTGAATAGTTTATTTCTGTGTTCAACTGAAACAGTAAAAGACAATAACCATTATATCACTAAATTGTTAGTTAACAACCATCAAACCGATTTTCTCATGATTTCAACATGGTAAAACAAAAGAGGAACATGATTCCAGGCTAAAAATGGTCTTAGATAGAGCTAGGGAAATAGGTCTAAAGTTCAATAAAGAAAAGTCTAACTTATGTCAAAATGAGGTGAGATATTTAGGTCATATTTTCAGTCAGCAAGGCGTCAGAGTAGATGAAAATAAAGTCAAAGCCATATGTGATATGCCACCGCCTACTAATATAACTGAATTACAAAGATTTTTAGGCATGGTCACATACTTAGGTTCATACATAGAGAGGTTATCTGAGAAAACTACAAACCTTAGAAAACTTTTGGCTAAAGACAATGAATGGTCTTGGCAAGACATTCATAACCAGGAATTTAACATATTAAAACAAGCTATTATACAAGCCCCTGTTCTTACATATTATGATCAAAACAAAGATATCATTCTGTCAGTAGATTCATCTAAAGATGCTATGGGAGCCGTCATCAGTCATGACAAAAACCCCATTGCATATGCTTCTGCCTCTCTCACACAGGCTCAACAGTCATACTCTCAAATAGAAAAGGAACTACTTGCCATTCTATTTGGATGTACCAAATTTCATCAATATATTTATGGCCGCCCTGTAACAGTAGAAACTGATCATAAGCCCATAGTCTCATTAGTAAACAAACCTATCTATAACATACCTCCACGGCTACAAAGAATAATGCTTAGATTACAACCCTATGACCTTAATGTAATTTATAAACCAGGTAAATACCTATACATTGCTGATACACTCTCAAGAGCTGCTTTGCCAGAACATTCTCTCACAGATCTAGATTCAGACTTAGATTTACATGTTAATCTTATTATTAGATCTCTATCTGTCAGCCCTACCAGATTAAAACAAATTCAAGACCATACTTCTCAAGACCAAGATCTTTTAAAAATTATTGAATATTGTAAATCAGGATGGCCTGAACATAGAAAGTCTTTGCCCGTTGCTATTAAGCCCTACTTTCCCTTGAAGACAGATTTACATGTCATAGATGGCATTGTCTTTAAAAATGACAGTGTTATCATTCCCCAGACTATGAGATGTGAAATAATAAAACAGATACATGAAGGTCACCAAGGAATACATAGCTGTCAAAATATAGCTAAAAACCTTGTTTACTGGCCTAACATGTACACGGATATTGAGAATTACATAAATAACTGTCATATTTGCCTTACCATGAGAAGAAGCAATTCAAAACAGCCCCTTCAACCACATGAGGTTAAATTAATCCCTTGGTATAAAGTAGGTGTAGACCTATTTGACCTAAATTCAGGAAAATATCTTATTGTAGTTGACTACTTTTCCAAGTATGTAGAACTCATTTGGTTAGGAGATAGATCTACTAGTAAAATAGTTATAGATCACCTAAAATCTATATTTGCTAGGCATGGAATACCTAACATATTAATGTCAGACAATGGACCCCCATTTAATTCCCTAGAATTCCGTGAATTTACTATTGATTGGCAAATTCAACATGAAACTTCTAGTCCTTACCTAAGTCGTTCAAATGGCTTAGTAGAGAGAACAATAGGAACCATAAAAAACATGCTCAAAAAATGTGAATTAGATAAAACTGACCCCTATTTGGCTTTATTGCAATACAGAAATACAAGTAAAGAAAACACTAACTACTCCCCAGCACAGCTACTCATGTCTAGAACACTGAGAACTAAGTTACCAGTCCTAGATAAAAATTTAAAACCTAGAATACCTAACTACAGGGAATTACAAGACAAAATAAATACTCAGACAAACAATTCAAAAATTTATTATGATCAACATACAAAAAATTTTGAGTCACTGAATGTTGGTGATAAAGTTTATTTTCAGAAACAGCCACACAGTCCCTGGACCCCAGGAATTGTTACACAAGTTGGTCCGCAACCTAGATCTTATTTAATTTCATCTTCACAAGGTAATTATCGTCGCAACCGCCAACACATAATGAAACCTAAAATCACTACTGACAACACTTCAACACATAGTCCATGGTCAAATCACTATCCTAACATTACATATAGCCAGCCCAAGAATCCTTCACAGCGTAGTACTCCAACCAAAGCTCCATCCAGTCCAGCTCCATCCAATCCCGCACCTGAAACAGAAAAAACAGATTACAACTTATACACACAAACACCTACGAACTCTAACATTAAATATTCTTCATTTGGTCGCCCTATAATTAAACCACGTCGCTTTTTTTGATTAATTCCAGGTTTTATGTTTGTATTCATTCATTTTGTTTATTTCACAGAATACTTGTTATTTATTAAGAGGTTATGTGTCACTGTCAAATGTCAAGTAAAGATTCGTTCAGAAACTGAAAAAAAAAAAAAAAAATGTATACTTACGTTCCGTTTTACTCAGTTTGTAATTTGTATTCACTTCACTTTCGTTTCACAAGATTGTAATTTCAAACTTATTTTATTTAAAAAAGGGAGATGTTATGTATCCGAATTTACCATAGTTGTCCTGTAATTAATTATCTATGCTGTTTCCGTACCCCGTCTGTCAATGGCGTCTTCAATACATGTTGATACCAAATTCATGTCTTTTAATGGTCTATACTTACCCCGTCAGTATAACCTAAACACATACAACTTTAGGCGACAAGCTGACAACCTGTCACTACAGTTATATATGAACCATCCGAAAGGACTCTCAATGTTTGTCAGACATGGCGACTGCGACCGTATTTTAGCGCATGGGAAAAAGGCGTACCGTAAAATGGGGTGAATAGGGACTGTTTCCAAGTTTATGGCTGATTTTAACCTCTTTTTAATTGTCACTGCTATGTTTTATAGGCGTTCCTGTCCATCCGACAACTTAATATAACAACAGATAAAAAAAAAATAAGACAATTCTCTATGATTTCTATAAAAAATGCAAAAAATATGATCATTCCCTATTCGCCCCTGATCGGGGTCAATAGGAATGAGACAGGGGTGTTTTGGGAATACGTCTAGGGCTGATACATTGCAGAAAATGACTAAGAGTGAATAAATGAGTTTTTTCAAAATAATTTCAAACAAAATTTTTATTTTAATTAGGTTATTAAACAAGAAATAAAGTTCAATTCAAACTATTTAATAAAATTGACAAACTTAAGTTCTTTTCCCATAGACTTAATAAGTAATTATAATTGGCATTTATAAAGTATTAGGTAACAAATAAAAAAAATAAAAAGAAGATAACAAAATGACCATAAATTATATGCTTATGCATGAGATCACAAACTAGCAGACGAGGTAGTTTTCCAAACGAGCACAAGCACACTAGACCTTCTTATTCTTCTTCTTCTTCTAATATTTTTATAATTTCTTCATTATTGTAATAGTAATTCTTTTGACTTGACGAATCTCTTCTAGATTTTATTACTGTCACTGACTTTTTATATTTTTTCTTTATTGGCATTGGTAAGGGTTTTGTAATATCAATAACTATATTAGTATTTTTATTAGATGTTTTTCTCTTTTTTGCTATTGCTGTTTCAGAATCATTTACAATTTTGTTTTTTCCTTCGATCTCAATTTCTTTTCCAATGTCTATATCTTCGCTAAAAACGATTGGCAGTGACGAAATGTCGATGTTACTAAAATCAGTTTTTATATAATCACCTTCATTTATTTTCTTATCTTCTACTTTATCACATCTGATCAATTTTCCGTTTGATGTATTGGCTTTTGACAGACAACAAGGAGCATTACTTTTATCTTCCTGTTCAGTTTTTTTAACAACTACCTTTTCGTAGCCTTCAATTAAAAAAAATTCTTTAGAAGTATTTACCTGTTCAGCATTGTTTTTCATTTCTACTATGAATTCCTTTATAGATTTTTGTTCTGCGTCAGTTTTATTTTTTTCATCTATTTGTGCCATACATACCTTTGTAGTCTCATTTTCTCTTGCAGTCTTGTTTTTCTCTACTTTTTTATCTAGTTCTACTATATATTCCTCTATAATTTCTCTTTCAGTCTCGTTTTTCTTCTTAGTTATAATATTCTCTTCCATATTGTCTGTATTTGTTTTTTTTTCAATCATTTTCTTTTCGCTGTTAGATGTAGATGGCACTACTTTTAAGGGACATTCTTCTATATTTGCATATTCACCTTCATTTTCTCTTTCAGTCTTGTTTTTCTCTACTTTGTCATCTAGTTCTACTATAAATTCCTCTATAATTTCTCTTTTAGTCTCATTTTTCTTCTTAATTACAATATTCCCTTCCATATTGTTTGTATTTGATTTTTCTACAATACTGTTCCTTTCGCTATTAGATGTAGACGGCAATACTTCTAAGGAACACTTTTCTATATTTTCATATTCACCTTCAGTGTTGTTTTTCTCTTTAGCTATGATACTCCCTTCTATATTTTCTGTTTTTGATTTTTTTCCAATCCTTTTTCCTTTGAAAGACTTTTTGTTGGAAGTAGATGGAATGTTTTTTTCATTTTTAGAGGATTTCATATTCTTATTTTTTTTCGCAGGAACCACAACTTCTCTTTCATCTTCTTCACAAACGCTTTTCCCAGCGATCACCTCTATCTTTCTTTTGTTTTTTGGCTCCGTTATATTCATTGTGCCATATCGCATTTCTTTCAATAATTTAATGAATGCCTCGTCAACTGCTTCTTTGCCATTGTCTATCGTGCCCTTTTCTTGCGGCAATCTTTGCAGAACAGCATTCATGTTTAGTGGGACGATTCCAGCTTTTCTGAATCCTGCTTGGATGTTGTTTGCTGAGTTATCTTTTATTTTATCTATAAGCAGTCGAAGCAAGCGAGGAAAACATCCTTTTGGCACGGATGATAGTGATCTGCCATCAGTTTTTTTCCAATTATCCAGTAATTGTCTCCATGCCACCTTCATTGGTCTAAAAAACGCTACATCCAGAGGCTGTGTAAGGTGGGTCGAGTTAGCGGGAAGAAACACAAAGTGTATGTCTTTATCCTTGCATAACTTAATCGCTTCAATGGATAAATGAGACGACAGATTGTCCCCGACAAGCAACTTTCTCCCTTCCTTATTCTCAAAAAACGGTATTACCATTGTTTTGATCCAGTCAGTAAACATTTCGCCATCAAACCAACCCGATGCGGTTCGGTTATATCTGGCATCAGTGGGACCACCTGTGATCCACGTGTTGTATAGATGTGTAGCTTTATACACGACATAAGGTGGTAACATTTCACCATCCGCCGTGCCCGCCATCATCAAGGAAACCGCCCCTTTTGAATGATCTTTGACTCGCTCCGGATATTTGCAACCTCGCCTAACGATGACTTTTTTTCTTCCAGGATCGTCCGCGAGATTAGTTTCGTCATAGTTCAATATGTTTGCAGTTGGGACATCCTTCAAAGATTTTCCCAACTCATCAAAATATTCTTTTATTATTTCAGGGCTGATTGCCGCTCGGGATCTTTTAATGTTCTGACATATTCTTGCAGATATTTTATTTTTGTGCCGTTTTAAAAATCCAGCCGCCCAATCTGGTCCAGGAAAGTTATTCTTGAAGACCTTTACAGTAATACCTATTGTGTCCAAATACATTTTGACAATATATTTTAAATCCGTTGTGTCCAAAGGGTAGCCCCAGTCAGCACTTATATTAAGGTAATACACAATATATTCCTCTATTTCATTTGAGAGAACAGTTTGTCCCCCATGAGATTTCATAATTCTGTTTTTATGGCGGTGTAAGACCGATTTTGATATATTGTATTTTTGTGACACAAGTTTTAAACTATTATTTGGAGATTCAAGGTCTTTCAATGCTTGCTCGAAGATCAGTTGGTCATATTTTTTATATGTTTTTCCTCCAGGCTTTGGTTTGTAATTGCGTGGCATGGTTGAATTCTGGTGAATGAAAAGTTAAATTAACATATTTACAAATAATTATCAAACAATATAAATTGAATGTTAATAAACAAAAATAAACAAATGTTCGAATTTGACTATCAAAATAAAGTATTTAAATAAAAGAATGCATTAAGTATATACCAACAGAAGCCCATTTATTATAAAAAAAAAAGAAAAGTAAATGTAAAATTTAAACATCAAATAATTTTAAGAAAAATATAAAACTGCCAACCCTAATTAAAAATCCCCATCCACCTCATATCCGTACCTATTTACCATATTCCCGTCCCAATTCCCCCCACAGGAATCCCTATTCACCTCTGCCCCATATATCATTCACCCCTCTAGCATCCCTATTCCCCCCTAAAATGTTTCATTTCAATAGTACGATATAAAACCTCACATTTCTGAAAATATAGTGCATTTGCGTACTTACTTTTTATGTTATCGGATGCCCAAAACCATAAATATACTCATTAAATAACTTTTATTGCACTAACTCACTTTAAAACTTCACAATATCAAAATTTTCTGGAGCGTTTTTGGCGCGTCTCACGACCATAGCGTGGAAAACTCTTTTTTTTCTTTTTTTTTGCTGTTTTGGATACTTGGTGATACCAGATCAAAGAGAAAAATTAACCTTCTTCTTAAGTAAAATTTGGCTGCATCATGAATACAAAAATATATTGTTTAAATCGTTGGTTATTTTAGAACTGTTAATCTTCCCTTTTCACCCCTCGATCCCTATTCACCCCATTTTACGGTAATATGTTTGTATTAGAATCTTTCGCAGCCGTTGTGCCAACGTAATATGTAATCACAGTATTCCAGCATTCATACTTGAATGTCCCGTAAGTCCCAGTTACTGCCTATGGTTACTTTGAAGGCGGTCATTACACAACCATGTCAGAAGCCTGCTACTTTTAGAAGGCGGTTGAAAAGTTCTGACACTAGCTGGATTTGGCTGGAGCTGTTAACTGGATCATTGGACGACTCGGTGTCCCACACAAAAAAAAGAAAGAACACAATGAGTAATCACAGTATTCTAGCCTTCGTACTTAAATATCTTATTCACCGTCCCAAGTGAGCACGTGCAGCCTGGCCACCCTACCCCTGGTGCTAGTTTGTACTGCAGACTTAATCGTGGCAGCGGTTTGCAGGGCGCCAGCCGGCGGGAGGCGTTACGTGCGAAATTGGTTTAAGGATGGTCGAATTTCCACGTTCCCGGGCAAATGGGACTGAGTGAGTGTCTTGAGAAAAGTGAGATCGCAGATTCAGTAATATGTTGTTGTAAGAGAACCGTTAATGCTTTTTCTGCATACATACACAAGAATCACGTCCTTATCCTTAGCAGGGTAGGCAGAGCGTCAACGATCTTAAAATTACGGTCGTTGTCGCCACGTCTGACAAGTATTGAGGGCCCTTTCAGATGATTCGTGTATCACTGTAGTGAAAGTTTGTCACCCTGTCGCCTAAAGTTGTAATACACATAAAACTTTCGAGTCCCTTAGTTGCCTCTTACGACACCCGCGGGATGATCATCACATTGGGATGATGCTATTCTAAGATGACATCACACGGCCATGCACTTTATGTCCACTGTAAAAAATAAATGTTTGATTTGATTGATTGAATTAAATGCTTGCTTTACTACAAGCGCATCGAATAATTTGTTTGCTGTAGCTAATTATCTAAGAAAAAGAAAACAATTACTTGACGGATCTTATTAAGCGCTTGATAGATCTTAATACGATTCTTGGTAAATACAAACAAATCACTTGATGCGCTCGTATTAAAACCAGAGCTTGATTGAATCATACATTTGATTGATTCAAAGTTTGGCTTGGCTTGGTGAGCGTCCTTGTTTCGGCACCACGGTGAGGATCGGCACACATCTATGCATACATATATCACGCCTTTATCCCTTGCGGGGTAGGCAGAGCGATAGTGGCCGTAAGAATACAGTCACTATCGCCACGTCTGACATTTTTGAGGATTGTATTCCAAGGTTGTTTTAGAAAAAATGTGTTTTACTATAGTGACATGTCAGCCTGTCGCCTAAAAATTGTAATACACCAATACTCTCGAGTCCGTTAGTCGCCTTTTGCGACACCCGCGGGAAGAATGTGGGGTGATGCTTTTCTAAGCCGGCATCACACGTCATATACGCACACACAAATCACGCCTTTATCCCTTCCGGGGTAGACAGAGCGTTAACAGTCGTTATCGCCACGTCTGACATGTATCGAGGGCCTATACGTACGTGTCTTTATTAATACAGAACATGGACTAAGTACGTACCAACCTACATAGAACTATCTCTATATCGGTGGAGTATCACATCGGAGATACAATTATTCCGGGCAGTGCGCCACTAACTAAGTTTGCCGGACGTCACGACCGGGCGCGCAGTGCGAGTTTTTAACACGGTTTCGGTTATAATTCTGTTATAAATTCCGATGCCTGGGGCTTTTTTCAGCTGCCGGGAAATGGAGAGATTTATTTTGGCGAATTTCAGGTGAATTTACAGGCATGTGAAAAGATTAAACAGTGTTTTTGGGATCACTGACAGAAAATATCTGTACAAAATCAACTGTTTTTTTTTGCTGTCAAATACATGTACATACATGACATTGACATTACGCATATATTCCTGACGATAGGAAATATCTATACAAAATCAACAGATTTTTTGTGCTTTTCTTATTTTTGTCAACGTAAATTTTTCAATCCAAATAAACATAAAAAAACTGTTTGATATTTAAAAGCTTTTAACACGCATTTTATTTTGCACTTACTATAAGGTGTAAAAATATTAGCTGCAAATATTTCGAGGAGTGAACCAGCCCATGAAATTGAACAACTTTCCCTAAGGAACATAGGTTGAAATTAGAAAAAAATATTTGGACCTCCCATATAAAATGTACCAACGGCCCAATCGAATTTGTATGGGAGGTCAAAAAAAAATTTCTCATATTCCGACTTATGTTCCTTGGAGACAGTAGTTCAGTTTAATGGGCTGGTTTGTCCCTTAAATATTTGCAGCATTTTTTTTTACACCCTGTATAAACTCGAGGCCATCTTGCCATCAATTCCAGTTATGTTACCAGGTAACAAAACAGGAATGTAACAAAAACAATAACTGGGTGAGCGAAACAGCGGGAAGAAGTAAGTGCAATTTACTGTCGGGAAGAATATTTTTTGTAATACACCGACGACATTAGCACCGTAATAATAAAACATCTCTTTCGACGTAACACAGTGTGATTCCCTTTTCTCTTAGTAGCCAGCTGTAAAGAGGTAAAAAATAACAAATACGAAAACAAATGAAATATTAGGTTGATTTTTGGTTTACTTCTAGTTTCTTGCCGTAAATTGTTATTACTAGCATTAATGTAGATTTTTTTTATTTCGTCATGATAAATGAAAGAGATTATACGAAAATACATCAAAAAATAAGTTTTATATGGTGATCAGATCATTATATTATGCTTTTAAATCAGCTGAGCGATAGACCGTTGTAGATTAGTCTTAGGAATAATAGTGTAGTATGTTATAGTCGTAGCATTATGCTACGAAGATATGTAGTAATTTGCTACGAATATTGTAGCCGGTTATGTGGTTTCCACATCTTTCGACGCTGCCTTTTTTAGTGCATCCGTAACGCATGCGTCTGTCAAATGCAAGGAATCTAAATTTGTTAGCCCAGGAACAACGCAGAAACTTGCGCTGGAATATGTCTGTCACATTTATTGCTCAGTACAAATCTGTTCCTAGTAGGTTCACATCCTTCCCATCACTAAAAGCTTTATTAGACGACATCCAAGCTTTACCGTGACGAGTTTTTTATTTCCGCTTCCGGTGTTTTTACGCATTTTTTCTCTTATATATTTTTTAAATACAACTTTCTGCGCGTTATTTTGGATGTAAACATTTTAGGGGAAATAAAATATAGTTCCATGTAAGGTACTTATTTTTAGGGAGTCATTATTTTCAACACGCTTTTATTAGGTCGACCTGTATGTATGTAACTATGTAATAAAATATAAGAAAATATATCTAACCATCTTCTAAAGATCGTACCGTCACGAAAATTGGAAGTTGTATGTGAATTTGATGACAATACAATAATATGATATCGCACTCTTAATAAGACAACGACCGAAATCAAAAATTGGCGAAACTGAGTTAAGTGCAAAAATCGACAGCAAAGAGCATGTCTCATAACGTAGTGTAAAGAAAATCAACCTTTTTCCCTTAATAGTAAGGTAGAAAATAGAAGAGTCTTTATCTTACTATCCCCGCGCCCCTGCTTCATTAGTCTGACAACGACCGATTTAGTCTTGCGCCAGCCACCGCAAGCGGAGGTTTTGTCGAACGTCGCCCGATTTCGGGATACGTCGTTGTTTCACGTAGACTTTGGGTAAGTTTATTGAACATAATTAAGTAAGAGAACGACCGATTTTGAAATACGTCGTTGTCTTGCAAAAACTGTTTGTGATTAAGTTGACTGATTTTGTATTCAGTCGTTATTTTACTTACATTGTGTACAGACTCATTGACAGTGTTAAAGTTAGGTCTATGTTCTTTTGAAAATCTGACATTAACTGTGTTGGAAGTCAAATTCGGTCTATGTTACATTGAATACATTAAAATAATGATGGCTCATTTATATTTAGGTCTATATTTTATAAAATTCTAGTTAACTTGTGTCATAGTATTATGAAATAAGTCATTGTTTTTTTTTAATTTGGGTCAAGCTATTTTAGATAAGTCACAAGAAATCTATACGCTTGTGGTCACTAGCCAGGTATGTGCTCAATCGAATTCTACGCACTACCTATAAAATCATTGACGATGAGTATAGTGTATTTTAGCACGCCTGGCGTAATTTACTTGTACGATCGTTGCCCAAATATAAACTACAAGTGCTTAATTATTTTGAACTTAAATAATAGATTTATTGTAATAGGAATTATAAAATTATTAAGTTTGTAAATTTTTAATTTATATTTTTTAATGCATTAAATATACAACCAACTTAGTCTAAATTTGTCAGAACTGTTGTTGTCAGAACCGACGGCCGGTGGAGTATGCGGGTTCCCAAGTGGAAACCACGCCTTGGCAAGCATATCGTTGGACGCCCTCTGGCCAGATGGACCTATGACTGAAAGAGAGCAGCTGGTAGCGACTGGATAGCGAAAGCGGGAGTTTGTACCCTGGGGGAGGTCTATGTTCAGCGGGCACAGTCACTTCAGTGGACTGCTATAAAATGATTTGATGATAGTTGAAACAGAACCAATTTGTTTATGGGGCATATGGTAGGATAGGATTCCTCGTCAACAAAGTACTTTCTGACAACACTGACAACGTGAAGGAGATCTGCTGCGTCTTGACCAGGGTAGCTTACCTTACCTCGTACTGAAATTGGCCGAGAGACACTCTGTCAAGGTTTGTACATGTATATGCACTGAGTTCGAATATCTCAGACGAAGAAGTGGAGGCCCTATAAGACGGCGTGTCAAAGGCTACGCACCGACCGAGTGAAACCTACTAACGGTTGTCATGGGGGACTTCGACGCCAAAATGGGACAGGGCGGCGAATCATGTTAGGGACATGGCTACGAGAGCTGAAACCAGAGAGGCCAGATGCTGGTCAACTTCCTCAGCAGACAAGGGCTGTTTTGTCTGTATGAACATCTATTTTCAGAAAAAGCCCCAACCCCAAGCAGTGGATCTGAAAGAGCTCTGACGGTAAGACGAAGAACAAGATTGACATTTGTGCTTTTTATTCATCATGACGATTAAAAGACACATATTTATAATATGGATGTCTCTGTCATCTTCTTAATAACAAGCCATCACTGACTTGTAAGAGGCACCATAAATATCAACTTCAAGCTGAAATGTGCCGCATGGTGAGGTCACTTCTCTGCTCCAATTTGCCCTAAACTAAAAAGGCTCCCGGGGAAGACAGGGTGGACTCTGAGCTGCTAAAGGCTAGTAGGAAACTGGTCCTTGCGGAGCTGAAAAGGCTATCCCAACTCACGTGATAGCCAATGGGACAACCCGGAAGGCGTGGAGCAGTGACATCGGTGATATGTTTTTTAAAAAAAGGAGATAAAACGCTTCTCAAAAACTATATGCCGATCACACTGCTGCATGCGCCACGTCTATAAGCTTTCTCGAGAGTCGTAACGAATCGTCTGACATCAAGAGTTGACGTCTTTCAGCCACCGGAGCAGGTAGGGTTTCGTAAAGGCTTCAACATTGTTAACCACATCCATACTTTACGGCAGGTCATACATAGGTCAAAATGATATAACCAACCGCTGTGTTTGGCTTTTGTGGACTACGAGAAACCTGGGCTGGTCGAGTCTGCAGGCATAGACATCCAGTCTGTAAGCGATACCAACTTGACTGGCGATACTTAGAGGTGCTGTGAAACCCATATAAAATGGCGACGATGTCCATTCAAGTACAAAACCAGAAAACAAGACCCACCCCGCAGGGTGTATAACAGGGTGACGTTACATCACCCAGACTTTTTACCAATGCGCTGGAAGATATCTTCTTCTAGATCTTACACGCTACGCCCTGGTAAGCATACCGTTGGACGCCCTCCGGCCAGATGGACCATTGAAAGAGAAAAGCTAGTAGCGACTGAATGGCGAAAGCGGTAGCTCGTGTCGTGCCTTGTGGTGTACCCTGGAGAAGAAATAGGCCTGGACATAGGTCCAGCAGTGGGCTGCTATAGGCTGATGTGATTAACCAATTTGTACTTGAAGCCTTCATGTGCCTTCAAAGATATTTATTTTTTTTATAGTAAAGATTTTTTTTTTTACTTGTTACTAATGTCTTCTTTTTTAAATAAAATTTGTAGCAAGAAACAAAATAAAGTCCATACATATAAATCGAAAATGGCCTTAGTAGAACTTTAACCAGTTTATCAAAAAAGAATTAAACAGTTTAAGTTATTTCAGATGAATGGAATTTTTTCCCGTTTTCTTCAAGTAGAATTTATCAGAACTGACTTAGACAGTTTGAGTCTTTTCAGCTTAATGAAACGTCGTCTTGTATAGACCACATACAATTTATGAGAAATGACCTAAATTGGTTGAGTCGTTTTTAAGAAAATAAAAAATTGCACTGTTTCTACAAATAATGTTTTATTTAAAACGACTCAGACAGCTTGAGTCTTTTTGGCTGAACTCCTTCACTGCAACCGAATAAATGAGAAACGACTTTGTATGTAAAACGCTGCCTTTGGCTTGTCTGATCGTAAGTCTTTTTTGCTGAATGAAAGAGCTGACCCTATAAACCTCTTTGGTAACACTAACTCGTCGTCGTCGTCTCAGCCGATAGACGTCCACTGCAGGACATAGGCCTCCCCCAAGGATCTCCACGATGATCGGTCCAGCGCCACCCGCATCCAGCGGCTTCCCGCGACCTTCACCAGATCGTCGGCCCACCTTGTGGGAGGCCTACCTACGCTGCGTCTACCGGTCCGTGGCCGCCACTCGAGAACTTTCCGGCCCCAGCGGCCATCGGTCCTACGAGCAATATGCCCCGCCCACTGCCACTTAAGTTGCGCAATCCTTCGAGCTATGTCGGTGGCTTTGGTTCTTCTCCGGATTTCCTCATTTCTGATTCGATCGCGGAGAGAAACTCCGAGAAACTCCGAACACTAACTCATTTTTGTCAATTTTGTGGATTGGGTCCTTGCTGCGAAAATACGTCCAAATTAAAAAAAAAACAAAAAAAAAAAGGTTTTTATTTACACGACATCATACATACATCTTTAGTTATCATAATAAGTATTTATTTTGCCATTTATAAAACACTTTACTCTAAATCATCAGCATCTTCTGGTACAAAATTTTGACATAAGCCTCTAAATATGTGGGACTTTTTGTCAAATAACGACTCGTTTAGTAATGTTTTACACTCTCTTCTTAAATTTAAGTAATATAATGACTGAAAAAAAAATTGGTCACCTCTGCACTTCAATAGTTTAGTAAGATGTAGACTTATTTGTAGATCAGACACAATTTTTTAAAATATTTTACTAAGACAACGACCGATCTCAAAACTTAAGAAAAAAACTAAAAATATATATATAATAGACTAACAAACATTAACTTGATTTACTAAATCTAATAGAAGGTACTCTTAGGTATACACACCTTTTTATAGATTTTGGATATCTTTATTTGTGATGATTTTATAGTGATTTAACTATTTGCTACAAAAATCCAAAAAGTTTTTTGCTGTTTCCCAAAAGTTTGCAATTTTGCATTCGGTCGTTGTCTTACTAGGAGTGCGATATTGTCGAACTGATCTGATGATGGAGCCGGAAGATATGAACTGGAACTTCATGATTGATGATCGTATCATAGCCGTGTTTGGACTTGTTAGAAAGGTCTTGCAATGAAGCGTGTTTCTAGTGTTTTATAAACTATTAATTTATTATCGACTAGCTGGTACCCGCGAACTTCGTTTCGCCATATTATATCCTCCACATTTATCAGCTATATATAGGACGACCACTGCTAAACATAGGCCTCTAAGAACCATAAAATAATATTAGCTAATAAATAAACCCGAAAACTTGGTTTCTCAGACTCTGTAATTTAAAAAACTGTTAAATCGTAAAATTTCAATTTAAGAAAGAGTAAGAAAACTGTGGTTCTTTTTTATGTTTAGTCTTTTAGAAACCCTGAAGGTTCAGTTTCTTGAAGTCGTCATTCCCTGCTCCGATTTTTTAACTTTCCGCCTCTTATGCCGTTTTTAATAGATTTTTTTAAACTGTAATATTTACATACATACATACATACATACATATATCACGCCTTTATCCCTTGTGGGGTAGGCAGAGCGATAGTGGCCGTAAGAATACAGCCACTATCGCCACGTCTGACATTTTGAGGATTGTTTTCCAAGGTTGTTTCAGGAAACATGTGTATTACTATAGTGACAGGTTGTCAGCCTGTCGCCTAAAAATTGTAATACACCAATACTCTTGAGTCCCTTAGTCGCCTCTTACGACACCCACGGGAAGGATGCGGGGTGATGCTATTCTAAGCCGGCATCACACAGCACTGTGATATTTACTTCCAAGAGTATTAATTCGGTGAAGTAGGCTGATGCCACATTTCTTTATATTGTGATGGAAGACTGAAGACCGAGTTCATGAATGTGATTAAATAAAAACAAAAGCAAGTATTCCTACTACTAATCCTATCCTATCCTACTTCCTACTAATAATATAAATGTAAGAGTTTATAATATGTTTGTTTGTTACTCCTTCACGCAAAAACTACTTAACTGATATTCATGAAATTGAACACAGACATAAAGGGGGTAACTTGGATTAACACATAGAAAAGTTTTCTTCGCGAAAAAAATTTCCTGTTCGATGCCATGGGATGACCGATTTCGACACGGGAGGAGCCGCGGCTATGGTTACATTTAATTATATACCTAAGGCTATTTAATAAGATTGTATGCTGCCAGCAAAGTTGAATAGCACCTCTCTTCCCGTGGGAGTCGTAAGAATCAACCGAGGGAGAAACCTGACCATGACCGGCGGCCCTGGAGAAGGACAACAGAATCTACATTTAAACCCGGAATGGAGTCTCTGTCAGGCGCATGTGACAGAGGTCTCTCCTGCAGTCAACTTGGCTCCGCACGTATCGACTCGCAGTTCCTGTGGTGTTAGTCAGGGAGCCCGAGAGAGTGGCGCAAGTCTTGGGCAACCCTGCGTTTTCCAAAATTACACTCCAGACAAAGCAGTGACTGTGGAAAATCGGCTTATACCTATAGCCACGAAAAGTCTCTCAGATACTGATTTGATCGTCTGGCATAAACGTATAAAATACCACTTTCGTCAGGAAAATTTTACAGAAATATGGAAAAAATGTATCTTCTATACAAAATGTACCAGCCGATTGAGTCACTTTGTGTGGATAGTCCAATTTTTATTAATATTTCGAAAGAATATTTCTGAAAAAAGTTGTTGCACCTTGAAAAAATCACAAAATCGTACTGAGAGCGGCGCGCGCTTTGAATGAACAGGCACGCACGCGCCGCGCCGCCGCGCGCCAGCCGACCGGTACCTACCTACGGCCGCAAAGACGCTGGCGCCTATATTTTAAATCTGTAATATCTTCGAAAATATTCATCTAAATGACATGCTGTAAAGGGCTTTATTGTTCTATATTAACTGCAAAATTTGTTTAAGTTATTTAATTCGATAAGGATTAATGCTGTATTGCTTAAAATCGCTTCGTAAATAAGCCATTATTTCTTGTGGAAAGTAAAGTGTAAAAAGTGGTTATTGTGGGTTATCCCTAAGAGGTACACATATACCACCACGGACTTTTTTGTAGACCTCTTTAAGATATACAATACTTCAGAACATTATTTAGATCTATCTCCTAGATTTCAGCCAGCGTTTGCAATGTAAGCCCAAAAAACTGCGTTTATTTACGACTTCACATCAGAAATCCTAAAATTATAAGTAGTTTTCTAATATATTAAGCATGTTATTATACATAAAAACCTTCCTCTTGAATCACTCTATCTTTTGAAAAAAACCTCATCAAGATCCGTTGGGTAGTTTCAAAGATATAAGCACACATACATACATCGATACATACATACAGACGCGCGCGAAGTGACTTTGCTTTATACTATGTAGTGATCAGGAGTGGTAGCAGTGGATATTGGTTTTTGTACTATTGCGGCTCTTGACCGACTGACGTAAAATAATAACAAAATTATCAGCAACTTGGACACCACATGTGAGAAGCTTACCAAACACCTATCTAACAACCAACAACTTATATAATTAACACTCCACCACCTGTCTACGCCAGCTCGCAGCTAACAAGACTCATAATTACAAAATAAGTTTCTTAAACTTATGCCTCTTAGGCGGTTCCCACATGTAACGCACGATGTTGCGCATGTTTTGCGCATCCGTACCTAACGCATGCGTCTTTCATTTCATATCCCTTACTAAAAAGACATACATATATCATGCCTTTATCCCTTACAGTCGCTATCGCCACGTCTGACAAATTAAGAGCCGTTTGAGATAACTCTTGTGTATCACTATTGTGACAGGTTGTCGCTTAAAAGTTGTAATACACCTGAAACCCTCAAGTCCTCTAGTCGCCTCTTACAACACCCACGGGTGTTTAGCTGCAAGCAAACAAATTACTTGATACGCTCGTATTATAACATGTGCCTAATAGAATCAAACATTATTTTTTAGAGTGTACGCTTTAGTTACGGCTAAGTTAGTTCCAATTCACTCTTTTGGACCAGCGTCCGTCAAGTGTGTGATTCGCCTTTCTCGACTTACTGTACACTAGTTTTCCAAGAGTTTACCTCCTGAAGGTTCTGCTTTAAGAAACTGAAGCCGGCGCTGTTTAAGTTTCCTGTTTGAGACAGTGTAGATTGCTTTAATATCATAATTTTTGAGGAGATAGAAAAATATTGTTTTTGATTAACAGATACATAACAAAGAAAAATTTGCTGCAAGTATTTTTAAGGGTGAACCAGCCCATGGAACTAAACAATTTTTCCCAATGAACATAGATCGAAATTGAAAAAGAAATTGGACCTCCCATACAAAATTACCGACTGACCAAGTCGAATTGTATGGGAGATCCAAAAAATTATCTTATATATTAACTTTAGTTTCTTAAGGAAAGTTGTTCAGTTTCATGGGCTAATTCACCCCTCAAAAATGTCAGACGTGGCGATAGCGAACGTATTCTTACTGCCGTTAACGCTCTGCCTACCCCGCAAGGGGTAAAGGCGTGATCATCATCATCATCATCATCATCAGGCGTGATATATGTATGTCTGTATGTATACTCGTATATAAGTAACAATAATTTTTACATGTTACGTAAATTTTTAAATGGTTCTTGGTATGAATTGACCAAAAAATCACTAGATAGCAACTTTTTACAACCAGACTTGAAGTTACCGTAGCATATTCGTAATCTCCAAATTCAGTCTCAAGGGAGATTCACTGTGGTATTATATCCATTTAAAAATTAGAATTGATTTACGTAACCAAGCAAAAATTTTATTGAGCGAAAAGTGGAATTACACCCGAAAGAAACCGCAAAAGTGTCTCAAAGGCCCAAAAATAGCATAGAAAGGAAGTGAATTCACTTTGAAAATTTCCTCCTTGGAGGCTGTTCGGCTAAGGCTTCCCAGTTCCCTTGCTTTCATGAACCAATCGCGCCATTGGAAAACTTTACGCTCCTTTTGAATACGCACAAGGGCATAAAGTATAGCATTCACTTATAAGGTTTGTAAGGGTCTGCACAGATTGAGCACACCGCTAATGGAGATGATAAATGGCGGGCAAATTGTGTACACTTCCTTGATCGAAATGATTGAAATTTATATCGCCTGTATATTTATTGTTTAACAATAAATAAAAAAATAAATATCCTGGACAATTCACACAGCGCCATCTAGCCCCAAACTAAGCAAAGCTTGTACTATGGGAACTAGATAGCTGATACTAATACATATATACTTTTTTTTGTAAATAAATACATATTATACATAGAAAACACCCAGACTCAACACAAATATTTGTAAATTGACTTAACAAATATTTGTGTCCGGTGGGGATCGAACCCACGACCCTCGGCGTAGAAGGTAGGCATACTATCCGCTACGCCATCGGGACAGTATCGCCTGTATATTTATTGTATAACACAAATAATTGATTGTAATACTCTAAGTTCAAATTATGAGTAACATTGTATAATATGGAGTACTTACGTATTTTTACAATTACAATTTGTATTTTAATATTCTACAGCCATGTCAATGAAAGCTAGGCGTTTTTCTCTTACGGGGTAAAAAGACATGACTGACAAAATATTTCTAGGTCGTAATTTATGTATCAATCTAGTGACAGGTTGTAAGTTTGTGATTTTATATTGTAGACCTTTGAGTCTTCTTACAAAATCCGTGAAAAATGAGGTTAATATCCAACCTGGCATTACACAGAAATTATTCTTATTACTTAATTTAAAAATTTGAACTACTTCCAGGTAATGTTACAAAAACTATGTCGTAACGTAACGTAGCGGAACTTGTAGTATGCAAGGGACTTAATCAGCAGAAGATTGGTTTAGGTAACCATAGTAACTTTAGAGAGGCAATGAAATTAAGCGGTACGGGTTTCTTACGCGGAAATCTAGTAGGTTTTACGAGTATATAAAGCCAGGTAAATATTGGATATAAAATTTTTCTTCTTGTAACTTGTACTTTCATTTTATTTATTTTCCATCAGTTTTGTTACGATATTTGTAGTAAAAAGTACCTCAGTATTAAAAAAACGGAAATCACCAATTTTTCCAACTTCCGGCTAAATTCCTGGGTAGTAGTTCTTGTAACTCTTGCTCAGCATAACTTTCCCCACCTGCTGCTATGGGTCTCATTTAGATGTCATGTGACGTAGGCTAACCATGGATCAGCCTATGAACTTGAACTTGAACTTGAACTTGAATATCTATAATATTTTACACTGTGCTCGCCAATCCGCCTGCCAAGCGTGGTAAGCACAGCAATCCATTTTGGGGGAGGTCTATGTCCAGCAGTGGCCTATTGTGGCTGTAAAAATGTTAGATATACCTACAAGTAGTAGCTACACTTCGCTCGCAGTAACCGCCGTAATTCCCTGAGCCCCGCAGGTACTGAAGGTAGATCTATTCGGGATCACTATAATTGATATTAATGTACTTGCTAAGGTTTCATTAAGCAAGCGCAGTGAAAACATACATATACATTCACAAATCACGCTTTTATATTTTGCGGAGCAGAGCGTTAACGATCGTAAAATTACGGTCGTTATCGCCACGTCTGACAAGTATTGAGGGCCTTCAGATGATTCGTGTATCACTGTAGTGTTTTGCAGAGAAAACTCTATTGTAAATGATTGGTCAAATGATTCTTCAGGCTTTGGATATTCTTAAAGAAATATTCGGGAAAAGTAAGGCCAACTCAGCGCTAAAATAACGCTCCCGTAACGCAGCAGTCTGTTAGATCCATATTAGAAACGTCAATTCCTATACTAAAACCGCTCAACCGCTGTCGATGCGGCTGCGTTATTTCAACGCTGCGTACTGCGTTTAATTTAAAAAAGATCTTAATGCTTATACAGATTTAGCTATTCATATATTGAAAAATTAGACGAACGTTGGGCACCAAAATTCAAGTAAATCTCTTTTTCAGTGATAGAATATGCTAGAAATATTGATACACTATTATAATCTTATACTTCCATTTATTTTAAGTGAATTTACATGCAGACCCCGACCAAATAACTTAATTTTCTCTACCGGTGAGGCTGGGTAAGTTAATTACTTTGTTTAAAACATCGAATACTTCGCTACCTTTAATATTTGCGGTGTCGGTTAAGTTTGTTACCTTGTAGCTTAAGGGGATTTTAATACACTGATGTTGTAAGTAGTACAGTTTTTCTTATTAGTTGGATATACCGGATATAGATGATACCAAAAGACATACATTCCCAAAAATACTAAGGTCAAGACTTTTCGGGGCTATACAGGGTGTAAAAAAATTAACAGCAAATATTTTAAGGTGTGAACTAGCCCATGAAACTGAACAACTTTCCCCAAGGAACATAGTTCAAAATTTTTGCACCTCCCATACAGGTTGACTCGCCCGGCTGCTATATTTTGTATGGGAAGTCCAAATTTTTTTTGGGGAAAGTTGTTCAGTTTTACGGACTAGTTCACCCCTTAAAATTTTGCAGTTAATCTTTTTACACCTTATATAAGCTGTTGCGGGAGCGGCATAACTTTCCACACGCTCTACAGGTGAAGGTGGAATTATAGACCGGTACATGTATGTTTAGGTGTCATTTCTACAAACTTACAACCTACTTAAGAAGATCTTTTACATATTCAAAAATAGTCGATATATATATATATATATATATATATTATTTATTTATTATCATTATTTATTTTACAGTATATTTATAATATCTCTTAACCATATTATAACTTGGCACTAACCGGAACTGTATAACTCGCATTTACACTATGCTTAAGATTTTGTTTTATTTTTAAATTAGTATTTTATGTTAAAATTCTTTTTTCTGATCTTGTTCTTTTTTTTCAATTTTATTTTCTTAGATGCTAACTTTAAATTTGTTACCAAAGTACAAACTCTCGTATATAATATTTGGTAAGCATTAAATTGGTATTTTTCTCCGGTTTCCCGCGATACAGGTTCGCCTAGTGCGGGGACCAATGTCAAACCTGATTTCTGTAATTGTTTATATGGTAATAAATATTTTTTGATTTTTTGATTTTTTTTTTTGACTTATACGCGACAACACAATCCTTTTTCAGAATAAAATCCACGCTACTAGGAACGATGCAGAGAATCAGATACTCGTATCAGCCGGCGAGTCACGTGCTGCTGCAAACAATTAAATCTTTCACTTTTGTCAGTCGGAGCCGACTTTATGTGACGGAGTTTCCACTGTGTATGACTCGACGAACAATCCGATAGAAAGATCATAGTACGAAATATGGAGTTTTGGATGTTTTTCGATGAATTTCTTGATACTCTGCTCTTCTTTCCTCTTTTCGTGTGAGACACCGAGTTGTCCAACGACCCAGTGAACCCTAGTGTCAGAATTTTTCAACCGCCTTCTACAAGTAGCACGCTTCTGACATGGTTGTGTAACGACCGCCGTCTAAGTAATCACAGACAGCAACCGGGACCTACGGTTAACGTGCCAAAAACAGGTTTAGACTTTGAAAATCAGAAATTAAAAAAAAAAACATTCATCTTTTGTCGTTTTTGCTGTTTCACCGTTATTCTGTCAATCGTAATCATTATCACCAAATGTTTCTTACCAATGAAAAGTTATGGACTCTATACTTTTATTGAAAACAGTTCTCATATTGGAATCTTCGTATTGGCACGTTCTGAAACACATTTGTTGTTCAATAACCGTTCCCCCCTTTTGCCAAATAACGTCATATCCCGCGGGTAACACAATCATGGCCGACGTCCGTTACCGGAAGTCGGGGTTTTTTTCTCCGATGTCGTAGGAAGCACTTCAGCAATTCGTTTCCTTCCATCTTGGCGAATGCGAGCGAATATTTTATTGGCTACTTTTGGAATATAAATAAATTCTTCAATTTTGTTACATTCAAGACTAAATTTTTATTGAAGACTAAAAACTGTATTGTAGTAATAAATTTAGCATTAGCTTAGAGTAATTATCACAAATCCTTGAATTAAATCAAATCTATTTATTTGGTAGGGGCACTTGTGACTGCGTGATCTTTTTAACCTAATCGTCGTCGTCTCAGCCGATAGACGTCCACTGCAGGACATAGGCCTCCCCCAAGGATCTCCACGATGATCGGTCCAGCGCCACCCGCATCCAGCGGCTTCCCGCGACCTTCACCAGATCGTCGGTCCACCTTGTGGGAGGCCTACCTACGCTGCGTCTACCGGTCCGTGGCCGCCACTCGAGAACTTTCCGGCCCCAGCGGCCATCGGTCCTACGAGCAATATGCCCCGCCCACTGCCACTTAAGTTGCGCAATCCTTCGAGCTATGTCGGTGGCTTTGGTTCTTCTCCGGATTTCCTCATTTCTGATTCGATCGCGGAGAGAAACTCCGAGCATAGCCCTTTCCATTGCCCTTTGAGTGACCTTGAGCCTTCTTATGAGGCCCATTGTTAGCGGCCACGTCTCAACTCCGTAAGTCATCACTGGCAACACGCATTGATCCCAGACTTTTGTCTTGAGGCACTGCGGTAGTTGTTGAGAAGAGAAGATGTTACGTAGCTTCCCGAACGCTGCCCAGCCGAGTTGGATTCGACGATTGACCTCTTTCTGAAAGTTGGACCTACCCAGCTGGACTATTTGTCCCAGGTAGACATACTCGTCGACAACTTCCAGAGTAGAGCCCCCAACTGTCAGAGTAATGGGTGCAACAAGAGGGTTTGACATAACCTTGGTCTTGTCCTTGTTCATTTTTAGACCCACTTGTTGGGAGGCTCTATTGAGGTCATCGAGCATTGTACCGAGGTCCTCCAGGGTTTCCGCCATGACCACGATATCGTCGGCAAAACGAAGGTGAGTCAGATACTCGCCGTTGATGTTGATGCCAAGTCCTCTCCAGTCCAAAAGCTTGAAGACGTCTTCCAGTGCTGCTGTGAACAGTTTCGGTGATATTACATCTCCCTGTCTCACTCCTCGCTGCAACTGGATAGGTTTCGAGTCCTGGTCCTGAAGTCGAACTGACATGGTGGCGCTTTCGTACAAGGACTTCAACACTTCGATATACCGATAGTCAGCTTGGCACCGCTGAAGAGACTGAAGTACGGCCCATGTTTCGATCGAATCGAAGGCTTTTTCGTAGTCCACAAACGCGAGGCAGAGTGGTTGGTTATACTCTTCAGTCTTCTGTATAACTTGCCTCAGCGTATGAATGTGATCCACGGTGCTAAAGCCTTTTCGGAAGCCGGCTTGTTCGGGAGGCTGGAAGTCGTCGAGCCTGCGTGCGAGACGATTCGTTATGACTCTTGAGAACAGCTTGTAAACATGGCTCAGAAGCGTGATGGGTCTGTAGTTCTTCAGCAAAGACTTATCGCCCTTTTTGAAGAACAGCATCACCACGCCTCTGTGCCATGCCTGTGGCGTTTTGCCCTCGAGTATGACAGAGTTAAACAATTTCTGCAGTGCTTTAAGTATCGGTTTACCACCGGCTTTCAGAAGCTCTGCCGTAACTCCATCATCACCCGGCGCCTTGCTGTTTTTTAGCTGTTTCAGAGCCATACTAATCTCGTACAAGCTGACGTCCGGGATGTCTTCTGTGTAGTGCCGGGTTAATCGAGCTCTTGGATCTGCGACCCGATTATTGACAGGTGTGCATGTTGTCGCGTATAACTGTCCATAGAACTTCTCGACCTCTTCCAATAGCTCGGGCTTGGACGATATGATTCTGCCATCGTCGGTCTTTAGCTTCGCTAGTTGGCTCTGGCCTATCGACAGATCTCTAGCAAACACCTTGGAGCCTTTGTTGCGCTCAATTGCCTCTTTAATACGGTCAGTATTAAATTGGCGTATGTCGCGGGTCAAAGACTTAGAGATCTGCCTATTGAGCTGCCGATATTGGGAAGTATCCTCCGACGACTGCAGAATCATCTCGCGTCGTTCCTCCATGAGCCTCGAAGTATGGTCTGAGATTTTTTTGGTTCTGTTCGTACGATTGGGTTTGAAGAACTTAGAGCCAACCGTAAGGACAGTTTCCACGACCCTGTCGTTATAGTCGTCCACGTCGATACACTCACCCAGGCAATCGAAGCGGTTTTGCAGGTGGAGCTGAAAGCTCTCAGGGTTTTGGATTTGGGCAGGTGCTGGTCGGAGCGTAGACTTCATCAGACGTGATCTCTCGGCTTTTACATTAAGATTCAACGTGCCTCTTACCATTCGGTGATCGCTACCCGTTTTGAACGAATTGATCACAGAGACATCGTTGAATATCCGTTTTTTGTCTGTCATAATGAAGTCTATCTCATTTTTGGTAACGCCGTCGGGGCTCTTCCAGGTCCATTTTCGATGCGGCCGTTTCCTGAAGAACGAGTTCATCATAAAGAGTCCCTCCTTCTCCATGAAGTCGACCAGCATTTGACCTCGGCTGTTCCTCACCCCAATACCAAATGGCCCAACTCTCAGTTCGTTTTTAACCTAAATAAAATATTATTGTACATGACAGCTGAAAAAGTATATTAAGGACTATTTTAAAGCAAAATAAGCCTATGTACATTGTAGCTGAGAAAGGGTATATGGAGGATTATTTAAAAGAAAAACAATCTTTTGAATGTAAGTATCAATAACAATTTTGTATGTAAGTTACTACTGTAGCGTCACTCAAATTCTCATTTATGAATAGGTATTGTGAACATTTACATTTCATAAATTAGTCTTCTCTTTTCGTGTGGGGCACCGCGCCGTCCAACGACCCGATGAACCCTAGTGTCAAAATTTTTAACCTTCTACAAATAGCAGGCTTCTGACATGGTGTACGGCTACGGCTTAACGTGCCATCTGAAACACGGAACCATCTTGCTTACAGACAATCTGGTGGTTCAGCATGCAATGTCCTAACCAGACTGGGAACAAGTGTATGTTGATGTTCTTTTACTGATTAATTATTATATTGTGGAAAATTTACATTAAATACAAATCAAAATTTCATATCTAAGATGGATCATCAATACTTTACTAACTTCACTTCACCCGCCCACAATTATTTACATCCGCGGAAATTCTACTCAGAAAGAAAATAAGCCACAACACAACAGACAGCTAAATGTTTCTTTCTGCCGGGACGAATTGAAAACCTACAGTTTTTTTGTAAGAACGGGATGAAGGTAGACAGCCCCTGAATTACCAGAGCTGTTTCATTGAGGTCGACCCTCGAGCTACTGCACAATACAGTACTAAAGTTATTAAGTTATACAGGGTGTAAAAAATTTGCTGCAAATATTTTAAGGGGTGAATCAGCCGGTGAAACTGAACAACTTTCCCCAAGGAACATAGGTCGAAATATAAGACTTTTTGGAAATTTCATACATATTGACTTGGTCAGCCGGTAGTTTTGTATGGGAGGTACATTTTTTTTTTCATATTTCGACCTATGTTTCTTGGTGAAAGTTTGTCATATTAATGGGCTGATTCACCCCTTAAAATATGTATTTGCAGCTAATATTTTTACACCTTATATACTTGACTGGCTTAGAATATCAACATTTTCTATACAGATCTAGTTAACTTACTAAACCATCTCTGGCAACATTTTTTCCGTGGTGGCAAGTATGGCAAACACCAGCAAACTTTTATTGCTGTTAATGTTATCATTATTACAATCAGGCGAGTAATCGAAAGAGAAAGCAGTGTCTTAAAAAAAAAATATCAACTACTACTTCTACATCCACAACAGTCCACTGCTGGACAAGGGCCTTCCCTTTTCATTTCCATCTGCATTTTGGGGGTATTGCCATACTCACCTCGCTTAGCAGGCGGATTGGCGAGCGCAGTGCAAGATATTATAGATATTCACAGGGAATGTCGCTACCCGTTCCCTGGTTTCATCTTTTAGTCACTCTTTACGACACCCGCGGGTAGAAATGGAGTGATGCTATTCTAAGCCGGCACCACACGGTACATTTTAAGCTTTGAATCTACTTGAAAACAAAACTCATGAAATCTTAAACTCCTTGATTTAAAAACAGATCTGAAGTTTTTTAAGTGTAGAGTAGTGGGTTGTAGTAAGTAAATCATTGATGAACTTGATAAATCTGCGAAAAGAAAATAATAAAAAAATCTGAATAAATGTTATTACTTCCTGAATTCATTTCTACATTTGCCTTCATTTAATTTCACTTCTTATTGAGCAAATATGCAATCCACTTTAGACCCTACCAACCCATCGAATGGTATCACGAGATTCAACAATGTATTTGACCCTATGGCTCGGTATATTATTGCCCTTTGCAACTAGGTTATTGCCCGCCATTAAGACTGCATTGGTATTTGAACTGAGGAGTTACAGCTATAAACGGAGTCAATTAAATTATCTAACCTACTCTATTAAATGCATCCTTGAAAGTCACGTTCAATGTTCTTTTCCCATATGAATATTTATTTCTTATATGAAACGCTTGGTAATGACTTTGTAAATATATATAGCAATATAAAATAACCGCTCTATGAAAGAGACTGCGTAAATAATGGCGACGCGTAAAGTTCTGATGCAATTAATTTGTCACCTACTTGCACTGCACCTGAAAGATCCCTCAATATTGTTCAGACGTGGCGATAGCGACCGTATTTTTACCGCCCTTAAAATTCTAAACACCCCGCAAGGGAATAAGGCGTAAAATGTGTTTTGTTTGTGTCATTGCGCTAGCAGCTCGCTTAGTGGTTTCACCCTGTTGTGGTCCGTGGTGATAAGACGTTTTCGCGACATACATTTTATTACTCTTAAAAAAAGCGCATTAATATCCATTGCTTAGTTTAAGACACGCAAACGCAGACTTAAAAAAAACCATTTCATTTTAACTATGATCCAAAAGAAACAAACTTTACTGACCACCTAAACAATAATCAAATATTTTTATAAAAAATCGCTGTAATAATACTTAGCGTTCGATGTTTATTCGAAGTGACTGCGTAAGCCGGCGACGAATAATCGCCACAAGTTATGCTAATATCTATGAATATTCTCCTCGTTTAATTTTGTGATTTATTCACGGGAAATTCCACTTGTTTTGGAATTATTGTCTGCTAAGTTGCACCACTAAATGGTAATGAAAGCGCGGAGACAGCACATCTTGTGTTAAGTGTATTAATTTTCTCTTTTGTTACCTATAGGTTGCTCTAGGAGCTTGTACCTTGTACTTAAATGACATAGCCTAATTCAGAAAGTATGAATTCTGAAAATGTGTTTTTTAACGTTATTCTATTAAAAAATCTGACGAATCCATGCATCCTAATATTCAACCAAACACTCAACCCGTTCTACCACTTAAGTCCTTAAGAAATGAAATCACAAAACAAATGTTTAATATTTTGTAGAAATACTTATTTCCTGTTTTAATCAAACTCTAGATATAATATTAACGGTTAACACGTTTTACCCAGCAAGTCAGAAGATGTGAGTTCGAATCCCATCGATGGCATTAAATTTTCCCTTTTGATTTGTTTGTATTAATTTTGTAAAAAAGAAAGTAAACATATTTGGCAAGTTCAACATTTTTTTAGCTCACAAAACCCACGTTCCAATAGTACAGAACAACCCGAGTACAAGCCAGCTGGCGGCACAGACTTCATTTCCTTTGCGTGATGGATGGCGTGTATCTTCAATGAGATTTATAATGGTGTGTCACATTCCACCCGTCAGCAGCATCCACAGGAGATTGATGCAGACCAAAGATGCGTTCGTTTATTTTCATACGTTTGCTTGTGAGGACTGAATGATAGGATTTGTAAATGCAATCCGTGCTGTTAAGTTTCATCTTGCTTGCTCGCGTAACCAAGTTCATGGTCGTGAGCGTAAAGTCTAGAATAGGAACTCTATTTAGCTAATACCATGTGATGTCGGCGTAGCATAGCCCCAATTCTTCCCGCGGGTGTTGTAAGAGGCAACTAAGGGACTCGAGGGCTTCATGAGGCGACAAGCTTACAACCTATCACTATAGTGATACATGACTTATCTAAAACGACCCTCAAATATTGTCAGACGTGGCGATAAAGACCGTTATTTTACGTTCGTGAACGCTCGGCCTACCTCGCCTGGGATATAGGCTTGATTTGTGTGTGTGTTCACAATTGCAAGTACATAATTGGTACATAATAAATAAACATTTCGTTGTAAACTTATTTTCAGTTTCCTGCGCACCATTTTCTTTTCATCGCACTGAGTGTCACCTGACCTTAGAACTACCTCCAAATAATCCCACTGATCTACTTCCCGGAAAAGGGCCTTATGATAATGTAATTGCAATACCCAAAACGCACGCCCGTAATGGCGCAATGGTCGAGCCTTCTCGGCGACTTCGGAAACATTTTCTTAAAAGCTCCAGCGATTCCCTCACTTGGCGTCCGTTGAAGCTTATTTTTAGCGAGCGCATGCTTCTATCAGGTGCAAGGTTTTTGAATGCCACTTAATAAAACTTATGTTGGCATCTGTTTCTGTTACACTTAATATAGTACAATATACCTATCTCTTTTGCACAAATGGACGGCAGGTGTGGGATTCGCGACACTTCTTGTACCTACAGACCGTTTTGTGTTTTGTGTCTGGGTTATGATGGTGACAGGCAATAGCGTGTTTTAGGGCTTGAAATTGATCATAATAATTATGTACCTAATAGTTATAAGTCCTACATTTTCTAATTTTCTAATACATTAATAATATTTTTCTTGACAATCGTACAGTTTTAATTTTTTCGTAGTGATGTTTTCATCTTTGAGAGTTTTTCATGCGTTAGGTAAGGATTCGTAGTGTTATTCTTCCTCCAGCCATTGTTATTCTTAAATACTATGTAGTTTGGTACTTCGTTTGTTCGTAAACTATTATCTAGCATAAAAATTTAGGACGTTGTCTTAAAATTTATAACCATCTACTACTAAGTTGCTTTTCCATTTTTCTACAGCGTAGGCGCATCTAGTACTCGACATCGAAGATCGTTGCTTAAAAGGTTGTCCATGAAGGAGCAAGTATTACTTATGCATTAAGGTGGGTCGGCCCCTAAGCGGTCCCTGAGGCCCAGCCCTGCACGATTTTATTCTACCACTCATATTGTTCACGAGGTATCTCTAAAGGGCCTTTTCGCTGGCTGGGGAAAGGACAGGAGTTGTTTCACTATGATGAAATTCGAGTTTAATTCTATAAGATTCGTGTTCGTGCTAAAAAAATGCTGCCTTATTTAGTAAGATAGGGTTATTTTAACATTTACTTGGCGAGGTATCTCCAAAGGGTCTTTTCACTGGTTCGGTAGTGGTAGTTTCATTTTGACGAAATCGAAACAATTAAGTTCTATAAGAATACAAGAATTGCGTTAAGGTTATTGCCTCAAAACAATGCAGTCTTTTTCAGTAAGTTACCCTAACTAAACTAAATTAACTAAACTAAAAATGAAAAGTGTAACCGTAAAAATTTATTCGTCGTCCCATACAAAATTCCAGATCAGCTGACTGACTTTGTATGGGTTTCCCAACATATAAAAAGCCCCCAATATAAACAGTTGTTCAGTTTCATAATCTTAGCACACCTGCAAATTTTTCGTCACACCGTCCCTTACGCCCTGTATGTACAAATCTTGCTGAAATCAAAGACGAAGAACGTATTGTTTTTACTTTTCAGAACCTATTTAGTTCATGAAAACGAAAAAGATTATTTTACCATATGTATTGCAATACCTTCCTAATTTATGAATGTCAGTGTTTTAATATCCGTAGAAAAAGAATATCAAAGCTAGTGTAGTAACTCAAGCATGAAATCTGTCAACCAAGACATCGCTCCATTTCCTGTTGGTTCAAAGAAAATCTGAAATCTGGATGCTAACTTCCGATCTGAACTGAATTTGCAATGGAAATCGTTTGTGGTTACATTTATAGAGTTTCCAATTCAATGACGTGCATTAAAGCTTGAAAAATAGGAAATACTTTTTAACATATATCACGCCTTTAGCCCTTACGGGGTAAGTATTTAAGATAATTTATTAACTGAGTAGTTGTTTCCTATCAGTAAAATAAGGAACAGCCATTCAAGGGATAAATTAAACTACTCGCAAGTCTTCTTCTTAGCGAATCGATTCTGGCGCTCAAACATATTTGGACCAATACTCAGCTACACGCGCAACGCAAGTCCTGAAGACGTTGTTAAGAACGTATAGTTCGATCTCTTTGACGAAAGTATATATGCTATAGCTACCTACTCGCTGTATGTGGGTTCGGTTTTTTAAGCTCATCCATAACGCAGAAGTATGTAAAATGCAAGGATACTAAAAACCGATGTTGATGCAGGAACAACGCATAAACTTGCGTTGCATTACATTACATTGACAGACACTTGCATTACAGACGCGCTCAAAATATGCAGCAACGTCGTCTGTGCTGATATTAAAACTACCGTCTATCACGCTTGCTTGCGTGAATATCAAAACAAAGTAAACAAACACTTGCAGTTCTATTTTTGTGTCACAACCTGCGCCTCAAAGTTACAAAGGTGTAGCTCCAAGGAAGCGTGAAGCGCCCTCTACATACCCTCTATGCCCCTCTAAACGGTCTGAAATCAAGGCATAATGATCCACGTACCACATTTGCATTAGAAGTACGGAGAAATGCGCGAGTTATGACGCAGTAGAAGTGTTAAACAGAAAACGTTCTACGGACAATAACCAACCTAACCAAAATTTCCTTCTAGATTTGATCTTCTCCCAAATAGAAAACTAAATAGATTGAAATGCAAGACTTTTTATATAAACTGGTAGTATAATAGTTAGCAAAGTAAACCAATTTTTAGTTTGCGAACTGTCATCTGAAATCTATGTCTTGTAAAAAACCTTTAAATTTTACCACAAAAAAAGATGCATTTTTAGTTTGGCCTGTAGAGCTCAGCGTTTTCGGGAAAGTCCTCCTGTTGATACAATCTTGTATTCTGTGGTCTGTACACACTTAGCCAAGCGCATTGTGTAAGCAGGTTTTTATTATGGATGTTTTCTTTGATATTTTGCACGTTTTCGTTACTGTGACAATTTCTTTAGTAGAAAAAAGTAACTGCGAAATTGTATCGCGTCGGGGGTAAGGAGAACACCGTCGCTGCACGTTTGTAGATGAACGAATCTTTTACCTGTCACAGGGACGTTGTACTGACTGGATGTTTCGCACTTTATTTACGTTAATGCTAACAAACACTTGTGCAGAAAGGAACGTCAAAGGCTTATCAATAGAACGTAAGAAAAAGTTAAAAATTCATGAAAAGTGCATTTACCTACTTAAAATGCTAAGATGTCGCACTTTATAAAATAAATTATAAACTCGATCAATAAAATAATGTTATGGAAACATACATACAGACACACACAAATCACGGCTATATCCCTGGCGGGGTAGGCAGAGCGATAACGACCGCATAATTACAGTTATTGTCGCCACATCCGACAAATTATTGAGGGACGTTTCAGATAAGTCGTGTATAACTACAGTGACAGGTTGTCAGCCTGTCGCCTAAAGTTGTAATCACATCACGAGTCCCTTAGTCGCCTCCTACAACACCGACGGGAAAGAAATGGGGTGATGCTATTCGAAGCCGTGTGCACACGGCAAAATGTTATGGAAACAGCTGTAGTGAAAATGAGTGGAAGGATAACATATTATTTATTGGTTATTTGTCAAAGATAACCGCAACTTTTTAACCAGTAAGTAGCCATACAAAAGTACCTTCTAACTACAACAACAGCAACAACAATTCACTGTTGGACGTGGGCGCCATCTTTGGAGAGTATTTTCAATACCCACCAGACTTGATAGGCGGATTTGCTTCCACAGTGCAAGTATTGTTGATATTCACAAAGAATGCTTCTGCCCACTCCCTGGATTCATTCTTTAGTCGCCTTTAAGGACACCGACGCGTAGAAAAGAATACATGCACATCTAAGCCGAGACCACTCCGAACTCTTACATTCAGTTTCATAAGGCGGATCGCACACTTGACGCACGACGGAGCGCTAAAATATCGCAGCGGTCTGTCAGATCCATACTAGAAGCGTCACTTCCCATACTAAAACCACACTCGACGGACGACACGGCGATACAGCGGTTGAGCGGTTTTAGTATAAAAATTGATATTTCTTGTATGAATCTGACAGACCGCTGCAGTATTTAAGCGCTCCGTCGTACGTCAAGTGTGCGATCCGCCTTGAAGTAACGATATACCGTTTGCACAGTAAATATTCACAATATTCAAACATTTCATCTCAGCCGCGAACAAATCAGCGGCTCAACACTGCCACAGTAAACGTAAATCAAACAAGCAATCGCGACTTGAGTGGCAAATTTAACTCGCTATAGCAGCGGTTTGCATTTTAATTAATTAAAAGCCGACTTGGGGGAGGAAGGAGGGGAAGGAGACGTGGAGCAAGATAGTGTCCAACGAAAGGCATCGGTTTCAGCTCGACATTGTAATGGTAGGCTGGTTGTAGATACCGAATGGAAAAAATGTAAGATAACTGTACCTTCCGTGACTTCAAAACTCAAAATTAATTAATTACTAAAAGAAACTTTAAATTCGCTATCATAAAGAATTGAAAATATGTTTAAAAAATATACCAAGACCCTTTTTCTCAGCTTGCTCATATGATCATAGCTCAAATCTATCTCAGCCGAAAATCGAAACATCTTCATGCAGTAGGCTGTCATACAAACACTGAGCCACGGTACTCACCAAATCATTTAAAATTTTTATGATAGATTTTTTAAGTTCTGAAACGCGGTATCGAAGTGTTTCGATCGCTACAAATACAACTGCCAAAACTCTGGACGGATCATCAGTCAATCCGTTCTTCCCAGAACAACTCCTAAGCCTAGTCTCTCCCCAAAGACGTGATTGGGCTGGTTGCTGGAACAACCAATCAATTATTTCCGGGTGAGCCCGAGCTCTTTACCAAGCCGACAGGGGTAGTTTTGATGACCTCAGGACCGTAAACGTACAGTCCATAAAAAAAACTGGACGGATCATCATCGTTCCTCCTAAAATCTTCCACAAGAAACTTTATAACAAAAAACATCGACTGAAAAGAACCAAAGTTCGTCAAGTGAAACACTAGCTGAAGCAACAGTCAGTTTACGCACAGAGACACCTCGGCAGCAACACTCGTTCTCTGTCACACAGCTCACCAGGAAGCCTTGCTCCATTAGGAAAATTAATGTTTGGAATTACTCCCGGCCAACCGCCAACCGCGGGGCGAAGAAAACCATTCTTTTAAAGGATAGTGCAAGACAATAATGAAATTAAAGAATAAAGGAAGAGGTTTCGTAAAGAGCGGCGGAGTTTAGTTGGGCTGTTTCGAGATTGCTGTCTGTTTCGGAGATTATTTTGTGTTTTGCTCAGATTATTTACGGTGCGAAGTTCGTTTTAGTTTGGGTCTTTTTTCAGGGAAGGTGTAAGGTACATTGATGTGTATAGTGAGGCTTTTTTTGCTGTTTATTTTCTTTCACATTTCAGAAAGTATGCTCGTTTGGCTTGAACTTTTAAACTTAGAAAAACGTATTAGATTAGAATATGAAAATTATCACAATTTTTAAGACTTTCCTAAAATAATAACCAACAGATAGAATTTCAAAATGAATTATTTTACAACAAATATCAAACTATCCAATTTGATACTTATTTTCCAAATTTGAACCGCCCGTGGCGTTTTTTCATTTGATTGTTGACAGCCAATTTTGAGTTTGACAGCAGTGTAAAGAGCTGACAATTAATAGAGCTCGATTTGACGTACATTGCTGGATATCTTATCACACATGTCGATGTTAACAGATGTCGCTGTAAGTTTAGTGAAACTCGCTATCGATAAATTTTCTGGTAAATAAGGTTTTGTCGCTGTATGCCGACTTTCTGAACTTGTACGACTCTCAAAAAAATTTACACAGCTTATCGCAAGCTGACTTTTTTGAATCTAGGAATATGAGATTGCACCAAGCCAACAATCTAATCAAGCAGCATCAAGCCGACAATTTATCTGGATGATAGTGATGATACCAATGCTAATAAACCAGAAGTAACCAATGCTAGTTCAGGGCTTTTGAACTAAACAGCAATGTATGCCAAAGCGCCTCCTAATAGGTCGATGGTGCAGTAGCCATTATAGACTCGATGGCTTAATTTCAGCCTAGTCCTCCCGTTGTGGCGATTAGGCGAATGTTCATTACATGATTGTCAAACGAACGTGTTTGGATGTCGGAATGCGATATTGCATTGGTATTGGCTACGATAGGTGCTGAGTAGCTGTATGATTTGTATCGGCAAAGGGCATTAATTTGGTAGGATTTAATTTGCTGGCTGTAATTTATGAAATACGCGTACTCGTGGTTTAAGTATCATGAAATGAAATTCCGTTCAATCCATGTATTTTAGATGTTACATTTTTTAGTTCTGTCAATAACAGTTTGAAGTATAAAAAGACAAACCTTCAGTAGCCCTTAGTAATACGTGTTTGAAAACCTAGTTTTGATCTATCAAATCATTTAGTTTGTATACAACAAAGATGCTTAATAAATGAAACAAATATACATCGGCGTTCAGTCAGGATTCGCCATATTTTGCGGGAATTTTTTAGGAATACGACGGAATTGTTCAACTACTTGTATCTTTTTGTATTGTCTTTTCATATTTGTTACAGTATTATTATCACATTATTCCATGATTTCCTGACATATTCGATTCGATACAATTCACCAAGACGCTACTAGTTTGACAGTTCTTACAAATCTACTTTCATTTGTTTTCCGTACGGGAAAGGCAAAGGTAGTATGGCCGCCATACTGCTAAGTAGTTTCTATTCAGATAGTGGTCTTCGCCGACATAAATAAGAATCTTAAAGTAGGTACCTACGTTCTAAGTCGCAATTATTTTGGATTGTCTAAATCTTTATTTATTTACTGGCAACAACTAACAGCTGTGTACAAGTTTATGTTGCTAGTATTAAGCATAATAATCATATTATGTTAGTGCACAGCCTACATCGTTATTCACGTATTAAAACTCAAACGTCTTACATAGGTTTTGGTAACAAAATGTAACAAAGATTAGCCTCCTTTAAGTTCATATATCGTGACCGCTAATAATTTACAAAACAAACTTGCAGCAGTCTTCTAACTATTTTAAGACTACCCTCAAGTTGCGTCGTAAAGCGGATCTTAAATCCTTGCTTTAGAGTCAAATACAAGTAAACCTTACAAAGTCTGGAGATGCTCTGGGACTCCACTCTCTAACAGTCATTGCTGCTGATAGCCGCATATTGTTGGTCCGAATCAGGGATGAAACTTTAGCATCAAAAATTCGTTTTTTTTTTTAATAATCGATTATATTTTGTCTGAAAACAATAATATTTAGAATAAATCGACTTTATTACTATAGTCGCTTTCTATTAAGTCTTACTTAAAATTTTTAAGAACTTTTTTCTCAAATAATAATTGTCAATTAATAGAGCCTTAGAGTATGATTCATGATTTACAACATTTTGGATTCAATATAAAATCGGGATTCTTTGGAGCGAATACGTTGCTCAATAAATCAAACTTTTGTACCAGTATTTTTTTTAATTAATTTAATTAAATTATGTAATTTATTAATAAATGATTTTTGTGTCGAAAATAACCGATCAATTAGAAAATCGATTACATTTTCGCATCCCTGGCCGGAGTGCAAAATAAAGCTAGTAGGTAATGTAGTAAATGTGGGCGAGGGAAGACGGTTGCCATTTTCTTCAGCAAGACTATACTGTATACTGCTAGAGGTAGCGGCGTGTAGTGTGTTGAAAATACAGGGTGTTAAATTAATTGCTGCAATTATTTTCAGAGGTGAATCAGCTCATGAAACTGAACAACTTTCCCCAAGAAACATGGGTCGAAATATGAGATTTTTTTTGGATATCCCTTACAAATTGACTTGGTCGGCCGACGGCCGGTTGTTTTGTACGGGGAGGCCCAATTTTTTTTTTCATATTTTGATCTATGTTTCTTGGGGAAAGTTGTTCAGTTTCATAGACTGATTCACCCCTTAAAATATTTGCAGCTAATATTTTTACACCTTATATAAACAGGATTATCGAGATTTGAGTGGTGTCTAAGTTTTTGATGAAACAGGTAAGTAAGTCACAAAGTTAGTATGAGTAACAAAACTTCTAAAATAAATGACAAACTTCTAAAATGAGTAACAGACTTCTAAAACTTTCATGAAATGACACAGTCTGTGTTTTGCAACCAGCTCTTATTAGTTGAAACTTACAGCGTAAATCATATGCTTTAAAAGGCTTATGCGACTAATGTCTAGAATAAAAAATACCCACTTATAAAAACGTCCACTTAAATAACTTATGTCTACTTATAATAACGACCAAAATTAAATTTGACAACATAGAAAAATTACGTTGATAATAATGTCTACTTCAAATCTTCCTCCTTATTATAATAATGACAAAATAAAAATATAAAAACGCTATTATAATCGATCATTTTTTATTTTAGACATTAGTTGCATAAATCATATACCCTAAAACGTGGTACGTATAAAGATTTCAGGTTTTAACGAATTGTGCAATCGCTAAATTTATGTTTAAAATACGACAACTTATAAAATCTTTGATACAATAAGGCTTGTTCAAATCTAAATGAATATCGCTTCAGTTAGATGTCGATTGGATCTTGGATCAGTTGGACGATTTTAGTAGTTTCGTAGTCTGCTTACAGTTTGAAGAATAGAAAATCACAATGGCAATGGAATGACAGTTGAGTTTCGATGGCGTTACAATGCCAAAAAAAAAAATAACAGGCCCTAAGCGGCCGATAGGATACCCAGATTCATAAATAATTTTAGAGTTTACCCAGATTTTATAAGAACCATATGCAAACACCCAAACACCCAAGAAGAACAGTTCATAGCAAAGGCGGATCAACACTTGAACTACCACGGAGCGCAAGAATATCGCAGCGGTCTGTCAGATCCATACTAGAAATCCATATACTAAAACCGCTGTCAACGCAGCGCTATCGCAGTGTCTGTCGAGTGTGGTTTTAGTATAGGGATTGACGTTTCTAGTATAGATCTGACAGACCACTGCGATATTTTTGCGCTTCGTCGTGCGTCAAGTGTGCGATCCGTCTAAGTACCCAGATATGTTCCAACGCTCAGTATCATCCTCCACACGCTCCTGCTCTTACTCTTGCCATCCATCAGAGCCCACGGCGAAAGAGCGAAGATTTGTACCAGCAAATGCGTTTAATAGATAAAAAGCCCGCTTTATTCCGCCGCATATTTTATTCAAACCGCTGCTGCGAGTGCGACCAACGAACGGAGCCTAATGAATTTCGTGAACACTTGGAAATCGGGACAGTTCTTTGCGAATTTTGGGTGCCATTTTATTTACTGTTGGGCTGTGGAGATTTCTTTTGTACTTGCAAAAGAAAAAGACATCACCCCATTTTTAACCCATGTGTGTCGTTAGGATACTTTTCTTTCATATTAATTCAATATTTTTCAATCATAGAAAAAAGTTTAGCGGTGCAATTTCAATACCTGACGATTCAGTCATCATTTATGGATTGTTTGTTGTATTTATCGCTTTACTGTACTCACTTTTCATTCGATATGTAAAGCAGTATACGTACCGCGGATGTAACATCAATAGCAACCTCGGAAAGTTAAAAAACCTCAGTTGCTATCTTGCTATTGATAGGTTACATATCTAGATACGTAATCTACTACTATCGTCGTGCATTTTTATAAATACGTGTTGCTTTTTGAAATCATGATAGACAGTTGTGAATAATCATAACCGCGCGACGCGGCGCCGGGACCGCTGCGGTGCGGTCGAGCTTTATTTCCCCAGTCTCGTCTGTTCCTTACTGCACTCAATTTGTAGTGGTTGCTTGTTGAAACCTTAGAATGCATGATTATCATAAAACGTTTGATATTTGCACGTTTTTGCTAAAGTGATAACTAAAAATATTCTTGAAAGTTCAATTACCCAACGAATATGGATCAACCTATAGTAGTAAGCACTCTCTTTTCGTGTGGGACACCGAATCGTCCAACGACCCGATGAACCATAGAGTCAGAATTTTTTAACCCCCGCGTTTTCCCACGTCTAGGTATGTTTAAATCTTAGAAACTACCAAATGGATCTTTATGGGGTTTTTTTGAAGGATAGAGGGATTCACGAAGTAGGTTTATAAGTATAATAACATGACTAATATTTTAGAGAGGTTCTATGTTATATAAAGTTTACAACTTTTCTTTATTGTGCTACTATTTGTATATATCATAATTTGGTGTCTTGTATCTACAGTAGTATGATAATTTTTAAGAATGATTCAAACAATTGAATATAGCAATAAATATATATAAAAAAACGTCTAAGTAACTTTGGAGTGTAAAATGACTTTTTAAATAAAACTGAATTTCAATTTCAAAATAATTCCATGCAAAACTTCGGTACACCTACATACATATCTACCTAAAACGGCCCTCTCCCATCGCTCGAATAAAAAATTCATAAATCGAACAAAACCGAACCCGAACACATTATAAAGAACACAAAACAGCCGCCATTTTGATATAATCCAACAGCTTAGACACAGTTGGTGGGAGGCTTAGCGCATATCTTTGAAAGAAAGCGTGGTGTTTTCGCGCTCGCTCCATGTAGGCAGGCTTAGTTGAAACTTGGCGAAATCCTTAGTACGTGATGTAATTAGAGATCGGGTCCTCCAGGCATTTGAGGCTTAATGCCGTCTGTGTAGGGTTGTCAGGCGTTTCAAAAGAAGTTGCAAACAAGACAGTTGTTTGATCTGGGGGCCAATCGCGCTAATGTTGAACGATAATACCAAAACCAAACCGCAGCCAAAAACGCTACGTTACGCACTTTTCGTATCGCGCTAATTGTTTGAGCGGAAACGTTTCGACTTTTCTTTGGAAGTTACGTTGATATAGCGAACGTTCGAACTTTTGGTGTGCATAGGTATCGCGCAAATTTTTGACAGCGTATTTAACCACAACCGTTACGTTGGGAACGTCTCAAACGCTGTCAAATGAACGTTTTTGTAAAAGTTCCTCTCGAGCAGCTTTTTCTGACACGTTTGACGATCGTTGGTGGATTTTATTACGGTTTCAACCCAAAAAAGGAAGGAAATCATGAAAATTTGCTGTGGGGCTCTATCTCCACACCATTGAAAGTGTCCATGAGGTAGATGTGACCAAGAAGAAGCCTTGATGTTAGGAAAAGTACTGACTTCCTTTTAAAGGAAGAACCAGCCCATGAAATTGAACAACTTTCCCCAAGAGACATAGGTAATATGAAAATAAATTTTGGACCTCACATACAAACTGACTCAGTCGGTTAGTACATACATTTAGTATGAGAAATCCAAAAAATTCGATCTGTTCCTAGGGCAAAGTTGTTCAGTTTCAATAGCTGGTTCATACCTTGTAAGGAAGTTAGTACTTTTCCTGACACCTTGTATTTTTAGGGGAAACTTGTTTAGTCAATGAGACTGGTTCACACCTTAAAATATTTGCAGATGATTTATTTCATCCGATGAACTTATAGTAGTAGAATCACCTCAAGTTATGAACTATTTCCAATGGTCATGGGGGCGACCATCGGTAACAGTGACCATCCTGGTGGTCGACAAGGGGGGTGACAAGTGGGAACTAAGGCTGTCTAGCTGAGGGTGCAGTGAAATACTTTGTAAATAAAAGAAACATATATTGCACCTACTATATTTATTTAATTTTTCTTATTAAACTTATAGGCTAAGCTCTTAGGGCTCCATATCAGATGATGATACCTGAAACAAAATAAATAATAGTGTAGGTACCCCAAGTACATATGAGATATTTTCTTGCAGTTAGAAGTCGCCTATTTCTGATCATATTCCATCTCTTAGTTTACCATATTATTTTACATATTTGTCAAAGTAAAATTTAAAAAAACACTAGATTACAATATATTTTGCTAAATAGAAATATCAAATAGATGTACCTAGACACATGTCATGATTAGCATGTTCAGCCATACCATAGGCCATGGTAGCTGTCTATGACAGCTTAGACGGTGGTTGTTATGCTAACATGTCAGATGCCTGCAACTTGTAGTTGGTGAGTGAAAAACTAACTCACTGCTGATTGATTCATTGGGGCATTGGACAACCCCGGTGTCCTACTAGAAAAGAAGAAGGAAGACTTACTTTGTGTTGAGCTTGAGTTTGGATTCTTGACGCTGTATGTGATTTCCACTGCCGCTGATGCTGCCGTATATGATCTAGCATTGAAGCGAGGGATGGATGGATGGCTTCATTTGAGCTAAAACAGTAAATTAATAATCTTGAAACAAAATCAATGTGTAAGTTTATTTTATTTATATGTATGAACAAACAAGCAGATGGATGGATAGATGCTGTCATCTCTAATGTTGAGTGGTGCACTAGTAGTGCAACTGTAATGCTTGGTACAGATTTAATTCTAGGTGGGACATTCACTAAGTTGCTTTTTACTACTCCCACAGGTCGAATGGTAGTGATGTTATTCTAAGCCGGCATAGAATATTATGTACCTGAAAACGGATCTTGGGTGATGTATGGAAGGCGCCCAATGTCTGTTTGTATAATATAAATCCAGTGCAGAGTGACTTTTGTCACGGGGCCACCTTGCTTTTCATGACATTCCACATCTGAAAAGTAATATACTAGTAAATATATGCACATACACTGATGCAGTAGGTATAAAATTAAGTCACTTTCCACATGTCTCAGTCTGTCTGTTATGGACAATGCCAACTCCTCCTAAACTACATCACAACACAACTAAATAATGGCTTATGATGTGTTTTTTATTAACTGCAGCTAGGTTAGGTTTTCATTAGAATGCTAACCTTGGTCCACTCTTTGAGCTGCCTAGCTGGGCCCTCACAATTGAGTCTGTTGGCGCGATTGGCCCATAAGTAGTTCGAAAGAGCCCGCGCCTTGAAAGGTAGGTATACTCTGACCCGCCTTTTGAGCGGAGTCTGCCGAGCGCCAGCGCCAGCAAAGCAAATAATCCCTCGAGCAGCTTCAGCTGCCGCACGCTCGTCGTCTTTCTTAGGTCCATAGTCTCTATAAAAACACAAATCGTAAAGAACACAGTTTCAACTATGGAACCATACTATTGATAGCGTCTAAATGGTAAATTAACTTTGTATATGTAGATATTCTATTAGGTACTTACAGAAAAGTCACGTCGACTGGGTGTCCCACGAAATTTTAGCTTAGTTTTAGTTCTTAACTAAAATAATTTCAAAAATCTACGAAAAACCACGGCGGTTGTATATACAATTAAACAACAACCTGACATTTTTACTTTTAAAATAGTGCTGCCCACTACGCGAAATGCACAATCGAGCATCGATTATAAAAAGATTATCTAGTATTTTAAAATACTCATTGCAAACTCTAAACGGTTGTGGTTTGGTTTCGATTGGGTAACGTCAACGATTTATACGTTCAGAAAATTTACCGCGATAGCTTTTTTGACATTAACCAAATCCAAACCAAAACTAAATCGAAGCTAAATCGTCAACGTTACGTTGGAATGGTAAAATAGCGCGATTGGCCCCCAGGTTTTAAACATATAAGGATGTACAAACAGCAGTACATATTATCTTACTTTGAAAAATACTGAAGTAAATAAGTAAAAATGATGATTTGATTTTGATTTGATTTCATGTAAAGAGATCATCAAGAATCGTAATAGATCGCGACTGATTGTGATGATAATATCAGAGATAAACTTGGAAAATGGACATCTGAACTTGAACTGTTTTTGGACGTCATCATAATCATACCATACGAAGGCAAAATGTTCTCATGTTGAAGTTCTTATAGGTCGCACATTTGACGCACGACGGAGTGCAAAAATATTGCAGCAGCTGTTTGACAGATCCATACAAGAAACGTTATTCCCCATACTATCCGCCTATGAGTATGTAGTACTATCTTGGAAAGCTGTGGACGGTTGACAACCCTACGTTTGTAAGATTGCACGCCGAGTGAAAGACGAAGCGAAAATACTTCTGTTTTTAATTTGCTTTCGGCTGCTTAGATTTGGATTAGAAAGAGAGTAATGTTACCAGGGATTCTTGTTTCAGGAATAGCATAAAATAAATGAAAAAAATTAAAAATATAATATCTTCTTCTTCGTCGAGTCAATTCGAGGAAACGGGATCACAGTAGATTGGACCAATGCGTTGCAACGGCGATGGCCTTGTCGTTCGCCTCTTGCAGATCCTTCAATGTACATGAGCAGGGGTTTGTTGGGCAGCACAGTAGATGAGACAATGTCTGTAAAGCGCCACAAGCACACCTATCGAATATAATATAATAAACATACTTTTAACTGTGAACATAATATTTATTCTAGTTTCAATATAGAAAAGTTTACTCGTTATTTTAAGAATACATCAACAAATATAGTTATTAAAAAATGTTGAACGAACAGTCAATTTCAAGTCTGGCAGGGAATTCAAATCGATAATATTAATTTTATGAGCTAGACAAAACTTGGGCCAAAGACAAACTATCTAACCCAGTCTGGCCTTGACTGAACATGGTATTTTATCAGCAGCGACAAATGTGGCGCAGTGGTAGTGCGACTGCTTTGACGCAGAAAGTTCCGGGTTCGATTCTCGGTGGGTCACTTACAAAGTTCATATTTATCACTTTGTGAATTTGTTCCCAGTCTAGTAAGGATATTGCGGGCTGTGACACCCAATTATCCGTAAGAAAGATGGTTTCGTGTTTTGGATGGCACGTTAATCTGTAGGTCTTGGTTGCTGTCTATGATTACTAAGACAGCGGTCGTTACACAACCATGTCAGAAGCCGGCTACTTGTAAAAGGCGTTTGAATTATTCCGACACTAAGGCCAATTGGATCATTGGAGGACTCGGTGTCCCAAACAAAAAAGATTAGGTATCTCACAAACATTATTTTAGCTTCTAGCTATGTAGTTATTGAATTGTCTAAAACGTTTGTCCTAATTACGCCTTTCCTATTTTGCAGGTAAGTCAAAATTCAAGAAAATGGACTTAATAAAACCGGCTAAGTCGAGGTAAAAAAATTATGAAAACAATACTTGAAGGTCAAATTCAACAGTGACTGAAGTATGGCCGTTCGAAGAGGCCATATTTGACAGTTGTCAAAATCATGATATTGCTATGAATTAAAGTCTTTGTTGACATGTCCCTTTGTATTATGTTTGACTGTCAAATATGGCCTATTTAAACGGTCATACTTTGGGGTCGATTGTAATGTTTGGTTCTTAGTGAGTATTGAGTACAACATACGATACGATACGCCCGTGGCCGACGATTCAATCAGTGTCTGTCGCAAAAGCACAGACACCGCGCTGCCTGAGAGTCAATTATGGTTGCCGCAGGGTTGCCCAGGACCTGCGCCACCCTCTCGGCCTCCCTGGCTGACTCCACAGGAACGACGACTCGATACGTGCGGAGCCAGGTCGGCTGCAGGAGTCTAGCGCACAATAGACCTCTGTCTGTTCTGGGTTTGATGTGGTGTTGTCCTTGTCCAGGACTAGTCTTGGCTCTGGTTAATCATTAGTCGCCTTTTACGACCCCCACGGTTAGGCGGATCGCACACTTAACCCACGACGCAGCGCTATAACTTCGCAGCGGTGTGTCAGATCGGTACTAGATAGGTCATTCCCCATACTAAAACCGCACTCGACAGACGACGCTGCGATAGCGCTGCGTCGACAGCGGTTGAGCGGTTTTAGTATGGGGAGTGATGTTTCTAGAATGGATCTGACACTGCAATATTTCAGCGCTCCGTCGTGCGTTAAATGTGCGATTCGCCGTAGAGGGGGGGTAGTGCTTTTCTACTCTGCCAACACCACACGACTTTGAGTACAACAAAAACCATAAAACGACCCTTCTTTCTCAGAATAAGTCATAATTTTTACCCAAATAGCTACATGTTCTTTCCCAGTAGATATCTAAGCTATAACCCTGTGAAGTAGGTACCTAGTGTATCCCATCATTGCGATTCCCTCAAACAGCAAGTAACAGGTAACTAGTAACCGTAGTAACTGAGTAGAAACCGTCAACTACCCGCAGAAACAACTTCATTAGATGATGGAGATGTCATACCGAGTATCACCGACCCCCCGGGACTACTCCGGCTCACCCCGGGTGGGTAGTTTAAACCCTGATTACATTTACTCCCTTGGTTTATAATTGTAAGGAAAATATGCCGGAGGATAATAATATAATTTTTTAAATATGGATTATTGATTTTTTTGGATTATAGTAGCTGTTTGAAATAAACAGACAGGGAAGTAACAAAAAAATTAAAAAAACTGTGGTAAAAGCTAAGAAGACCCGTACTTTGTATTCGAATTTTGTTTTTTGATAGCTAAATGCATTGCATAGTCACTCTACATAGAACTACTTACTTTACATAGAGCCATGTATGTGTGTGGGTGTGTATGTGTGTATGCGCGTGTGAGTGTTTGTGTGTATATGTGTGTGTGTGTGTATGTTTGCACGTTCAAAAACTCTATATTTTGGTTTGATCGTGTCTACAAAACCTACTTAACCTCGGCCCCGGTTTGTCATACCTGCGTTCCCTCGAGACCGGTCCCTATTAACCTGTGCTCAGTTTAAATGATGATTGCGCCCCCTGGTGGACAATAATTACAACCAACTCCTGTAATGACGTCATGAAGAGGGCTTGATTGGATCTATTCACGCATGGCTTTTGACAAGGTGCAATTTCATTATTAATCTTACTTTATCTTTATATATTTATGCCGTGTGATGCCGGCTTAGAACAGCAAGGGACAAAACGTGATTTGTGTACGTGTGTATGATTTGTTTTTACAGTCGTCATTACATGAAAATGTTTCTACAACTTGGCCACTGAAGCCAAACATAACTAAATCTTCCAGCGGTCGTTACACAACCATGTCAGAAGCCTGTTACTCGTAGAAGGCGGTTGAAAAATTCTGACACTAGAGTTCACTGGGTCGTTGGACGACTAGGTGTCTTGCACGAAAAGAGAGACCGAATCTTGAGAATTGTAAGAATCTTATGTTGCAGATTTATTTTATCAAAAACTAGCAGACGTCAAACTTTAAACTCTTTTTAAAAACCTTGAGTTTGATTAAATGCCTAAAAACTACTTTAGGATTTTATTTCAAATGGTTTTATTTTGTTATTAACTTGGTTATGGCATCTAGATTCAAAAGCTTAGCTCTACTTGTGATCTGATATATTTTTAGATTAAATGCTCAAAATAATTTTTGTAGCTAAGATCCTAATAATTGACAGACCAGCATGCATCAGACAAATCCAACAGAAAACAAGTTCTAATCAGTGTCGTCCAACATCCAGAGAGCCTCAATCCAGGAACCTCAATACCGCCCATCAAAATCTCATTAAACCTGTACATAATTAAGTTGGAATTAATCAAAGTTGGCACTCAATCGTGCCGCAGCCACAGTACACAATAAAGGACAAAACAGCAGGGAAACTCTATCTACTTTTAGGGATAGCTACCTTAAGTCAGCTGTTACAGGATTTTTTGGAATAACAGCAAGCCTAGCACTGACTATATTGCGCTGTTGGCGCTATTTCAGACTATCTGTCAGATTCAATCCATTTAAAAAGAATACTACTATCTAAGGGAAATCACTGTTGAGTTTTAACATGATTTGCATGAGCACTACCAGGAACTAACCGAAGAGATTTGAACTTTAGATTATTGTAATATTTGAAGTTTCTTTTTAAAAATATGTATTTGCATACATTTATCATGTCTTTATGTCTTGCTGGGTAGGCAAAGCGTTAACGGCCGTAAAAATAAGGTCGCCATCTATCGCCACGTTTGACTTTTTTGAGGATTGTTTTCCAACGTTTTTTCGGAAAAGATGTCTATTAATTTGAAAGAAACCGTTTTTTTGCGCTGAAACCTCATTGTCTTAAGTATACTGCGAGTAGTAATTTATTTAGTCGTTTATTTTGCGGCGTGAATCTGTGAGATTCTATGTAAGTAGGAGCTGTTGGCAACACCAATATCCATAGATTTGTTGGTAGTTCATGGCTTTCGTTTAGAAGTGTGAAAATGTGTGATTCTAATTTATTTATTTATATTTATTTATCGAGTTCGGTTTGTCTTGATAATTGACTAATAAAAAGTTTCGTGTGTTTATACAGTTATATTCTATAGAAATTACCTACTTTAATACACTAGCAAACATTGCAATCGGAAGCATCAAGCACGTCTATCTGTATGAGTTTTTGGGCGTTTTTATGAAGTTTTCCTGCTGCTTTCCTGCTGCTACATGTACTGTGCCGCCACCCCGCCCGCCACCGACCGAGCGATATTGGATGATCAAAAAAGGCCCCTTTTAAAGCCCACGGACGCGTTTTACACCCGTTTAATTGCCTTAAAAGTTGAAACAGGGTTGGATCTACTTATACACTAGTCTGTCATTTACGGTTTCATCGTTACATCGGTATTAAAAAAGAATTGCGTATCAAAACGAATAGAAAAATCAATTGAAATTGTTTGAGAGTTTAAGACTCAAAAAAAGAAATGCTTTACCTAAATTACTCATGAACAAAGCATCTTTTTTAGTTATAGTAGGTGATTGTAACCAGGGATGGACAATGTCTCGTAAGGAAATCTTTTTGCCACCTTTTTTCTTCTCTTTCTTTTTGTGTACCACCAATCTTTTAAATAATAATGTTTTTTTCATACTTACTTCCTTGCCACGAGTGCAGGAAATAATGTCCTTTCTCAATGCACTCAAAGAGCGGTGGTCTTTAATTCACGTACACCACTTCAACTAGATGAATAATACAGAAGTTTCAGCAAATAAGTCCTTTAAGCAACTTGTACCGCGACACTAACGCCACTTCATGAAATAAAGATTATATTCTTCAAATGGAAATGGATATCTAAAAAACAAGGCATTGAGCTTTGCCGTCATGTTAAAGTCAAAATTGAAAGCACACAGTATAAAATTCTTTGTAATAAAGTTACAGCTAAATATGATATTAAACAAATAACCAGAAATATAAAACATACATACATATATCAGCCCTTTAATCTCTTGCAAGGTAGGCAGAGCGTTAACGTTAGCGTTAACATGCATACACGTGTACCTCAAACATGAGAGCAAATAACGCAAAATATTAAAAAAAGGTGTCAGCTTACAAGTTTTATGATGAGATGTCCGCTAATGATTTTCAAGTTTGAAAAGATATTGCCTTTGTCAGTGGAGTATCCGCCAGTTTTCTCTATCTATTCATTGTTTAATTACTCTTTTCTTTTTTATATTCGCCGGTAAGTATAATAATTTTTTGTGTAAAAAAAATCCCTTTTTACAATGACCGTTTTGTGAATATTTGTCAATCAATAAAGTGAATTTACATTTACTAAAGTATGGCCGTTCAGATAAGCTATATTTGATAGCTGTTAGAATCATTTAAATGCCTATAGACATAAAGTATTTTTTTTGTTGACATATCTTTTAATAACTATGGGTTTGACAGCTGTCAAAAATGGCCTTTTCAAACGACCATACTTTAGTTTGCAAAAGAAGTTTATATTGACTTTGTTTTTAAAAAAAATATATTAATCATGAAGTAGCGCTAGTCTCAGGACACTACCTCCCTTAAACACTCGCTTTGAGTACAATGTACTCTCCCCTTCGCACTCACTTAGGGCAATGAAGTTTCATGCCTTATTAATGCCGAGTTGTTGGCTTTTTGCACCAAAGTTCCCCATTGTTACCGCTTATTGTGCCGAGTTTGTGCCGCTAGTTGACAAAGTCGGAGTTCTATTAGAAAAATCTGAAAGAAACTCTAGCTGGACAAGTTTTTTTTTTCTTGAAGAAATTAACTGGTCGAAATGTAACTTTATCATACCGTGGAAATTCCACATTTTTAAAAACGAATATTATTAATAGCTCGCACTCTTGTACTTTTATCTGTGCTTTGGTGATTGCTGAAAGAACTAATTTTTATTAAGATTGCTTTATATGGCCTTCGAGCCGGATAGGGTGGACCTATCTGTCCCAAAACAGTTAATCTTTTAACCCTTAAGTGCATAGAGGATCCCGTAAGCTAATCAAAGTATCACATTTATCTTATAACGCTACAGACCAGAACAGGCTGAAAGTAATATAAAAAGAAGTCTAAAAACTAAAACCCGACTACTGAGATTTCGCGCTCTAAAAAGTAAGAAACAAGAAATCTGAAATAATAACTACTCACGATTGAATGTGTTTTTCGTCTCCAAAATTCATACAAAGTAAACAGCTATTATAATTTATTTTCATGGCAGTTTAATATAAAGTTCATAGTGGTTTTCAGGTGAAAGCTGTGGTCGTTTGCCACGTTGCCTTATTTATTTTATAAACTAGATAGTACTAAAACACGTGGCAAACGACCACAGCTATCACCTGAAAACCACTATGAACTTTATATTAAACTGCCATGAAAATAAATTATAATAGCTGTTTACTTTGTATGAATTTTGGAGACGAAAAACACATTCAATCGTGAGTAGTTATTATTTCAGATTTCTTGTTTCTTACTTTTTAGAGCGCGAAATCTCAGTAGTCGGGTTTTAGTTTTTAGACTTCTTTTTATTTTAATTATTTTGGGGTTGTAAACTTAAATTTTCACGATTGTTTGTTGGAAGATGTAAGTAGGTACGAGTTTAAACTGTATTATGATTTTGTTAGGTGTATATAAAATATGCTAGTAACCCCCCGTGTGATTTCATTACCAAAACAAATGTTTCAGTTTCTTTATTCTGAGGGGGGAGGGGGGGGCAAGCCCTTCTCAACCTCCGTGTCAATGCTTGCTGTTGGTTTAATTACTAAAAAAGATGTCTCCGTTTCTTTTTCTGCGAGGGGGGAAAGCCCCCCTCAACCCTCCGGGTCGATGCTTGCTGCTGGTTTCATCACCAAAATAGATGTCTCCGTTTCTTTTTCTGCGAGGGGGGAAAGCCCCCCTCAACCCTCCGGGTCGATGCTTGCTGTTCATTTCGTTACCAAAACAGATGTTTTCATTTATTATTTTAGCTACGTATAAAATTTAATATGAATATTTGAAGCGTTATAACGACAAGTTCTAAGAAAAATGCACAAATATCTGCTTTTAGAATATTAGTTGTAGGATCTTTTATGTACATACATACATATGCCTATCTATACATACATACCTACATACACATATCACTCCTTTATCCCGCTTTCGCTCTGCCTACCTATCTAAGTGCGCGTTAAATTAATTTACCCGTGTGATGCCGGCTTAGAATAGCATCACCCCATATCCTTCCCGCGGGTGTCGTAAGAGGCGACTAAGGGACTCGAGAGTATTGGTGTATTACAATTTTTAGGTGACAGGCTGACAACCTGTCACTATAGTGATACACATGTTTTCTGAAACGACCTTGGAAAACAATCCTCAAAAATGTCAGACGTGGCGATAGTGGCCGTATTTTTAGGGCCGTTAACGCTCTGCCTACCCCGCAAGGGATAAAGGCGTGATATATGTATGTATGTAAATTAATTTAAATGTAATAATTCGCGGTACCTTCAACTTGGATCACATTACATGAGATGAAAAATATGACAGTTCGTTTGATACCCAACACGATATAAACCTTATTCAAACATATTTTACATGCAGTAGCAGTACGTATTGTGACTTAAACGTCAATTTTGGTGCAGCTACTCAATTGAGTAAGTCAAAAGTCTCAGACAACAGATGTCGCTGTTAGTTTTCCTAAAACGCCAATTGGCTTTTTCAAAAGTTTATGAAAATGCGTGTTCCCCTAAAAATAAGAAATTTAACCGCAGTAAAGAGCAGCCTATGTTTTATTCTAGAAATTATTTCATCTTTGTACAAAGTATCATTTGAATCTATTCAGCCGTTTTAGCGCCAAGTCCTAACAAACACATATCCGCGTTTATAAATTATGTAAGGAATTAGGAATTAGGATTAGGATTAGTAGGATCTCTTATGTACCTACCTATCTACGCGTTTTATTAATTTAAATGTGATAATTTTCGCGGTACTTTTCTACTTCGATCCCATTAAATGTGATGAAAAATATGTCAGATCTGAGCCTAAGGAGCAGCTCTTTCTTACCACAGCTTATACACAGATATTTAGCGTATGTAGTGCTATCACGTCTTGTCTGCCTTTCGTTTTCATCATCAGATCAGCTCCACGAGTATGACACATACCGACACCACACCGATACCGATACCAATGTACCTGCTGCTTGTAGAAAGTGGTTGAAAAATTCTGACATAAGGGCTCATTGAAGACCAATGTGGCGCAGTGGTAGTGCGACTGCCTTTGACGCAGAAGGTCCCGGGTTCGATTCTCGGTGGGTTACTCACAAAGTTGATATTTATCACTCTGTGAATTTGTTCCCAGTCTGCTTAGGACATTAAAGGCTGAACCACCCGATTGTCTGTAAGAAAGATGTTTCCGTGTTTCGAATGGCACGTTAAGCCGTTGGTCCTGGTTGTTGTCTATGGTCACTTTAAACGGCGGTCGTTACACAACCATGTCAGAATCCTGCTACTTGCAGAAGGCGGTTGAAAAATTCCGACACTAGGGTTCATCGGGTCGTTGGACGACTCGGTGTCCCACACGAAAAAAGAAATTGAATCGTTAGACGGCTCGGCGTCCTACACGAAAAGAGAGAAAGAGAAAAACCGATGTACCAATTTCATACTAAATTGATATTGCGTAAATGCAAGAAAGTTTCAAACTTTCACCTACATTCTAGATATTTTTGAAATGTGCTATTTAAGCCCTTTTGTTTGATACCCAACACGATACCACTTGATGAAAAAAATTTTTTTGTTCGTATCTTCATGCACGCTAGAGGGCGCCATGTTCACTTTATTGTGACATGACATAGCCTATAACCATCGGACTGTTTAGACGCATCTACTGACACCTCATTTGTCAAATTCTGACAAGTAGATTCGGAGCTAGGAGGGAACAAAGGAATTATTGCCACATACATACATACATTCCGGTCAAAATCATAACCCTCCTTTTTGCTTTGCTGTAGTCGGGTAAAAAGAAAGTTTTTCTAATGTCTCCTTTAAAAATTTTTAGGTACTACGGATCGACATTACTTGTAATAGGAATTCTGCTTCTCCAACACGACGTACAATATTTTGTGTCTCATAATTGGCAAAGAGCCTGGGCCGCCCTAATTAATATACATTTTTAATTACTGCCACATCTGCAAATAAAACGGTTTTCGCTGTGTCAAAGCAATAAAACAATCCGCGCGGAAGCAGTCTCTACTTTGTGCACATTTTTCTCTTACGGAAAGGCAAAGGGAACACAGCCCATACCGCCTTGTCTTTAAAAAGAACGTGGAAGCGGTTCATTTTCACTATTCTCTGTTTCGAAACTTTAACTCTAAACTCATATTACTCGTACTCGGAAAACATATTTTTCTCTTATTCATGTAATACTGTTTTGGCAAAAATATTGTATGTGCTTGGCATAGTTTCAGTGTATTAATACTAAGCGTTTTTGTCATCTAGCCAAATCTATAATAGAAAAAACTGAAGGAGTCAAAGTATGTAAGGAACTCACCCGAAATCCCAAGAGACTTGTAGACATTACCTAAGTATTTTAAGTATTTTTCGCTCATTTTTGTTATACAAATTCTATTTCACAGAAAACAACAGAAACTAAGGCATGTTGCTGACGGCTGGGTCCTTTATAAAACAAGTCTTTGTGAAAAAGACGTTTATGATTTAAATCTTGTTGATCTGTTAGTTTTGCTAGCATGGCAAACGGACCTTTTGGCCTAATAATTTCCTTTTTGGTAGCTGGTCTAATTGTAAAAGGTTTCGTATTTTTTTGACGGCTTTACTACCGCTGAGGCGTTTTTTTGAAGTGCAAGCGAGAGCGCGGAATGAGCGACAAAAAGGCACAATCTGCCTTCGCGTTCGGCAGCATATATCTATCATATAGATATAATTAAAATTATCTTTTGAAAATTGCAACTATTCCAGCAGTATTTCCTTTTTCATTACGTTTCACGTTCAACTATCGTCAGTAAATTAATTTTACAGATAACTGTTTCTTTTTTAGTGATAGCCCTTATACCATAGGCAAGGGCGTTGCAGTACACTGTACCTAGTACTTGTTATTCCCCAGGGTACACATATCTCCTCTGTTTTTTTCATGCAGTCTCTACTATTCAAGCCGCCTCATGGGTCCAACTGATCTTAGACCGATCAACGCCACGATGCTGAGGCGTGGCTTCCACTCGACAACCAGCATACTCCATCATATCCACTGCTTACTAGATAGTAAGCAAAAAGAAAGAAAAAAAAGAGAAAAGAAAGAGATCTTTCACACAAGTACAACTCACATTTGCTATGAGATAGTCAACTTTGTTAGATAATTCTTCAGTTACTTCTGGTCCAATGTCATGGATTTCGGCGCCTTAATAACGGTGAAATAGTATTGCAATTTCACATTTTGTTCTTGAAGCACGACATTTTTGGCGTTGATTTTAATAATAGTCGATTTTAACTTCTGTATCAGTAACTACCGAACTATCTTCAGTCCCTCTTCTGATCGTTTTCGACATTTTTAATTAAAATAATAGCCACTATCGTCAACAAACATGTCTGCTTGCTAAGACGATCACCACCCCTATCTAGATTGTCCACCGGTTCCACGACAGATGTGCCAAACCCAGTCCTCAACGATAAGCCAAACTGGTCCAAATCCTGATTTTGTCAAACTGTTTCCACAGACGTTAAGAAATAGAGTTCCCGCTACAGTTCTTACCTCACACCAAACCCTACGGCTAGGAATGGTGTTTTGACAGCGGACCCTAATCCAGGAGGCGCCGCGGGATGTCGCTTGTTCCTGACATTTTCCAATTATATCCCATTCACTATGTAACACTCTTTGCGAACGCTGCCGCATCTACAGGCTGAATTCAATGCTACTGTGGCCCGACTGTGGCTGAAGGGGTTCCAAAGCAAAGCAGATGTGACTAAAACAATAGCTTGACCATAAAGAGTAAATAAAAAATGAGGGCGCCACTTTCTTCGCTGTCAAATCGGACAGATAACGCTTAACTATGGCAACAATTTTTCATACTAAATTTTTAGTTCCATTTTATATTTCTACTCTTTCTGGCCAAGCTATACTATAGCAAAAGCAATTCACCCATGGACAAAGAACCATGGGCTATCGAGGATACTTTCATTCTCTCTTGCAGGATTAGTGAACGCAGTGTCAGATTTTGCATTCACAGGGACCCTCGTGCTCATTCCCTGAATGATTAGCATAGATTAGACGGGGTTGCTGTTCTAAGACGGCACCGCAAGGCGTGGATAGACTTACCTATATACTATTTCTTTATACATACAAATACGTACATATATCACGACTTTATTTCTTACGGGGTAGGCAGAGCGTTAACGGCCCTAAAAATACGGTCGCTATCGCCACGTCTGACAAAATTGAGGGCCGATCGAAATAATTCTTGTATTACTGGCTTCAACACACACACACACATATCACGCCTTTATCCCTTGCGGGGTAGGCAGAGCAATAACGGCCGTTAAAAAACGGTCTCTATTGCCACGTCTGACATTTTTGAGGATTGTTTTCCAAGGTTGTTTCAGAAAACATGTGTATTACTATAGTGACAGGTTGTCAGCCTGTCGCCTAAAAATTGTAATACAACAATTCTCTCGAGTCCCTTAGTCGCCTCTTACGACACCCGCGGGAAGGATGTGGGGTGATGCTATTCTAAGCCGGCATCACACGGCACAAACACTTTTTTCGTTTAGTTAAATAGTTCGATTTGCAACTGATTTGCATGAAAAGGGTTGACAATTTACTAAATGGTATTTTTTCTTATATTTTGTAAGAGTAACCAGTACCTTAGTACTATTATATATTCTGTGGAGTAAGTTAGTTCAAAAGCATGAATAATCCTACTAATACTATAAATGCGAAAATTTGTAAGTTTGTTTGATTTTTGTTACTCTTTCACGCAAAAACTTCAAAACCGAATATCATGAAATTTGGTACACAGATAGAAGGTAACTTGGATTAACACATGAGACAGTTTTTATCCATAAAAATAATTCCAATTGAAAGCTACGAGATCAAAACGTACTTCTACGCGGGCGGAGCCGGGGGCGCCTACTAGTGTTTAATAAAAACCTGTTGTAAAAATTTCAAGGGGCAAAGCAGTTCACAAGACTGAACAACATAAAATTGCAAGTAAATTGCTCAATAAATAGAATACGATGAACAAAGTCGAAGAGAACGCAAGCACCCAGTACATTGCAGATCAATCTTCAAGTTTTACTTCAATCTCGGTTGAGGAGTGTGCTCAATAGTTGTAAAGCATTAATCTATATTTTACTAGTGGGCGCCCGCGGCTCCGCCCGTGTGAAAGTTTGTTTTAACCTCGTAGCACCCCGCAGGAACATTTTTTCGGGATAACAACTGTCCTATGTTCTAATCCAAGTTACCCTGTATCTTATCTTTATTATCTTCCAATATTATTTTCCAAGTTACCGGCTTTTTTCTTCAGCTTCTACTCCATACTTATGTACAGATTTGGTTACCATGGAGACAGGTTTATTGTTTTGTCACTTTTGTTCTAGCTACGATTTTGGTTCTCTGTACAATTTTATTTTATGTTGTAAATATTAAATATTCTGTAAATAGACCGAGCAGATGTTTAATTTGTAGAGCGTTAGACATCGCCACACACCACACGCACGCTCGACCAACAAGAAGGAGAAAGAAGTTACCGGCATCACACGGCAATTCAACTTTATCCCATCTTGGTAACCCTTGCTGTCACCTGGGATGTTTAGTGTATAGGATTGGGCGGGTGGATCTAATGTCTTACCGTGCTACACCTTGCTAAACCTTGCCCCAGTCTCACCGAGGACAATTGGGACATTCTTTTACTTTTTCTTCATCGGATCGTTGATAAGACCTTGGATGCTTGACCACGATTGCTGTTGGGTTCGCTTTTTTAGGTCTCTTTTAGTTTTTCATGAGCATCAGTGGCCACGTGGTTAAGATACCGGTCTTACAATCGTGAGACCTGAGTTTGATTCCCGCCATGTACCAATGTGTTTTTACTCACGTGCATTGACCGACTGCTCTTACGGTGAAGTAAAAACATCGTAATTCATCGTAATTTAAATAAATTGACACATTTAAATAAAATTTGAATTCAGTTGATATTTCATTGTGACTATTGTGTGATTGTAACCTAGGATTAGGGTCAGTTTAGCCTTCGGGTTACAGAGGTCCGATGGCAGTCGCTCTGTGTAAAAACTTGGTTCCAAGTCAAATCCACTAGGTTAGGTAACGACCACAACAAAGGATAAGGCAAGGAGAATGGTTACTCTTGCCTCTCTGCTTGCCTTCTACCCTTTTCTCCTGCAGTGTCTCCATTTTCTCTCCAGTCTAAACGCCGCTTTACAAACCGTCGGCTACAAACTTGGCCATCCACTTTATTAGCAAACTTGATAGTAATTAGACTGGATTATGTTCGGTCGAGTGCGTTGGAGGCTCGTCTCAAAGGGGTGTATGGTTTCTGATGGCTGGAGTCAGCTCTGGGAAGGAATTGTTGCAGATTAGAGGCTTTTTGATATTGAGAAGATTATTTTTTGCCAGTTTTGTTTCGAAATTAATAGATATGAAGCGGAAACTTGTACTGAAATAGACCTTATAAGCATATAAAATACTCTTAATCTTATCACGTGCTACATAATTTAAAATTGTTTACACTATTTTAATAAATGGTTTATCTTTACAAACCATTGTCTTGACGCGTAATTATAAATTTTGACAGATACCGCGTATAATGTAGAAAAATCACTGTAAAGTTGACACTGGCAAATCAATATAAATTTCAACGCCGTAAAATGTAAAACTGAAACAATGTAAGCTAATTAACAAAAAACTGAACTGAACTGTAAATTTTAGTCAAGGTCACCCTACGAGATTGCCTATCACCATGTATGAAAACGCCATAAATCATCGTAAGAAGCTGAATTAAAGTTTAATTTAAAGACGACCGATGTGGCGCAGTGGTAGTGCGACTGCCTTTGACGCAGAAGGTCCCGGGTTCGATTCTCGGTGAGTCACTCACAAAGTTGATATTTATCTCTTTGTGAATTTGTTCCCAGTCTGGTTAGGACATTGCGGGCTGAACCACCCGATTGTCCGTAAGTAAGATGGTTCCGTGTTTCGGATGGCACGTTAAGCCGTAGGTCCCGGTTGCTGTCTATGATCACTTAGACGGCGGTCGTTACACAACCATGTCAGAAGCCTGCTACTTGTAGAAGGCGGTTGAAAAATTCTGACACAAGGGTTCATCGGGTCGTTGGACGATTCGGTGTCCCACACGAAAAGAAGAAGAAAGTTTATTTGTGATTTAACTAAAACACAACTGTATTCTAAGATAGCAATTTTACGCAGTAAGTAACACAAAATCATAAATTTTGACACCCCAACAACATTTTGTAGATACACTTTCATCTCACCCGACTGCAACATGGATCTGACACATTTATTAAAAAGGTGAGCTGGCCGGCTTCAATTGAGGTTGCGAGGACGACGTGGCGTGGAGGACGTGTCCCCGACACACCACTGACGCTATGCCACACTAGTCGATGCTATCCGGTGATAGGGTGACCACAATGTATGTAAAGTTACAGGACCAATGAAGGTGTTTTGATTTTGATGGAAACAGTTGTTCTCGTTTCAGGATATATATTATTGTGCCGTCGTTTTCGATGTATTTTAATTATTTATGTGGATAATGTGAGTGTTGATCAGTCGAGGGTTCGCAGGCCGAAAGTTGCTGATTCGTTCGTCGTGTGAAACTAATAGTTTATTTAAATGGTTTCACGATAGTCCACTTCTACGGTAAAAAAAAAAAACACCGAGATGAAACCCGCATTCAAATAAAATTTTATTTCAGATGATGTTTTTATCTAACTTTACCTAGGATTCGGGCCAGGTAGCGCGTTGCAGAGGTCAGATGGCAGTCTGGGTAAAAACTTAGTTCCACTTTAAATCTCCTAGGTTAGGTAGCCCGACAGAGAATGGGATAAGGCAAGGAGAATGATGACATCTAGAAGGTTACATACAAGAACCTTTAGGATAGAGTTTAGCAAGATGGACTTTTGGATGCATAAGGCAAGGAGAATGGTGATGAAAGTCTACCTTTATCCAGTCGCCTGGCCACCCTACTCGCCACCATCCGACACGGCCGGCTCGAGCGCTCCGCAAACAAGCCTCGCAGACGAGTGTACGTAGTGGTTCGGCACATCGACGCGGTTCCACATTCACGCCGGGGAATGCGTTCCAAATTTGAATGTTGGTAGCTTTTTTTATACTGTTTTTGGGTGTTGCCGGAGATTTACATACATAAATCACGCCTTTATCCCTTACCGGGTAGGCAGAGCTTTAATGATCGGTAGTTATCGCCGCGTCTGACAAGTACTGAGGGCCCTTTCAGATGATTCGAGTATCACTATAGTGACAGGTTGTCAACCTGTCGCCTAAATTGTAATTTACATGAAACCGTCAAATCCTTTAGTTGACTTTTACAAAGTGAAAAATTTCCAAAGTGAACGATCCTGCGCAGCTTGCATCCACTGGCGTCCAGCGATCTTCACCAGATTATCTGTCCACCTTGTGAGAGACAGCCCAATACGTTGCCAGCCGTTCAATCAATTACTAGCTATATGTACCTGTTTTGTTTCCCGCTAGATACTTTATTCGATTCCAAACACCGTCTCTTAGTTACGTTTTGTTGAACCGCAGTTGCCGTAACCCATTTCCTGAACCCATTGTGCCGTCAGCTTTCCCAAAACGCCTACCTATCCTACCTATACCCGGTTATAGGTATATCTGTTCAGAATTTGTTGAATATTTGGGCCGGTGTACGGCAAACTTCGGGCCTCTCGAAGTTCTTACAAGTTTTATTACGATACTTGTAGAATTCCTCCTATCCCCATCGAGTGCTTCCACCTGATTAAATAAGATGAATTGACTTAAACAGCGGGTATTTAGCCCGATTTTTCAATTATCTTGGAGTGTGTTTTGGGATTGAATTATTGTTTTCAATGAATTGCTTTTCTCCAGTTTTTGGAAACAGGAAAATACATTTATTTGATTTGATTTTAGTTGTCGTAGATTTTACTATACACCTAAACTTAATGACAATTTTTTATCTAAAATCATACATAAACATAATATAATCACGCGTTTTCCCCGGAAGGGTAGACAGAGACTACATCCTCCCACTTGCTACGATCCTAGCACTTCGCTTCCTCAACATTCATCAGCCTTTTCATGTTCGTCGGTGCAGGCTATCAAGTTAAAATCAGATCTTATTTTTAAGTCTACGATGAAATCTAGTTTAAATTTGGTCTTTTGCCGGCGATTAAACAAAGACTTAGGTTTTTGATCAACAGCCTGATACTTTTACCAAACTGCCACATGATATCCATTGTCCATGATTTTGTGTTTATTTTTATGGTGAAGTTTCTCTGCACTAGGCCTTTTTTATTTAAAAAAGTCATGGCACTAATCATTTTACATAATTAAGTAATAAAATCTGAGTAACTTAGTAACGCGTAATATAAAATTATGGCATATTCGCCATGTGATGCCGGCTTAAAATAGCATCACTAGCACACTTAAAATACCATTCCTTTCGGTATCGTAGAAGCCAACTAAAGCACTCGAGGGTTTCATGTGTATTGCAATTTTAGGCGACAGGCTGACAACTGTCACTATAGTGATACAAGGCTTATCTGAAACGACCCTCAAACATTTGTCAGACGTGGCGATAACGACCTTTTTTACACGGTTGTTAATGCTCTGACTACCCCGCCACAACGTTAGGAGGTTCATCGTCTGAACTGCACCACACAGACAGTTCACGTCAACAAACAACAACTTTCAGTACAACTGACTGATATGTTTAAAAAAAGTCTGAGTCTACGTGTCTTTGGGGTCTATACAGAAGACAATCTAAATGTTCTTTAAAATATCCCGCGCTCAAGTTTGAAGGTCAGACGAAACGTCTTGCGAAAATTAATTTAATTCGCTAGCCTTTAGATTTTGAAAGGAAAGTCTGTTTATATAACTCTTAGGCTTTGTACGAAATTATTCGGAAAATTGTTAGCGAGCCTCTTTTCTGTACCATCCTTTCAGCTTACTGTAGTAGTCTACGATCACGATGTAGATTACATTTACTAAGCTGCTTAGGTAAGTAAAACCATGGTAATACCACTATAATTAGTGTTCTTTGGTAAAACTAACAATTCAATAGTATATTGTATCCGAGGACGGGAAATTACCTTCGTTCGCATTAGTTCCATTCCCTAGTTCCATGATGCGAATTTTTTTTCGCAATAGTTCCATTTTTATAATATGTATATGTTAATGGATCTAGTGCGAATACTTAAATTTGTATTCTCCTTAGTACCATTACTTAATAATAGGTTGACTAGATAAATAATGGACACTTAATGCCTAATTTTAGGGGTTTGATTATCTACGGAGTGATTATTAGATGGACGGGTAGTCAAAGTCAAAGTCAAATTATTTATTCAAAGTAGTAAATTTTACATTTAACATTTTGATTTTCATGTATTTATTAGTCATTGTAAAAAAAAAGAAAAATGTAGGACACATTTTTCTATTTCTTACAGCAATTTTATGAATTATTATTTTCATTATTTATACGAGTCAAACTAAGTTATTTTTCACTGAAGCTTTCATAGTACTTTTAAAAAAAATACATTCCGACACATTAATGAAATATCAAATTTGAATTTTTGTATTGTATTATACTCTACAGTCACAAAAGTCTGGACATGTGCCTCAAACAATTGTGAGGTATTGCCATACTCACCACGCTTGGCAGGCGAATTGGCGAGCGCAGTACTATATAATATATAACTAATATAGATAATCACAGGGAACGCTGCTGCCCGTTCTCTGGATTCATCCCTTACGACAGCCACGGATAGAAATGGGGTGATGCTGTTCTAAGCTGGCACCACATGCCTAATTTTAACTTTTGCATATTTGCAAATAAAAATAAAGATTTCCAGGTCACAGATAACAAAATATGAAAATCACGTTAGCAATCGCACTCCCGAATCACGTCTACCTGAAACGGATTATGGTTTCAAACCGGGCCTATAAATCTTGTGTATTCTGAACACCAACGGTGGTAATCTCTTACTAGATTTGAGCATATTCTGAGGTTCGAGAGAGCCTAAGGCCGCTAAATGCCCTGCATGCTGCTTTTAGCTGCCTGCATGTTTTAAGCCGGTTTTCCACTACGATGTTTGGCACTAGTGTTACTCAGAACTAGTGTTACTCAGAACACAATCTTCTGTTTCGGGTTCAGATTGGCTAAAGGTATTCGGCAGGATTAGGCTGGTATCTGGTACCGTCAGCAACGGAGTTAGGTTAGCAGGGGTACTCCAAATGGATTGAATAATTTTTATTATCAAGTAAAATATTGATAGTCTACAAATAAATGACATACTTTATGAGAACTGACTTCTATCTTTTTTTCATTTTCATTTGCCTTATTCACGTCTTACGCCTTATTCCTTTGCTGACTGTACGAGGGAAGGATTCAGTATGCCTCTGACTTCCTATCGAATTTCGGATCGAACTGTATGTAATTTACATCTAAATCCTGTAGGCTAGTTATGGACGATCACTAGGGATCAAGATACGTAGGCACAGGAAGACTACTACAATACACATACACATATCACGCCTTTATCCCTTGCGGGGTAGGCAGATCGTTAACGGCCGTAAAAATACGGTCGCTATCGCCACGTCTGATAAGTACTGAGGGCCGTTTGAGATAATTCCTGTATCGCTTTAGTGACAGGTTGTCAGCCTGTCGCCTAAAAGTTGTAATATCTACACGTGAAACCCTCAAGTCCCTCAGTCGCCTCTTACGACACCCACGGGTAAGAAACGGGGTGATGCTATTCTAAGCCGGCATCACTCGGCGTACAACATTATACACAATATAGTTTGCTATTTTAGCTACCTTAAGCCTATCATCTTCACATTGTACGAAAATATAATTAAATTTAAAACCATTGCCCATTATTTGAATCATCGCCAAAAGAATATAACGAGCGTCGAATTATGAAAGCGCTAATAAAAAAGTTGGTCCGAACTTGCCCTCAAAGTGAAGTACTAATTATTCAAGCAATTAGTAGCGACCTGTTTGAGCGAGTACTCCGGCGTGCGATGCCGGCTCTGAATAGCATCACCCCAAGGATACTTAGTAACAAGTGAGTAAATGAAATAACCAGCCAGGGAATGAGATAACAGCGTTCCTTGTGAATGCAACATCTACGCTCACCAATCCGCGTTCGAGCGTGACGAAAATGACGATATTAATTTAATGATAAACTTTTCAGTGTAAAATCTGCAAGATATTTTAAAACTATAGTGTTGTCACGTTAGCGATCCTTGACATTTACTACCACTGTACTCGTATTTTGGAAGGCGATGTATCGTTTTCCTCAGTAAATGTATACGATATGATTATCGCTAGAGCACAGGGATACAATCCAAGAGGCTTGGCTTTTATCCTTGTACTCTAGAGATACCTATATCGTATACATTTAGTGAGGAAAACGATATATCGCTATCTAAAGTACGAGTACAGTGGTAGTAAATGTCAACGTTCGCTATTGCCATGTTAACGTGAAAACACTATATAAAATACCATTGAGTTTAGCGGAACCCTAAAAATCTTAATCATCTAACTTTTAGATAACAAACGTAGCCGTTGAAACTTTCTCCAAAACACTCTTTTTTCTCTTTGATGAAAAGTAACAAATTGTGTGTTTTAAAAAAAACTGGGCAATTTTTTTGGTACGCGAGCTGATTTGCATTTAAGTTCGTAATTAAAGGAGCCGAGGGTAGGAAAACCTGGCCTTTATTAAGACCTTGATCTAGCAACAGTATACGTGTTTTTTTCATTTGTATAAGTACTAACTTTTGCGGTTACCAAACAGCAGCTTGCCATTTTAGAACTCTGATACAACATCTGATAACTCATTTGGTCGCTTAGTGTCAAGTTGTATCATTGAAAAAGAAAAAAATAGCATAAAAATACATAAAACATATATATGTTACAGTCAAAACTCATTGGCGGTCAAAACCACTTTTGACTGCAAAAATCAGTCAATATTGGTTTTGACCGATGTCGTCAGTCAAAACCAGTTTTGACTGATTTTGGCAGTCAAAAGTGGTTTTGACCAACGCTCTTGGTCAAAAGTAGTTTTGACTGACTTAAAGTTCAGACTATCGGTCAAAACTCATAAATAGTGTTGTTTGTTCGGTATTTCCTTTAGAAATACGGTTGAGGGGGCGTCGGGTCTACTCAAGGGTCTTGCGTCCCGAGGACGCGGGGATTAGGCTTTAGCACAGCTACGTCAGTGATGCCGCTAATAGGCCGTCAGCACGCTCGCGCGCCGCGAACACGGATGTTCGTCCGTTCGAACCCCGCCGCCGCCCTTGAGCCGAAGAGGACCGTGTCACCTTTGGCTCCACCTACGTTGGGATCCCAACCGGACCTGGGCCCCAAGCCTCCATCACCCGTCGCAGCAGCGATAACCGCTGCTTTCGCCGGTGCTCCCCACTACCGACGCTGCCTTCGCTCTCGCCGTCTCCACAACCACAGCGTGAGCCGAGTAAGAGGCAGCATGCACCGCCATACGGCACACAGCCCTGGACGCACTCAGGGAGAGTGTTGCAGCCGTGCAGGCGGGAGCGCTGACGGCCCAGCGCGCGAAAAAGCGCGTGAATGGATATGGGGGGGATCTTCCTTCTCCACCTCACCAACCCTGCGGAGGACCCGCACGGTTCCGGCTACGAGGGTCACGCCGCCGCTGTCCATGCCATTGCTGGACAGCCGGTCGCCGTCGACGTCGAGCTTCGCTGCACCATCAGTATTACCGCGCTCCTACGCGTCTGCGCTGACGACGCCTCCGTCGCCAAAACCGCGCGTCACCCGCCCGATACCGTCCTTGCCCATTCAGGACGTGGGCAAGAAGACGACACCTCCGCCCACGCCTACGCCTATGAAGCTGACGGGGTGCATGAAAAGGCCGCCACCGATAGTGGTCGATCTGCTTTCTGAATGGGGCCACCACTTTGGCAAGCTGAGACAAGAACTCGGCCATACGCCAAACGTGCGGCCCTATGGGCCCACAGGGTTTCGATTCCTGGCGAAAAGCGATCAGGAATTCTGTGTGTACCAGCGCTACCTAACCGCGCTGGAGGGCTCCGGACCCGAAATATCCTGGTTCGCTTTCGCACCCCTGAAGGAGCGGCCATTGAAGGTCGCTATTAGAGGCCTGCCCGTGAACAGTGACACGGAGGACATCAAGAAAAAGCTGACCCTAGGCTACGAGGTGGACTACGTGCGCTCCATCAAGGCTCGCAGAGGACGCCCAGGGTGCATCCACTTCGCACAGCTCATCCGCACGCCAAACCTCACCCCAGGCATCTACAACATCACAAAGCTGATGAAAATGCCGGCGTGAAGATCGAGGGATGGCGTGGCAAGAGAGACACTCCACAATGCTACCACTGCCAGCAGTTCAGGCACAGCAGTAGGCACTCCCACCGCAAGCTGACATGTGTCGCCTGCGGCGGTAATCACGTCGCCTGGGACTGCAAGCACCCCCGTAAGTAGCCGGCCACCTGCGCAAACTGTGGAGGAGCGCACCCGGCCATCTACCTCGACTGCCCCGTACTGCGCCGTGAAGTACGGAACAGAAGAGCCGGCACAGCGCCCCTAACGAAGCCCGTCGAACCGAAGAGAACGGAAGCGGCACCACAGGGAGAGACCAACGCGGCAGGATCTCTCATGGTGGCCCCCAACGCCCCCGACGGAACGACAAAGAAGCGGAAGCCGAGGAGGCGGAGGAGGTGAGCATCGCCTCCGCCCCCTCTGGACTTGGAAGAGCCGGGCCAGCCACGCCATGAGCCACCCACGTGTCTGTTGGGAGTGGTCGGCGCCCCTTCGGGTGAACCTCAGGGGGAGAAGCCGAAGCCCCAACTGGCCCCGAGACAACAGACGAGACTATTTATGAGTTTTAACCGATAGTCGGAACTTTAAGTCAGTTAAAACTACTTTTGACCGAGAGCGTTGGTCAAAACCACTTTTGACTGCCAAAATCAGTCAAAACTGGTTTTGACTAACGACATCGGTCAAAACCAATATTGACTGATTTGAGCAGTCAAAAGTGGTTTTGACCGGCTATGAGTTTTGACTGTAACATATATACCCCTTTATGATGCGCACAGTATAGAGACTTATCTCGCGGGTGAGAAGAATCGTAAGAAGGTCAAATCGTATGGATTATATCAAAACAAGTGAACAAATTTGTCTACAAGTGAGAAAATCGAAGACGCGGTTTCGCTTCATAACTGGGCTTGTGTCACGAAATATTGAATGGCTTGAATATGACATCAACATCACAGTCAAATTATTTATTTAAAGTAGTAAATTTTACATTAAACTTTTTGATTGTCATTGTAAATAAGAGAAAATGTAGGACACATTTTTCTATTCTTTAAAACAATTTTATGAACCTAGTGTAAACGCGGCTCTTTGTAAAGTATGGTTGTTGTGAAGTATGGCCTTTATTCAAAAGTAACAAATATCCAACCGCGAACAGGGGCGTAATCAAGAGAACAATTTAACACATTATATATTGCCGTGAAGGTAGCCACATTCAGTCAACGATTCAGAAGCCTAGGAGCGCATGTTGTAATGAAATTAATGTGTTAATCTTGGAAATTTATTCATTGCGCCGACCGCCTTGCTCGGGGCGAACGCGGCGTACGTACAACGAATGCTTCTACATCTTTTAGATTTTATGGTGGAATAAAGTGAGATTTTTTAGAGATATTAATTATTTGCCGTGTGACGCCGGCTTCGAATAGCATCACCCCATTTTTTCCCGTGGGTGTCGTAAGAGGCGACTAAGGGACTTGTGGGTTTCAAGTGTATTACAACTTTTAGGCGAGGGGCGGACAACCTGTCACTATAGTGATTGATACACGAATTATCTCAATCAGCCTCAGAATTTGTGAGACGTAGCGATAGCGACCGTATTTCTGCGGTCGTTAACACTCTACCTACCCTGCAAGGGATAAAGGCATGTTATATGTATGTGTATGTATTTGTTCACGCGAATTCTCCCTATCAGAGACATTGAACTGCAAGACTATACAATTTCTACTTACAACGAGACTCTATGTACTCAAAAGAAGCTCAGTGCAAGACGGCTGCAAGGCGGACAGTCCACTCGAATGACAGACGCAGGCCTCGCCTAGCCAATCAATTAGCCCCACGCCCAACGGCTATATGTTTGCTGGCACCCCTCATTACTAGGGCAGGAACAGGTACTGTTACTGTAATAGTTACAGCAACAGGTACTGTTAGTACAACACTAAATAAGACAGAGAAATAACTTCTACCAGATACAGCTAGATTTTGGACACTCCCCTTTATGATGCGCACAGTATAGAGACTTATCTCGCGGGCGAGAAGACTTCACAAGTGTCAAATCGTATTGATTTTATCAAAACAAGTGACTAATTTTCTCTACAAGTGTAGAAGAAATCGAAATGGCGGTTGCGCATCATAACTCTACTGGTCTACTGCTCATGGCGAGGGACGGTGTTCAACTGCGCCGCCGCCCCGATCTAGAAACTGCGGACCAAGAAGACCTTTGGACTTTGGTTACTTACCGCGGAACCGAGTTGTATGTATGCGTTGTATACCTACCACCATCGTCAAGAGATACCGAGTACATGAACTGGTTTTATAACACAGAAAATGTATTTGAACGAATCAAAAATAGGCCAATCTTAATTTTGGGAGATACAAATTTAAATAGTGCTAGTTTAGATGTTAATAATTATCTGCACTACTTTTTATCTTACTGTAATTTATGTGACATGAATGAATTTGTAAATGGATGTGGAAGTAAGTTGGATGTTGTGTTGGTGCCGGAATGTATGCGTGATGTGATTGTGAGTGTAGCGGAGGAGGGTCTTGTACCACGGGAGGACCGGTACCACCCACCTCTTGATATTCGCTTCTCCCTAGTTGGACCACACATTACGCCTCCATTGGAACCTACCAATATAAAGCCCGATACAGACTGGGATTTTAACAAAGCTGACTTTACTAAACTATATTATTGCATAAGTGAAATTGATTTTAACTTAGTCTTACAATGCACCGATGTCGACTCGGCTGTAAGTATGTTATATTTTTTATTATATGACGCTTTTAATAAGTGTATCCCAATCAAAAAACGACCTAAAGTCCCGACAAGGAGGTATCCTACCTGGTACACGCATGATATCATCTCAGATCTTAGGATTAAAGCTGATTACCACAAATTATGGAAAATGACCAACAACAAAGAGTACTACAACTCCTTCAGCGCTCTCCGCGAAAGCCTGAAACAGCGTGTAGAGTTAAGCTATAAAAACTACCTGAGTACCATTCAAAGAAATCTGACTTACAACCCTCGAGCTTTTTGGACCCATATGACTAGTTTACGTACCAAAGGAGGCTTTGAGCCGACGGTTGCTTATAAGGGCCAGGAATTCAGCGGTCTTGCGGCTGCTGACTGCTTTGCCGATTACTTTAGTAGTGTATTCCTTCCTCACATTCCAAAACTAGATGTAAGTTGCGCTGCTTCTGCTTGCAAAAATCACTCTTCTATAGATATAGTGGATATATCTGAGAGTGACGTGGTTTTCGGGATCAGCAAGCTCAAACCTAAGAGTTCCACTGGCCCGGACAACATCCCACCTTTTATAATTAAGGCGTTCAGAGACGTACTGATTTCCCCATTGACACATATATTTAATCTCGCATTGCACACGGGTTGTTACCCTAAAGCATGGAAGACCACCCGCGTAACTCCCATTCCCAAGACCAGCGACAAGGCACTGGTAGAAAATTATCGCCCGATTGCTGTTTTGTCGGCTCTCGCTAAAGTGTATGAGAAAATACTGCACACAAAAATATATAGACAAATTGAGCCAGCCTTACACGATGCTCAGCACGGCTTTAGGCGAGGCCGATCAGTGGATACAAACCTCGTGACTTTTACCAATCACTTGTCGGATAGACTAGACGGACGCACCCAAGTTGATGTGGCATACCTCGATTTTCGTAAGGCCTTCGACCAGGTTGACAATGATGTCCTTCTCCGCAAGTTGAGCCTCATAGGTTTCTCTCCTCGACTTCTTAGATTTTTTGCTGATTACCTCAGAGATAGGCAGCAGTTTGTCCGTCTTGGCTGCTACGACTCGCAACCTTATATCACGCAGTCGGGAGTCAGTCAGGGATCTCTACTTGGGCCCCTACTATTTAAAATCATGATAAATGACTTACCTGATTGTGTTTATCCAGGGTCCTGTCTTATGTACGCCGACGATCTAAAGGTGATGGTTGACATACATACTGCGGATGACGGTACTATTATGCAGTCTATTCTCGATAGGCTCTCTCAATGGAGTGAGAACAATCGGCTTGGCTTTAACGTAGAGAAATGTTACGTTATGAGTTTTACGCGCTCGCCCAATCCTGTAACTAATACCTACCTTCTTAACAACAAATCTATAAATAGGACAAACAAAATTAAAGATTTGGGGGTGCTGTTTGTTCCAACACTTAGTTTCCGTGACCACATTTCCAGTGTAACTACCAACGGTTTCCAAAGGTTGGGTTTCATCACAAGGAATTGCAAGGACTTTACCGAGTTGCACGTTATAAAATTATTATTCTCAGCGCTAGTGCGCTCCAAGTTGGAATCAAGCTCATGCGTTTGGAATCCGCATCAATCCACTTACTCCTTAATGATTGAGAAAGTACAGAAGCGGTTCCTGCGGTATATGTATAAACAACATTACGGATACTATCCTTTTCTATATCCAACGCAATTTATTTTGGGGTGCCTGGGTTACAACTCTTTAGAAGTTCGTCGTCTACGCGACCAAATGATATTTGTTTGCAAGGTGTTGCGCGGCCGCATCGATAGCCCGACTCTGTTAGCAGAGACGTGTAGACTGTCAGTGCCGACCAGCCGGTCGAGGTTCCGGGCGGGCACCGTGCGCCTGTTCGCGGAGCCGCACTCCCGCACCGCGGCGTGCCAGCACTCGCCGCTGCGCCGCGCGCTGCACGCGCTCAATCAACTCCTCCTCTCTCGACCCGATTGTGATTTGTTCGCGGATGAATGGCCGAAAATTGAAAGGGAATGCCAGAGTTATTGTGAACGCGTGTGTTTGTGTGAGAGCTCAGTTTCTTATTAATTATATAACAATTTTAATAATGATTAATAATTTATTTATCAATTGACTAAAATGAATGACTGTAATGAAATTATTTAATTGAATTGTGAACGCGTGTGTTTGTGTGAGAGCTCAGTTTCCTATTAATTATATAACAATTTTAATAATGATTAATAATTTATTTATCAATTGACTAAAATGAATGACTGTAATGAAATTATTTAATTGAATTATTATTTAATGTAACTACTATTTAAGAATGTTAGAAGCTTTGGTTTTTACTGTTATTTGTAGCATTCTGTTTAATAATAAATAAATTTGAATTTGATAACTGGCCTTGTGTACACAAGTCAGATTTCAAATCCCATGATCTATATTGAGCTAAAATTGTAAATATGTTTAGATAAAATATATGTAAATATAGTTGACGACCGATGTGGCGCAGTGGTAGTGCGACTGCCTTTGACGCAGTAGGTCCCGGGTTCGATTCTCGGTGGGTCACTCACAAAGTTGATATTTATCTCTTTGTGAATTTGTTCCCAGTCTGGTTAGGACATTGCGGGCTGAACCACCCGATTGTCCGTAAGTAAGATGGTTCCGTGTTTCGGATGGCACGTTAAGCCGTAGGTCCCGGTTGCTGTCTATGATCACTTAGACGGCGGTCGTTACACAACCATGTCAGAAGCCTGCTACTTGTAGAAGGCGGTTGAAAAATTCTGACACTAGGGTTCATCGGGTCGTTGGACGATCCGGTGTCCCACACGAAAAGAAGAAGAAGAAGATTGTAAATATATGGCGAAGACTTAAGACGCGTAATCCAAAGTTTGCACTACCACTATGGCTTGCTGGCAGACTAAAAAAAATGTATGTAAGAAAAGAAATTGTATGAATGGAGGTATATATATTCAGAGAAATAGTCACGGCTTTGTGATTTTAAAAGTAAATCCCATCGTGTCACTTTTCAAAGTATTTATCAGAAAGATGGATTTGGGACATCAAAACTTGTGCTCTGAAATGCTATCGCTTAAAAAAATGTGACTCCACGTAGGCATGATGATGGCATGATGTAACATCATATTCTTTAAAGAAATAACAGCTACAAAAGTACATGTTACCGTCCATCACTACACCTCATTACTTATGGCTTGCCTCTCTTTATTTACGCGATCATATTGACACAAGAAATAGGTCTAGGGGCGCCACGCACGATTGAATTTTACAGGCTTCTAAACTCACGCCGATATATGGTACGCTGGAAACTTGTTTTGGACTTCATAAATAACCACAAAAAATGGGATCAGGCCCTTGGGTTCACAATTTAGGTGAAGAAGTAATGTGAATCTGTTTCAAGTGAAGCGTGAAGAAGGAACGAAATGTGTGTTTTTTTATCCGTAATATCTCACTAAAATTGATAAACTGAAGAATTGGAATTTGTTGATAATATTTTAAGTACCTATAGAAATAAGCACATACTTAATAAATCTATATCCCGATTTCTTTATTCCAAAATCCAAAAACCTTCTAACTAATTCTTTGCCTCATCATCACCATTCTCCTAGTAGTCCATTGAATAAAAACTTCTAGAGTGCGAGAGTTAGTAACGTAAGATGTTTCTTCAGAAACATGTCAAGAGTCCCTAGGTAATAAACATACTAAAACCCCGGGACACTAGGAGGAGCCCCGGAGTGGGGGGAGGGGGGGAAAGGGTCCATTTTTTTTATTTTTCGCTTAAATCTCAAAAACGGTACATGTTAGAGAAAAACGTTCTAAGAAAAGTTAAAAGGCCATAAAATATCTACAAGTTATACCTAAATCACTTTTGCCTATATCCTACCGTTTCTGAGTTACACGCATTAAAAAATGATTTTGGCTCAAACAATTTTCCCATACTACATACCCATGTTTATCACATCAATCGATCAAAAAATATTTCTTTCTTCCATAAAACTCAAATATGCAACTTGTGATCGGTACTGATAGATTGCTCTTGATTAGGCCTATCATTGGTAAAATAAACACATTCCTCCATGGAAGCCTTTAGGAGGAATTGATTGTCAAAATATTATATTAGGGTAGTTTTAGTTACTGAACTTGAACTATTTATTTTTTTCTTCCAAAACCCTTATAAACTTCAATTTCCCCATAAACGCCTCCATAGTGGAATCTAGTATTTTTATCAATGATAGACCTAATTATGAGCAATCTATCGGTACCGGTCACAAGTTGCACTTTTGAGTTTTTTTTGGAAGAAAAAAATAAATAGTCCAAGTTCAGTAACTAAAACTATCCTAATATAATATTTTGACAATCGATTCCTCCTAAAGGCTTCCATGGAGGAATGTGTTTATTTTACCAATGATAGACCTAATCCAGAGCAATCTATCAGTACCGGTCACAAGTTGCACATTTGAGTTTTATGGAAGAAAGAAATATTTTTTGATCGATTGATGTGATAAACATGGGTATGTAGTATGGGAAAATTGTTTGAGCCAAAATAATTTTTAATGCGTGTAACTCAGAAACGGTAGGATATAGGAAAAAGTGATTTAGGTATAACTTGTAGATAATTTTATGGCCTTTCAACTTTTCTTTGAACGTTTTTCTCTAACATGTACCGTTTTTGAGATTTAAGCGAAAAATTAAAAAATTGACCCTTTCCCCCCCTCCCCCCACTCCGGGGCTCCTCCTAGTGTCCCGGGGTTTTAGTATGTTTATTACCTAGGGACTCTTGACATGTTTCCGAAGAAACATCTTACGTTACTAACTTACGCACTCTAGACCCCCTTTCGAGGTACTCATTCAATGGACTATAGCCTTATCCTGTTTCTTTACGTATCGCGGTTGGCTACCTAACCTAGAGGGTATGACGTGGAACCAAGTTTATACACAGAGCTACTGCCATCTGACCTCTGCAACCCGAAGGCTAACCTGGCCCGAATCCTAGGTTAAGTCATACCCATTTGAATATCATCGGAATTCAAATTTTGTTTGAATGTGGGTTTTATTACGATAATTTCCCTTCACTGTAAGAACAGTCGGTAAATGTACGTTAGTAAAAACAAAATCGTACATGGCGGGGATTGAACTAAGGTCTCACGATCGTAACACCGGTGTCCCAACCGGTGACCACCAACGCTCTTTTACTAACTAATTCTTTGTCTAATTGCTATAAAAGTCATCATAAGGTTTTATGGGTACGTATATAAAAGAAGTCCCGTTTGCTAAAACTCAGCTGAAATGTTTTTATAAGACATTACGAGGGTCAATAGGCAATTTCGTGAAATTCTTGTCTCTGACTTGCCCCTTATTGAAAGAATATACTGTATACTTAATAATTTTATGAACCTATTGAGAAAATTCCATCTCTTTTAGTATCAATACTACTTAGTGTAATAAGATTTCATAGAAGTCGACTGATATTATACTAAGTATTACAACCGGTTAATATAACTGAACCAAAGGTGTGATTGCCGTGTGATGCCGGCTTAGAACAGCATCGCCCTTCTTTCCTGCGGGTGTCTCTTACGACTAACAATAGATTTGAGGGTTTCATAATGTATTACAATTTCAGGCGACAATTTCGACAGGCAAATTCGGAAAACATTAAATTTGACACATTGTTTAGGGCATCGTACTAATAAATTTTTACTATATGGAACTAATACTGTACAAAGTCGTTTTTTTTTTTGTTCTTTTTCGTTTCATGCGATAATCTACTACTTATTATGCTTGTATTTCACATTCTCCTTTAATTATCCATTTCCACATGCCCTCAAAAATTCACATATATTTTTAACTACAAACGTCAAGCAAAAGTAATTAAAAAACGTGTAGTTAGACCAGTCGTTTTGGACTTTCGTGCACGGAACCGAAAACAGAGGTCGTAGAAATTGAGTTCAGAGTATAATGGGACGTCGAAAAGTTTGGACCAATCAATAGTGAAAGTTGTTCAGTATGTTCCTAAAAATTTATTGCAATTTGTCCAATTTAAAACACGGTGTCTTTTATTCAAAAAATAATGTCAAACAATGCATTTTTCAAAAGTTTTGTCTAAAAAGTGAACTCTGAATGTGAAATAGCATTTAGTCTATTTGAAAGGCAACGTTTTCACATTTTATTCCATTGCTGAAAGAAGTTTATGGCAAAACAATGCGCTCATCACGTTGCGAAGTTTTTGCAGGATTGTATTAAATTAGTGTGGACCTGTAGGGTTGCCTGTTAGAATTTTATATTTCTTTGTCAGTACTTACACATACATACACATATCACGCTTATATATATTCTGGCCTATATTTATAAACCGGCATCACACGGCATAGGCGGCATCACACGGCATATCTTTGTCAACCTATTGAAAATTCTACTTGCTATTATATGCTATTGTTAAGGCAATAAATACACTTCAGTTTTTGTCATAAAATCGTATAATTTTGACTTAAATTATCTCAGTTTGCCTCAATCCTCGTCGATGGCAGGCAAAACGCATTTTATGAATTCTGTAACTATTTTAATCGTAAACGTAAACACTCAAGTTTTATAAGTCTTTAAGTTTGTTTTTTATGTTTGTTGTGAAGCACTCCAGATTGACCAAGGGCTGAATATCGGTGGCCGTGGTTAAAAATACTCGGCCATTGATAATTGTGTAAATGTTGACCAATGACTAGGTATACAAAGTTAAAATCAAATTATTCAGTTAAAGTACTAAATTTTACATTCAACCTTTTGATTGTTATGTATAAGTCATTGTAATAAAGAGAAAAATGTAGGATACGTCTTGACAATGACAATTTTATGAACTTAGTGTAAACGCGGCTCAGGTGGACTAGAGACCTAAGACAAGTAATAAAACAGCATGTAACGTTAGGGGGTACATATAATCGAGTTATACGAAATAGTATACATTTTGCATCAAAACATGTTTTAGTTTTCATGATTTTTTTTAAATCCTGCCAGCCAGAGCAAGCACAACCCTACAACAAAGTGAAAACTACAGCAGGGAATGCGATTGTGAGCTAGCGAGCACCCTCTCGATAGAAAGGGCTGGAGTGAATGTATGGTACTTCTCACACATACCGCACGTTATTGCGGTGATTTTCCGGATCCGGTTATCAGACAAAAGGAATTCACGAAATCTTATACAGCAAGTTTATAAACAAAAATTACCCTGCGGTATTTCCAAAATCATATTCATATTTAAAATGCGCCATTTTGAATTTATGAAGTTTTAACAAAACGAGTATAGAACATTGCACTGTACAGAGTGGTAGAGATTAGACACAAATCTAATGACAATTCGTAATGTCAATATTCATGTCGCCCGTGAAAAAAACTTTTCTACTGTCGAAAAACATAATTTTCTTCTGAGCCAGTAGTGTAAAAACCGGATGCAGTGCTGCTTAAAAATTGCGACTGCTATTTGTATAGTAGCTGTAAAGAACCGCAACATTATCTAATGCGTATGCGATTCGCCTGTATGCGTGGGCGGTGGGTGTGTACACGTCCCAGAGTTCGTACAGGCAATGAGACCGGCAAACGCTATAAGCGCGCATTGTGCGACAAGTAAGTTACCGGGAAACGGGCTTATTTGCTTTTTAGACGTATTCGTGTGGAATCCTTTTGGTCAGTAAAATGTATTATACACAATCATATAGGATGTACCATTGTCATTGACTGGTATTTATTATTTTACTAGTAGACGCTCGCGGCTCCGTCCGCGTGAAAGTAGGTTGTACACCCGTAGCATCCCACAGGAACATTTTTTCGGATTCACAACCTGTCCTAGTGTGTGTTAATCCAAGTTACCCTATATATGTGTGCCAAATTTCATGAAAATCGGTTCTGTAGTTTTAGTGTGAAAGAGTAACAAACAAACAAACATACAAACTTTTACAGTTATAATATTAGTACCTAGGATAAATTCAGTGATAATAAGTTTTGTATGAAAAATGGGTTCGTATTTCCAAAACTCTACTTTCGCGTCCTTAATAAAGTAATACTTTGTATTTTTTTTTCTTAACACAGGACTTTTCATGGAGTTTCTAAAACAATTTTGTCTCCTTTTATATCGTTTGTCCATTTTTTTTATAAAAAGGCCAAAAACCAGGAGCAGAGTCCAGCATGTTCTAAAAGTCACTGAATTCGTAACCTCATCAGCGTTTTCAAGTACTTGAAACATTTCAAACCCTCAAAGTCTAAAACCGTAAATGGAACATAGTTTTGGCATATTCTGATAATGTGGGCTAACTAGTTTGGGACCCCGGGGTTACTCACATGACTGACCAATTAATTAACGAGCTTCTACTGCGTTTGGGCTAACCTCGTTTCGGTTTCGCTTTAGGTAAACGGAATAGGAGTATTTATTATGAAAGAAAATTTTAAAACAGAACTCAACAGCTTCGCTTCTTGCAATAATAAAATAGTCACGTTCCGTAACAATAAATAAAAATTAAAAAAAAAAGTTCCAATTTGCAAGGAGATCCAAAGGACATATATATTTTTTCTTAAATATCATCATTCTGTTTTTATTACTTACCTATCTTCTACTGGTTCGCAAACTGCACAGCGTTCACAAACAAAAACTTGGAAAATATCTCTCATTTTCCCCTAAGCATCATCACATCCGTTTTACAGTCGGGCAGCAAAAAGTTGGCACTAAAGGTGGTCCTTATTGCAACTACTTAAGGTCCCCTCCTCACCGGATGTGGGTAAGTCCGGCGTGTCACACAGAACCGGACCTGTCTCTAGAAAATGAAACCAATTAAGCCTGTGGTTCAAATTATAAGATTTACAGAGTTTAAAAAAACCTAAGTTGATAAGTGTAAATTTATTAGGATTTAATGCTGAGTGGTATATTATTTATACATACACAAATCACGCCTTTATCCTTTGCGAGGTATGCAGAGCGTTAACGATTGTAAAATGACTATCAATATCGCTACGCCTGACAAGTACTTATTGAGGGCCCCTTCAGATGATACGTGCATCACTATACTGATAGGTTGTCGTTAATATACATGAAACCCTTGAATCCCTTAGCTGCCGTTGCCTTAGTTTGGTGATGCTATTCTGAACCGGCATCACACGGCTTAAGTTAAAAAGTGCATTTCATTAGGATTTAATGAACATAACAGTTTTTAATGCATTTTCATAAATGAAAATAATAAAATTGAAAAATTCACAAGTTAAGCACTTGTTAAGCACACGGGAATTTGACTTTAGCTTCATCTATGATTTGAATTCTCACTGTAATGTAGACTAATCAGGTATTGAGTACTAAAGTACTACTACTTGATGTCTCTAAGATCGTCGCTTCGAGACGAGTATTAAGAGATTAAAAAATTTACGAGGGTCGACCGGTGCGTCGAAAGTTCAATAGCAGGACAGTGGTTCGAAATCCCAAGCGGTCGGGTTCGACTCCAGGTCGACTCTTGTAAATTTTTCCATTTTATTATTTTCATTTATGAGATTGATAAGTGTGATTCAGTTGTAAATTTACCCTTGTATGAGACAGACAAATTGCGTGAAATATTATAAAATATGTTTAATTTCATATTCAAAAATGGAACTAAAATTTCTGCGAACCTCAGGTGCAGGCGTAGTTTCACGCTATTCTAGAGAATAAACATTATTGAATTGCTTTACTGCTACAATCTGAATCAAAGTAAAAAGTTCATACCTTGTACGTAGTTGCGAGCGGATGTCTACCGATGGCTCCCGGTATTGACTCCCTGTAAAACACTCCGAATGCTCTTAATGGGAATCCTTCCCAAAATGGGTGTTAGAAATGTTTATCTTGCTTCTTTAAAAGCTGCATTACTCCGGTCAAATGTTATTGGTTTGAATGTGAATTATGTACATTACATTTTACTTTTTACACTTACCCATAATTTGTAGATTGGGGTACGATAAAATGGAACATTCATCCTAATTATATGCATCTTCCAGATTCTCATATTTTGTGGGATAACTACACATTATATAGATTATGGCGCACTATAAAACCAAATAAAGATATTTGACATGTCCACAGCTCAAATTCCTACTATTTTTATACAGAACAAAAATAAAGAATACAGACACAGCAGGCACTGCTATAAAAAAAAATCTTACAGCAGACCTGGCAAAACTTTGGACTATAGGAATATTTTTCACACGTCGAAACTTCTACCACACTCAGTTTTTTAATTTATAGTAACCAAATCAAAAGACATACACAGGAATATTTATTTACAAATTTACATCATTTACACTAACAAACAGACATGTTCAATATTGTGCAAATCTAATCACATCATCACTGGTTGCCTAGCATCCCCCCCTCTTTCTCCCCATAAATCCGCAGAAAGACGATTTAATTAGTAGCAGGAATAGAGAACCAATGAGATTATTAACTGAGACGAATTCTCACAGTCTCATAGTTTAGTCAACTAAATGAACATTTAAATTAACGGTTCCGAACTTGCAAAAGCTGCGGTTATGTTCAACGCCATCTAACGGTCGACGCGGGTACTATGTTTCAGTGCATTGGAGTTTCATCATTAGTGGAATGAACTGGGCTATGCAGAAATCAAATGTGCTTTTCTATTAAAAATCTCAAACAATAAATTTCGGCTGCATAATATGGGCTATAAAACAGATTTCATGTTTAGAAGGAATCAAGTTCATGTCATTAACTAAACTTTTTTTTAACAAATACTTTCTAGTAGTTTGGAGATACTCTAAAACTTTATAATGAGCAGAATCAATTTGATTTCACGGCAATTTGTTAAATAACCCAGTGGGTACGATTCTTTTCCGACAGTAACTATTTTGTTTATACTACTGATTATTTTGCATACTCAAAAAATTAAAAAAAAAAAACTTTTTGATCTTGTATTATTTTATACATACTTACTTCTTAATTATCAAAATGTTATTTTTACTAAGGACGTCCGGGTCGTCTGTTATGACATTGAAATAATTTGACTAAAAATTAAAATTAGAATAGATTTTTTATTTATTTTAAGTTTTTTTTTCTTTTCTTTGCCTGACCTGTACGAGCTAGTTTGCTATTGGCACAACCTAGAAAACTTCGTAACAATCTTGGAAGTACGAGCAAAACTTCTTTGCCCTAAATAAAAATGGCGCGTTGAAAAGGTAAAATAAAATTGCTTTCGTCATTTCTGTCATTCCAGTCCATCGAGTTGTCAGGTGACTCGTTAGATGAGAAATCCTGTCGATCATCAAGCTTGTTAAAACTTGTCTAGATAGCAAAAAAAGTTTTAACGACCATCGCGATAAACATGATCAAAGCAGTTTATAAGGCGGCATTTCAAGTCAGTGAAACATAAATCGTTTATTTTTACTATTTCCTTTACGAAATAAACAGTAGGTAAGACCTGGTTTGACCGACCTTGCTCTACTGAGCAACAACAATGTACTTTTGTTCTATTTGCGCCCCAATTAAGGGGTAAAAAATCGCTAAAAAAAGGGTTTGACCAAAATTGTTGAAAAATAAAACTTGCAAAACAAAAGTTAGTTGGAAATAAAGCTCAGATAATTAGACCACAGCACTGAGAACTGCCTTAAAAGGCTCTATCCAGTAGACCTGTTTTAATTATTGAATGAAACATAAAAAAAAAAATCAAATTAACAAAGACAAATAATGAAAAATTGAATTCAATAAAAAGCACAAAATAATGGAAAAAAGCAATTAATTTACTTAAAACACTGACCATTCAAGCAGAAACAGCTCAGGGAAACGCAAATTTTAAAACAAGCACTTTTGCCAACGAATTTAAACATCCAAATAGACGTTTCGCAGACACTTATCTCTCCAAGCAGTAGGCAAACGCAATGGAGAATCTACGGGACTGAGTTGCCAGCTGAAAAAAAAGTTACAGTCAACTGGGGAAAATGAGACTAGCGGGTAACTTGCGATATGGCCGACACCAGTATCTATAAACCTAGAATGTGTAACTGGTTGATAAATGTAGAGTTCAAAATTTTTAACTAGTTACAACGTTATAGCTGGTCTCAAATTACCCGATAGTCTCATTTTCCCTCATTTGACATTATCTTCTACAATGTATTATTGTGCAATGAGAAATTTTGTCCAGGGTCACGTAATTGAAAAGTAAATATTGATAATGTGCTTGGGATGCTTAGGTACGAATATAATGTTATCTCTTTGCTCGGACCATTATTTTAATATCATTATGGATTAAAAGTGTGTAGTAAGAATCTGAAACGTGCCATCTTTATATATATTTTTTTCAATTACTTACGTAGCCCTCGACAACAGTTTGTTAGTACTGACCTATTTAGCATTATTAATATAGCACATTCTATGTAGAAGTAGTATAAAAGTGAAAATGGATGGCGTGGTTTAGAAGCTAGGTATGAACTTTTTTGTTCATACTGACGCTCCGATCAAAGAGATAACTTATAGTAATACCAAGTATCCCGTTGCACGCCATCTATATTTTCTTAAAATAACGTAGCACTTGCCATATTCTTCAGAACAAATATATAAGTGATCTGTGGCCCTAGAAAGGCCCTAATTAAAAGTGTCGAATCTGTAAAGAGTATACAGTTTTGTACCTCAAAACACTGGAATCTTTTTTTCAGCCATACTCTAATTTATCGTTTTATCTTTACAATTCGAAATGGTGCAAATTATCCTTAATAAAGTATTTTTTTACTATGGTAACACTGCAAACGCGAGCAGAAAATCTGCAGGGCGCGCAAACGAGAAGCCTCATTCCCCAATTTAATACGTCATCAAAACGTTCTCCCTTCAAAAATATACGTCTACCTTCAGCCTACGGGCATCGCTAGGGACGTAGTGGGACTTTTTCCTTTGTCGTATACCGACGATATTTTATCAGCGGAAATGCCTTTCCACCTGATTTTATTTACACAATCTTTTGATTTTTAGTCGAAGTTGATGACTGAAAATTATGTGATTTAAAAAGTGTTCAATTATTTGTTCTGATCTTATAAGACATGAAATAGCTAGGTGGAAATCATCAAGCAATATGTTGTATGCATAACTAAGTTAAGTATTACTGAATACATCAATTTAAGTGCGGTTTTTATAATTAAATTTCATGCATCTTTTTTTTTACCGCGAATATTGACAAATATAGAATTCTTTTACATTTTTCTCATTAAATAACATTAAATATTATGTAAGTATCCGGCTGCATGCACCAAACACGTGACTCATGTGGCGTTACCTATGATATGTTACTGCTGAAGCATTTAAGGCTTGACTGAAAAATTGTACCATTCCAACAGTATTTTTATGACAATTTCACCTATAGTCAGTAAACTGACTTTACGATAATCGTTTTTATTTCATTTTGATATCAAATTTTTAATATATTTTTTCCAGTAGAAAAATGTTAACCAGCTACGCCCGCACAATACTTAGCGTATAGAATGAATGAATAATGTATAGAATGAACGTCACATAGATAACTTTTCCATCCGAGGTCCATCCTATACCCCAGTAAGACATAAATGCCTAACTAAAATTCTACGGCCATGCAACCATCGCTAGGGTCAATCAAATTGTAAAACTGGGCTGGAGCTGTGACCCCGTAAAATTAGAAGGGACCCTGAATTACGTCCTTTTTCTTGTACCAATATTAAAGGGAAGAGCACCGTTTCTGTATTAAAGCTATACGGGACACGTGGGGCTGAGTGATTTTATGTGATAGAGCATAATGTGATAATATTTGATGCCGGCTTAGAATAGCATCACCCCATTTCTTTTCCGCGGGTCGTAGGTTTTCTTTGTCGTAGATGGTGATTAAGGGATTCAAGGGCTCCATGTGTATTGCAATTTTAAGCAACAGGCTGAGAACCTGTCACTACATTGATAAACGACTCATCTGAATATTTGTGAGACGCTCTATACCTACGTTTTAAATATTAGTTAAATGCCATTTTATAAATATAGTTATTAAGTTAGCTTACTTTTAGTTACAGCTTTCTGTTTCTGTACTATGACTTTTAGTGTATGTTGTAAGCGATAGAGTGTCAATCATTTTTTATATTTTTTCGACATCATACACAAAATCACAATCAGCTGACTGCCTTTATAGGAAGGTCAAGATCGTAAAAGAAAATATTATTGTTTGAATGAATTGTTTCTTACTAAATTAGAAAAATTGAGAATATTTTGCTCTTCTAAAAATTTTATAAACCCAGTATTTTAATGATTGTAACAATCATAAAGTTGTTTTTATGCTTACTCCTTTAAATCAACACAAAATATTTCTTTCTCCTCGCTAGTGAGTAATGTGTATCATTTTTTGCTCCTTCCTACCTTTTTATGGCCCGGACCCGAGAGGTTTATTAAAATTTATAAACATATAATATGCTATCAATAACTGAGATGCCAAGCGTATTTCTGCTTTTGTCTTACGATGGCGGTTGTTCGTCTTAATTTTTTGTTTGAATATGTTAATACTTCTACTAGTCGTAGTCAACACAATAGTCTACTGCTGATAAATATTTTAAATTAAATACATACATAGATCACGCCTTTATTCCTTGAGCGGTAGGCAGAATGTTCACGGCCCCAAAAATACTTTTGCTATCACGTTTGACAAATATTAAGGGTCATTTGAGAGTGTTTCGTGTATCACTATAGTAACAAGTTGCCAGCCTGTCGTCTAAAATTGAATAAGGAAGAGAAATACGACCTCTTACGACACCCGCAGGGAAAAATGAGGTGGTGCTATTCTAAGCCGGCATCACAATGCATATTATTTAAATTAAATTGCTCATCGCTCAAAAAAAAAAAGTAACGATTTGAAGATTCTGGGTAAGTATTTTCTTCGGTTTGAGTTTCAAGGGTCATAATCCAGACATTTGCTGCCTCGTACAAATATGCATGTCATAAATTATAATTCACTCCTTCATTCTGTATGAAATATTATGATTCATAAACAATAAACATAATATTACAAATAAACAGATAGTCAATCAGACAGACAGAGAGGCTGACGGACAGACAGAGTAGACAAAATCATGAGGTTTGTAGTAGACGTCGTTAAGCAAGGAACATAATACTAACCTAGCGGTGAGTCGTTAAGTCAACAAATCCCTAAAAAGGCCGCTGTTACAGTGAATCTTTGACCTTCAATTTGCAATGAAGATCAACCGAGTACTTCAGACCCTAGGCTAAACGATACACCAGACGTTTTACCCCAGATTTTGACTTACTTGGGACGTTTCAAATCTTCTATCTCTAATATAAGTTTGTAAAGAACTATATAAGTGAAAATGTTGTATGTATCTTTCATAGATTTGAACAATGAATACTACAGTGGTTTTATCGAATTTCATGTATCTCAAACCAATTAAAAGTTCAAATATCAAGTATCTTAGGACCTAAATTCGTTTCAGGTAGGTACATTATTTGCTGCCAAAACAGAACATAATCATACATACACATATCACGCCTTTATCCCTTGCGGGGAAGGCAGAGCGCTAACGGCCGTAAAAATACGGTGGCCAACGCCACGTCTGACAAATTGAGGGCTGTTTCAGTCGATTGGTGTAACAGGTTGTCAGCCTGTCGCCTAAAAATTTCAATACACATAAAACCCTCGAGTCCCTTAGTCACCTCTTACGACATCCGCGGGAAAGAAATGGGCTGATGCTATTCTAAGCCAGCATCTCACGACATAAAAATTTCATATCAAAAGTAGCCGACAGTACTCAGAATTCACCAGGTCGTTGAACGACTCGGTATAATACACAAAAAGAAAAAAAGAAGTGCCATAGAATATTCAGTGTAACACAATCCTTCTGTAGTAATAGATATTTTCCATAAAAATCGAGCCTTTTAAAGTTCCAACAATCCATCTCAAACCTTTTCAAACTAAGACCCTAATCAGATTCAAGTTTCCATTGTGTCGTCACACGCAAGCAAATCCCATTCTCAGGGTTTAAAAGATTATCTTCGAGGTTTAGTTCAGTTTTCTTTATTCCCTGTCGCTGGCGTGGTCTGTAGGACATGAGGTTGAACAAGTCTCGGTCGATGTCCTGACTATTGTGGCCACTAAATGAGCAGATAGCGGGCTACATTGAATGGTAAAGATAGCGTTTAAACGTAAAAATTGGACGCATCTGAAAAGTACGTTACAAGTTCAGATTACTTACATCCCATTGATTTATTATCCCTTGTTAAGAGGCTGACACGAGCTAAAAACCGGTCCTATTCTGACACATGTCAGTGCGCGTGCGAACAGGATGGATTGTCTGTCGCCGATTAGAAGATTTTTTCGTATTTTTGATTGATAATAACTCGGAGGGAAATAAGTTAAACAATATTTCGATATATATTGTAAGGCACTCATTTTGATAATAAACACTTAATTATTGTATGGGTATTATTCATACAGCCTGCAATATAATGGTTTTTTTAGAGGTAACTGCAGGCAACGATTAAGCTGCGGCAGCCCAGATGGTCAAGGCGTCGCTAGAACTAATAGCGAAATTTGCAAGTTCAAATCTAGCCTGAGGCACAAAGTTTTGCAAGTTTTTTGAAATATATTGACTTTTTCCGCCCGTTAGTTGCCTGGCCCCAACTGGCCGGCAGGTGAACTGTTCGTCTGTTTTGAAGGACACGCTTGCTCTCAAAGATATCGCTTACATTTTCGTCTCTTTAATTTGGAAATGTATTTCAAAGTTTCGATTTTGAGGCAGGATTCTGTTACTGGAGTAAGGTTTTCGGTCTCGGTTTTCGAGTAAAAGGTTTTGTGCAATTATTTTGCTGAAATTGTATTTCGATTTGAGTTTTAGTTTTGTTTGAAGGTAACTTTGTTATTGTTTCTGTTTTAATTAAGCGGTTGGCCTTAATAATAGTTTCTTGAGCAATACTCTTTTGTTTTCATACTGTTATTAACATTGGATGTTATGAAATTACAGGCTGGAACCTACCACTACAGTGTTATATGAATCATCTAAAAGAGCCCTCAATATTTGTCAGATGTGGCGATCGATAGCGACTGTACTGTTACGGCTGTCATTTATGTATTCATTTAAGCGTCATTTGTGGATGTATACATCCATGTGTATTATGATATTCGAAACTGTTTGCGAAATGCAACTGTCTGTTTGAAAAAGTTTTTTATTTTATTTTGTCATATTGATATTTTTCAAGACGATTGATTTTTACTCAGGTGCATTTTGACGTAAAAACATTGTTGTTTCCATATTCCGAGTCAAGTCACTCTACTTAGCATTCTGGACCTCAATTTTTGAAACGTTCGTTTTCATTTCATGCGAAAGTCTGCTACTTATTATGCTTAGTTCCACGTCAAATCCCCTAGGTAAGGTAGCCAACCCCGACAGAGAACGGGATAAGGCAAGGAAAACGATGTTCTACTTTACTTATCGTATATAATATATATTATACTATTAAAATTCACACATAATGTTTGACTATAAAAACATCAACTAAAATAAATTTAAAAACGCGTGAATTGACCAGTAGTTTGAACTTTTCTGCACGGAATCGAACGATTCAGAAACTGAGCTCCTGGAGGACAATTCCTAAAAGGTTTTAATTAGATTTATGCGAAAATCTGCTCCTAATCATATAAATATTACAAATTTTAATTTAACTATCGATGATTCACACGTACGTTGACTATATCATTGATCAGTAGAAATTTTGTGGTTAGACTAGTCGTTGCGTACTTCCGTGCACGTAATATAATTACGAGGTTTCAGAAATTGACTCCCTGTCCGGTCGTAATGTCCATCTTGCCCCATAGGGATTCAAACCGCGACTGTCGGCAGCTGTTCCACCTGTGCCAGGAATCTCAACTAGCTGCACTCCGCACTACACCGCCGACTTATTATAATAGCCGACCGTGAGCTGGGATCTAAGTCTGTAGCTCGTTTTCAATGAGGTTTTGATATACTATCTCGAAGGATTATGTATGCAGAGTAGATGGCCAAGTTGATTCAAGATTCAATCGTTTATTTCCAAGCAGATTCACAATTTATGCTTTATAATGTCAGATAGTTACAATACAATACTGTCACTGAATAAATGTACTAGTCATTGTAAAAAATAGAGAGACACATTTTCATATTCTGGCCAGGTTAGCCTTCGGGTTGCAGAGGTCAGATGGCAGTCGCTCTGTGTAAAAACTTGGTTTCACGTCAAATCCCCTAGATTAGGTAGCCGACCCCGACAGAGAACGGGATAAGGCAAGGAGAATGATGATCTCGTCGGGTTATTCACTTTGTAAAACCTAACTTTTGGATATTCGACAAAACCACAAATGATTTCATTTGTTTCTTAAGTTTCAAACGAGAGGTTTTTTTTTGACACCAAAAACATTTAAAATGTGAATTTATTGGCGACCTAAGAAAATAAGTATAAGACAGGTAATTCGAAAATGCGACCCAAAATATGATTACGTTTTGATTTTATTTTCGCTGCTACACTTTAAAAACTAGTCATTCTGATGTTCTTTAGAGATCTACAATCTACACTTGTTTTACAAGTAAGAGGTCTAAAATCCTAGCGCCAAAGTTCCACAGTTCGTTCATAAACTCTTTGACCCTGAATGACTTTTATCTTGTAATACTACTCAATACATAACTACTAACCTAATACCCTCTCTTTCCCCCATGTAGGTACCCACTTCCGGGAGCAATGACGCAATTTACTCCCGCTCGTCGACCGCATCCTTTCTCGTCACGAAGTAAATAAAACTTTTTCTTCATAAAACAAGTTTTTACACACGTGAACGTAAAGAAGTAAGGGATTTTACGTACGAATAAGAATGTAGCTTTCGTGGATACTTTTGTTTTATCTTGTAGGAAGATTATTCAATGGTTTTTGTGACGATAACACATAGTAAAGTTAATAAAGTATAAGATATGCAAATGAGACTGAGAAAGATTAAACTAAATAAACTTTTGAATATCCGGAATATAAACTACAAAACATTATCATCATCATCATTGGAATACGTCCACTGTTAAACATAGGCCTCAAAGTTTTCCAAAGTGAACGAGCGATCCTGCGCAACTTGCATTCACTAGCGTCCAGCGATCCTCATCAGATCATCTGTCCACCTTGTGGGAAACCGTCCAACACTACATCTTCCGACCCGTGGCCGCCATTCGAGAGCCTATAGAACTATAAAACATTTCCTTTTAAATATATCTACAATTATTAGAAAACTAGCAAATTCAGATTTTTTCTATATTGCTCGCGATACCGCTACCATATTGCCACGGCTCAATTGTTGCATGCAAAATTATTCAAGTTATCATGGCCAATAACGCTAGATATGAAAATCGAACATTTAAACCAGTGAGATTTTTTTTTCTCGCCAGTCAGCAACAAACGTTGAACTACTCTTATTATACTTCTACACCACAGAATAATTATTGATTACCTAGACGGCTGTCGTTACACAACCATGTCAGCAGCCTGCTACTTGTAGAAGGCAGTTGAAAAATTCTGATGATGATGATGATCAGAATTTTTGATGATGATCTCTCCGACCGATTTCGACCATGACGACCACTTCGACTCCTAATCAAATCGGCGCTGATGCGCCCGGAGATGGATAGCCAATTTTGGCAGTAAACTCCCGTGCACAGTGTACACACGTTTGTTTGATGCTGAGATCAAAAAATCTGACACTAAGGTTTATCGGGTCGTTGGACGACTTGGTGTCACAAACGAAAAGAAGAAGACCAGGATGTCATGCGCTAGCAGAACGACGCAAATATATTTTTTTCTCTGTATTCTACACAAATCTATTTTGCAAATTAACCCAGTTAGAGATAACTATTTTTAGACTGTCTATAGAACTAGCAAGACTTTGTCAATTGACCTGCCAGAACTGTCCATGACCTAGTAATAAATATCTACTCGGAGCAGCTTAACTCAAATAACCAGAAACTTGGAGTTGACCACAAACAGCCATTTCTTACAAGCTCTCAGTAAATAATTTACCATCATGAGATTATTGACCTCTGACTAAGTATTTTAACTTGACGCTACATAATTTGAATGACAAATACATATATAGGGTGTAAAAAAAATGCCGCTTATATTTCAAGGGGTGAGCCAGTCTATGAAACTGAACAACTTTCCCCAAGGAACATAGGTCGAGATATGAAAAAAGTTTTTGGCCCCCCATACAGATTGACTCGTTCGGCCGATACATTTTTTAAGGGAGGACGAAATATCTTTTTTCGTATTTCAACCTGTGTTCCTTAGGGAAAATTGTTCAATTTCATGGGCTGGTTCACCCCTTAAAATATTTGCAGCATTTTTTTACACCCTGTATTAACTTTAACCTACACAATTTGAACGACAAATACCTACTGAATTCACACCTCCCGACGCATAGTGTCCTAAGTCCTAAAAATGTCCTAAACGCATAATGGACCTAAACGGACTTACATTTGTAAAATGTATGGTGTACATCTCATATGGAAATCTGAAAACTATTTTGCATTTTGTGTTTAAATGTTTTTTGAAAACCATTTTGTACATTTCTGATTAAAAAGAACTTTTGAAAACAATGCCACATCCACTCGTCTTCGTAGTGAGTCGTGCGACCCCGAGATGATAAATTTGAAAATAATACGACATGAATATGGCCGTGTCGAGAGCTAGATTTTTGTCCTCTTGAATGACAATGTCATATTATCTTTGCTTCGAAACATAGGAACAAAAAATTTAAAGAAAATTCCTCAATAAAGTAGAGAAGAGGTTGCCAGGAAGAGATCGCTACAAGGGATAAGGCCGCCTTTGCTTACTTTCAGTTCTAGTATAATGTGCCGTTTTATGATTTAATATTGTGTTTGCTGTAAGCAATAAAGAGTTTATTTATCTATCTTAATAGTAAAAAGAAAAGACTATTTGCATAACTATTTTTTTTTTTCGTAGAATACGGTATACGAATCTTTTTATAAACGCTAGTTGTTTTCCTAAGGGAATAAAACGTTTTTTAGACACGTGTCATACTGATACATGACAAATGATGCTTATTGTGGTATTGTTGTATGTGAAATAAATAAATAAAAGTGCAAATAAATCTTTCTTGTCAATAACACTAGTAAAAAAACTGCTTAAAATCTGTTGCGTAGCGAGAAAACTAGTGGTGACCATTGCAAAGACACGTAAAAAGTAACTTCATTTTATACTATGTATATCTATTGTATTGTTTTTTTTTTATTATCACACCGATTCCATAACTTATCTTCGCAAGTAAACAAGAAAATCATGAAGGTGAAACTTCCATTTCAAATTCTTATAAGCGAGAAATGCTACAAAGAACGATGTGATGTCCTTCCCATTATCACTAAATGACAAGTTGACAACCTTCCAAAAATATACATTTTTTTGTTTGTTTTCATCCCCATCCTACGCAAACATAACCTGCGTACTCCAATAACTGAGGAATACGAATGAAAAAATATATATCCTTATTTATCATCTTTCCGAAACATATAACGAAAACACCTCCTGTGCCTGAAACAAACATAAACCAGCTCCAAATAACCCAGTCGAATAAATAAAAAAAACAATCGCAACGAAAAGGTGGCACGCAGAAGACAACGTAAATAATGCGTTATCAGCCAAACAACACGCAGGCACTTGGGCCAGAACAGCCGGCCGCCCGCACTGGACGGAGATACGATGATTTATTTAAACTTACGTGGAAGATCCCTTATCTGCCACCTCGCGTTATCTTATTGCGTGTTTCCTAAATAATTAATGCAATATAGGGCATCGATTGTGAGGTGACGGGCGGGAGCGGGGCGGGGAAAAGGGCGCGGGGGTGCGCGCGGCGCACGCACGCGATTGGCTGGCGGCGTTGCGTGCGTGCGTACCCCCGCCCGCGTGCGTGGCGGGCGCGCGGCGCGCTCAGTCGCCGTCCGTCGTCCGCGCGACGCACACGTCTCTCCGCCCGACCGAGTTACCTCCGAACGCCGCGACCGCGCCGTCCGCTCCCTCCCCTCTGCTCGACATCGACGCATTCCAAGTTTCACTCAAACTGCGACTAATTTATCTGTCCATATGGTTCATCTGGTAGATATTTTGCGCTCAGCGAAAGTTGACTATCCGCCGCCTGTTATTGTAAGTAAACAACATTTGCATTTTAAAGGATATTATCATATTATGATAAAAACTGTCTCGATTCGGTTCATTGTATTTATTATTTTGTTTTTTGTTTATTTTCTTTCAGGATGAGGTTCTACGGAGTTGTCGATTAGTTTTGGTGGTCAGATTTGAAAAAAAATTGCTGGAATTTGCCACTTGAAGACGCGATCCTGTTATTATGTTTGTTTTGTTTCAATTGTTAACTTTTGAGAGCGCACTGAAAGTTTGGAGAGTTTAATTAACTTAAGTGTTTCAATTAGTTGTACTTTTAATTATTTGAGCACTGTTTAATTTCATTTCAGTTAATTAGAAGCAGTAACCAGCATTTGTTAACATCGTTTTAATTTGTGTTAGTAGCTAATTAGCTCGCATGCTGTTTAGTTGTCTGTCGTAAAAACTTCATTAAATTTCTTCATTAACGTTTTGTTTTAATTTTTTCCCTGTGTATTTTTATTGATATCATATACATTTGACAGTAGTATCAAAGTGACGTGTTTTTGAGCGCCAGGATTTACAAAATATTATCTTTTCAATCACTTACTGAATAAAATGAGATGAATTGAATATGTACATGATCTCGTAAAACTTTAACGTCTTTTGTTTTTAACTGCAATACCTATTAGAAGATTCCCAATGTTAATTAGTTAGGTAATATTAAAAATATTTTAAGATTGACTTTCAGAGACAGAACTTCATTCATTATTGATAAGTAATAACATACTTTTACCTATTTCATCATTACGTCTCACAAATAAAATACAAATTTAGATGTCAAATAACAAATGAGCTTTAAACATGTTATTTCACGAACTTTTTGTTTTAAACTTTTCACATAATAAGTGTTAGTGGAAGTAAATTTAGATTTTTACTTTATATTTGAAAATTAATAACTGGTTAAAGATGCCGCAGCAAAGAAACAGTAAATGTTTTATAAATGTGAATATCGCACATTTTTTTGATAAACATGTGTCTCAAAAAGTATGTACGTGCTAATAATGATATTATGTAAGTTTGTATACTTACTACTGAAAAATAAAAATGTTGTTGCCAGTTCCAAGACCTTAGTTTCGAAACTACAGCCTTTCCGGTCCATCAGTCGTGCTTTATACTAGGTAATATTTATGCAGGTTATGTAAAGAGGGCTCATTAAACAAATACGTAATAATTTTCACGAAATGTTTGTTTCCCGATCCGCTGGACCGAGGAAACAACTTCTCTTTATGGAAATGTAAAGAAGTCGGAGGCAAAGTTTAGAAAAACACGGCCCCTTTTTATTTTTCTTTCCACTTCCCAATTGGGGGGAGACTTGTGGAAATTTGTCTTGAAATTTGTTGGACATTTCACTTATTATCTTGTCGAGGTTTTTAAAGTCAGGTGAATTATTTTTTAATCGATAAAAGGAATCTTTTGAAAACAATTTATGTTTCGTAACACTTCTTTTGAGAATTTTTTTGTATTCATAATTTGATTAACCTGTTAATTTGAATATGAACAGTTTGTTGACAATCATTAAAAAACGCAGTTTTTATATAAATGTGTCACATTAGTTTTTGATTAATAGTGTTACATTTAGTCATTTGCAAATATCGTAAGCGTGTATTCTACTTTCAAAACTAAACAACTTTGGATTGGAACATTTTTCCCAAAATTGAAAAACAAAATTGAGCATATCAAACAATATTTTTATTTCGTATCTCGAAACCAAATTCTAATAAAAACTGTTCAGTTTTAGTACAACTCATTCTAAAAATATTTGTACTTCATTATAATGAAACGCTATATAATATTTCTTAAAGTTTTTTTTATTTTCATATGTAAAAGTAAGTGAAGGCACTATCAAACACATTTCAGAAATAGTTTAACAAAAATCACCACCCAGTGGTTCTAAATGTCAACCCCATCCCATTATCGTACGGTCCGCCACACTACACCCCGCCACAATGACAAGGCCAGCCATAAGCACACCATAAAAACTTTTATCAGGCCCCGGCCAACTTGTAGGGCAAAACTTGGGCATAACCTTTTGTATTAAAAAACCCTTTCACGAGCTATTTCACAAATCAAGATGAACATTTTGAAGCAAACTTTTCCATAGGAGTGTTGGCGAAATGATTTGAGATAAGATTATCAAGGGAACTGCCGTCCTGGAAATAATTGTCGTAAAATAAAGTAACTTGTGAATTATGATATCCTTTCTCTTTCTTTGTGAAAATTCGTTCATTTTTCCAAGTTTTAGAAGAACTTATTGCTCAAATAGTTGTATATAATAATAATAGAGTTCAGCATATAAATTGTAAAAATGTACATATTTTTACAGATTTCAAGGATTATTTCCCTTTTTTCTTGTAAGAAATTTAACAATCTACATCGAAAGACAGTCGACAAAATACCACAGGTATTTTCACATTTCACAATTAAGTAGGCAAGAAGGTGGCCAACTGACAAATAAAAAACTTGTAGGCCGATAGGGAAGATCTAGTGTTCTTTGTTTACGAAGGGACTGGCGCCAAGTTTTAGAAACTGTGCTTTCTAAAATCGTGCACGAAACGCGCAATCGACTGGTCAAACTACTTGTATCAAAATTCTTACAACTTGATTATGCATTTAGGTCATTATGCGTTTAGGTCATTATGCGTTTAGGTCATTTTGCGTTTAGAACAGTTTTAGGATTTAGGACATTATGCGCCGCGAGGGATTATTATTATGTCAGAAATATTTTGTGTGTCAATTTTTGAAGAGTATGTCAAAATTGCTAATTTTACTAGAACGTGTGACACGAGTACAATAAGTAGCAGACTTTTGCATGTAAAGATTTAAAAATAGACCTTCAGAAGTTATTTTTCTGCCCCATTGAGTTTTATGTAGACTTGAGTTGAGACAGTCTACTGCCTGCTTCAGATAGGCTTTCTGTTTTGATACGAGTTTTCTTTTAGTTTCTTTAGAGATGATAGTTTTATTTGGCCAAAAAACTTTATCTTCGTGTTTTAGTCACTGGTGTATTTTCTGGAACAAATTTATATCTGCGTTGTTTTCAGTTGTTTTCAATGTAATTTAAAGACAGTTTATTCTTTGTTACTAATCTTTTGTAGGTATTATCCACCTATATTTTATTAAAAGGAATCGTGCTTAAACCGCGAGGGATAAAGGCGTAATTTATGTATGTATGTGTGTGCTTAAACTGAAAAAAACTTTTTGAAAAGGGAACTGACTTCAACGAACGTGTAAATCTGTTAACATAACATTTTTTTCTCGGTTAACATAATCATGCCTAAAACCTTCGATCAAACAAGTCAAACTGAGAACTCTTGTTTTTCAAGTCCGTTAGCAAAATGTTAATACATACAAACAAATTATCACGCCTTTGTTCCATGCGGGGCATTCAGAGCGTAAAATACTTATCATGTTATTAAATCTACTAATCAATATGTCTTTTACACTTCCAGGGCCTTTTGCTCAAATTGTAATTGAGTTTACTATTCAATAAATCTTCCCTGTTTTCTAGGCCTCCGCCTAAAATAAAAACAAAATAAATAAAAGAAAATAAGACTCAAGTCTGCCTCACCGTGCACTCTGGAGTCGTTAATCCTGAGGTCCGTAATCCGCCGAGCCTCATCAATTTCGTGGCCAGACCCGTACAGGCATTGCCAGGGGTCCCACTATTTACCCCCGCCATACTTGATACAAGAAAAAACGTATTACCTGAAATTGATATGTAAGGATGTTGGATCGGAACTTTCAGCCTAACCTTAGTTAACTTTAGAAACTTGTGTACTTCTTTTTCATCATCTACAAAAATCTACTGATAGACATGGGTTGGAGGGTATTGCCATACTTGCCACGATTGGCAGGCGTATTGGTGAGCGCAGTGCAAGAGAACTCTTTCTCTTTTAGTGTGGGACATGAGGTCGTCGAACGACCCTGGTGTTACAGTTTTTCGATCGCCTACAAGTAGCAGGCATCTGATATCAACTTGCCTACTTACCATTACTAAATCATGTTTAAACTACAATGCAGGAAGAATATATACGTATATTAAAATAATTTCGAAGTTATCTTTTTTTACTCTTAACATTTTGTAGGTTTGAACTCAAACACAAGATCACATAGATTCACACTAATAGATATTTGAATATTGAAATCTTGAATCGTGTTTCAGAAGAAATACATTAATTGTGGTACGTTGATTAAGGTAACCTCCGATCTTTTTTCATGATAGGACCAATGCTAAAAAAATAAATTCAGAATCAGTCTTCGTACGGCATGTCGAAAATTTATTCCTCACATTCTTGTGCTTACAGTCTCCGATTTAGTACATCTTATCAGATTTTTAGATTTTTTTATTAGTCACGTCCATCAATGGTGGTCACGGTGATCAAATTTTTGGTCATTCGCTAAAGAACACTCAAAGGCACCCTTTTCTATGTCGCTACTTTACCCTTAACCTCACCTTACACGAAAACGCCGTTAAGGCCAGAAGCATTTATCACGATTGCCCATAAAAATTCTATTCATCCCGAAAGTTGCCTTCCGAAAGTTATTTTATTAAATTACCTCCTTAAATTTCTGTTTAAGTTCGGGATTGGATAACGGAATCCTAATTTATGATCGATTTTACTTTACAACAAAAGCTAATAATTTTGTTGCGGAAATTTCACTTGTTGGTACAGGCGGCGCGATATAACAGACCCTGATTTGTTTTGTTGACTTTGTATAAGCAGCGGTAAAGAAATATTTGTGTTTCGTGAAATTGCAACAGATATGAGTACTTACAAATTTTAACACGAACCAAGTTATTTTAAGACAAATATACCTAGAAGTTCTATGTTAAAATAATCATTAATTTAGTGATACACGACTTCTCTGAAACGACCCTCAAACATTTGTCAGACTTGGCGATCACGTAAATCACATAATAATGACGAATAAAGAAATGAGTTCCTACTAGACATCTGGATATTTATTACATTGTCTGTTAGTACTAGTGTCTCTAATCATTACAAGAACAGTTCCGAAGAGTAGCGATTTTTTCATTAACCTAGTGTCTTAATAAATAAAGGTTACTAGAAATTGTTCAATCGACAAATCATTGCAATATTTTTGTCACAATGAACACGAACAATTCAGTTAAAACAGTATAATTTTATTGTAAGTTTCATTACACACAAGTATATTTACTTTTTAACGGTAAATAAAGCAGGAATAATTGAATGCGCATGTGATTTCGTGGGGGATTTAAACCGCGGGGTGTACATTAATATGCTGTGAACTGTACCACTTCCTGAACTTAGCCAATATCATTATAATGTGTTTAAATTAATGTGTTTGACTTCTGGCCACTGTGTATGATCATAAGGGTTGTCTGGATCTATAATAGAAGCTACTCTCTCTGTTAGTGTGGGACACTGAGTCGTCCTACGACCCATTGAAACCTGTCAGCGTCTACATTTTTCAACAGCCTTCTATAAGTAGCAGGCATCTAACATGGTTCTGTGCCGCCTTAGTAATCATAGACAGCAACCGGGACCAACGGCTTAACGTTCCATCCGAAAAAAGGAACCATCATTCTTAAGGCTGGTTTACACAGGGTCAGTAGACAAGTCAGTCACGGCGCCGCCACTGGCGCCGTGACTGACTTGTACTGTTTACATGAAGTAAGTAGAAGTGGTGCATTTTTCACGGTGAGCACACGTGTTTGAAGTCAGTGGGAAAAATAAATCCGCGAAAACAACTGAAACCGAAATTTAATTATTTGTTGAAAAAATTATCAAATATGGTGTTAAATGAGTTAATAGAAATGATAGAAAGTGTAATAACTAAAATTCATTTTTATCATTTTTATTGCAGCGAAAATAACGTGGTCACTCTACAACGTAGCGTCAGCGACTGACCACGCACTGACTTGTCTGTTTACACGGGGTTTATTCGGCTGGCGCGGGGGTGCGCGGGTGGCGGAGGGCGCCGACTGACTTCAAAATATTCGCGGCCGAATTTTCAAGTCAGCGCTGACTTCAAGACGCTGTACTGACTTCAAATCAATTTACACAGGGTTTTTTTCGGGTCAGCACTGACTTGCCTCGAATTTGAAGTCAGTTACTGACCCTGTGTAAATCTTCCTTAACGGTTATGGGATGTTTTAATCCGCAATGTCCTAACCACACTGGGAACAAATTCACAAAGTGAAGTCTTTCATTTTTATATAGATACTCTGTTTGCAAAAGGGACAATGGCGGTTTGGGCATTACGAAGGTAGGAGATTTAAAAAAGCATTGCGTATAACGCACAAGCAAAAAACTGATTTTAATTGTAATTTAACAAACAAGCTTGGAAAGCTTCAACCTCGCTCGGCCTGATTAAGACGGTTGGCAACCCTAATGACAATGAACTGGTTGTTGACTGTACAAAACAAACAATTTTCGTATGAACCCGCTCGTGTGGCTCGCTCGTGTGGCTAAGACTAAACAAACAACGAATTGAGAATCAAAACAAATTGTTACCGTTCCACTTTAGTAACGAATCATTACATTTTCATATATTTATGGTAAAAGAAATTGAAAGGATCAAAAAATAAAAATATACTGCATACATACGTCACGTCTTTATACCTCGCGTGGTAGGCAGAGCGTTGACGTAAAATGATGGTCGCTATCGCCAGGTCTGACAATATTTAAGGGTCAATACAGATAAGCCGTATATCACTATAGTGATAGGTTGTCAGCCTGACGTCTAAAATTGCAATATACTTAAAACTCACGAGTCTCTCAATCGCCTCTTACGACACCCACGGGAAAGAAACGGGTTGATGCTATTCTAAGCCGGAATCACACAGCAAAATTAATTATACCAACAAAAAAGCCAAACGTCGGTCAACCAGTTCTAGCTATCAATATTCAAGGGTTATCCAAAACATACAAATTCCAACCGTCAAACCAAACTTACACAAACAAAAACGTCATGTAATTTTTAAACAACGTCACGTGTCACGTGAAACAACATACGGTCTGTCGCGGCTGTCAGCGAGGATAAACCCGAGCGGCGACCTGTCACCGCACCGCAGCTGTCACAACTGTCAACATGACAGCTCATCAGCGTTGGTATACAACGGGGGGTAGTATGAAGGCGATTTAAAATGTTTTGTCTTGGAAGAAGGGTCGGTAACCTGCATTACACGAATCTTAATACTATTATGTTTGTTTTGGACATTCTTTTTTTTTCGTGTGGGACACCGAGTCGTCCAACGACCCGATGAACCCTGATGTCAGAATTTTACAACCGTCTTCTAAAAGTAGCAGGCTTCTCACATGAATGTGTGACGACTGCCGTCTTAGTGACTATAGACAGCAACCGGGACCTACGGCTGAACGGGCCATCCGAAACACGGAACTATCTTATTTAAGGACATTTATGAGTGACAGTTGAGAGTAAATTTTAATTTGATCACTTGCATGAGAAGTCAAAGTGAGCCACTTTTTAATACTGCTAAAAACGACATATTGTATGAAAATATTGCATTACGACGTAACATTAAATTATTTTGGATGACTTGAAAACAATAACTTTTATACTCTATAAAAAATATCTTCAATATGTTTATTGAATAAAATATTTTTGAATAATGAATTTTGTGACAATAGTTTTCCCAACATAACTTTCGTATTAATATATTTAACAAAATTTTTAGTTTTTTTTATTAAATTAAAATAAGATCATGTTCTAAATTTGTCATTGATTTTTTCAGATATACAATATAACAATAAATTCAAATTTATTTTAATTTACTATCGAATAACATAATCATCTGTTCCCGCTGACAGCGCGAATGAAGCTGCGTAGCTGTCAGCTGTCATTTGACAATGAGTTGTCAGCTGTCACGATGACAGCCCGCTATTATTACCAAGCAACCGCCGCGGCTACGAGGATTATTACGTAGCAAAGTGCTACAATAACGTAGCGTATTGCTACGAGACATGTAAAAATGATATGAAATGAAAAGTTCCTAAAGTTTTGATTAGTTTTGGGCTAGATGGCACTGTGTGAATTGTCCAAGTTATTTACCTAAAAATATTTAACTATCTACAACAAATACCTGTTCATCCGATATTGGATATGTCACTGAAGGGTAAAAAAGTAAATGAAAAATTCAAACGCCCATTAAGTGTGGTCGTTATGAATTTTACGAGGCGGCCATTGTCCGGTCGCTATTAGTGTAGATGTTATCTGTGGCCGAATAGGGTTGCCATCAGCCCATCAGTCGGTAGGACAGGGTTTAACTGATGTGCTTGTCGTTAGTCGATCGACTGTGCATGGAAAAATAAACTATTGGTACTGTTTGTTTGTCCAATTATGCCTGCTTAGAATAGCATCACTCTATTTCTTTCTCGCGGGTGCGGTTTTAGTATCAGGAGTTAGAGTATGGATCTGACAGACCGCTGAGATATTTTAGCGCTCCATCATGCGTTAAGTGTGCGATCCGCTCAGCATACAACGCAAGGGATAAAGGCGTGATATCTGTATGTGTAATATAGGTATGGAAGTAGGCTATTGAAACATAGGCACATAATTAATAACCTCGTTTTTAACAGTCGGATAAAACCAACATATAACTATAATTTACTACCTTTTCTATCTTCTGTATAATTTTACACATATCTCACAATCTTGCCTCGTAGTCTACTATTAACATGCGTCTGAGTCATCAAATAGATGAATAGTAGCATTATACGACCATTTTTCCTGTATTTTCATCAGTAGTGGAAACATAATTAAATATTGAAATTGATTTTATTAATACCTACACCATACATAGCTATAATTATGTATTCGGTCGCACGATAAATGCAAAATGTGTATTACTTATTTAGGACTTTAATTTAATATTTACACTTTTTTATCTAATACTTTTATAAATCTTTGAAATAAAAAAGAAGAAAAATAGTGTTTATGTTAGCACCAATATCAAAATCCATCGCTAATTTATAATAAGTTTTGGTAATTTCCCCCCCTTACTTTTATTAATAGGTCACGCCATGACCTAGTAACCTACTTATACTTCAAACGAATGATCATTTTTAAAAGCCTTTTGAAATAAAAATAAATCACACAAGCGTCTATTTTTATTTGAAAATAGAACTTCTGTTTCTCTCTTGTAGGCTGTTTATACTCCTTTGGTACCTAAAGCCGAGAGGCCCGAAGGCATATTATAGAAGCTTCGCTCCGCCCATTGCAAAGCGCAGTATTGCCATCTCTGTCGCACAGCTTAATTCCGAGTAATTTTATTCCAGGTAAACTGCCAGTACGGTGGAAATTGTTTACGAAAATTTTCCAAAATACTCTAGTGTTTCGAGGTTTGTGAATTTTTGGTCAGAGTTTAGTGAAAATAAGAGTATGTTAACGGTTTGTTTAAATGGTCAGTAACTTTGCTTAAAACTTTCACGGATTTAATAAGGTGAACGGTCTGTTAGTTTTAGTCAAAAACTTTTCCGTGTTGTTGAATTAATGTAAACTCACGTGGTGTAATTTTGATTTAAGAAAAAATTTCTGATTTGGTAATAGCTTCACTTGTTTGTCAATTTTTGATTGAGGATTTTAATAATGAACCCAACACTAATAAATTAAATTAAGGCTGTAGTTTTGATTCTATTCAAAATAGTGTAATGTGACGTCATTTAATAATTTTATTATCATATTAAATGTCATTTTTGACTATCTTAAAAAGTAGCTCATTTGACTTGTCAGGCAATTAGCCAATTTTAGTAGTTCTTACGAAACTATGTCAAAAGCCTAGTTTCGATGATTTGAAAATCGTTTCTAGAGTCAATACGCAAGCAGCAATAAAATCAAATACAATGTCTTGTTAATGGTTTAAACGACAGATACATACATACATAAGTTACGCCTCTTTCCCGTTGGGGTAGGCAGAGATCAGTCTTTTCATGCACGCTCGTCGGTTTAGGGTAATTTTGACATGATCTTTGTTTAAAACGTCCCCGATTTAATCCAGGTAGATTCTTCGCGGCTATCCTCTTCTAACGACAGATAGCTTATGAATTGTGACTTACACATGTTTCATTTGTATGATTTTGTTTATACCCATTTACCAAAATATTATGTTTCAGTATGTAATCGTATCAGAAAATGAGTAGCCAAAATTTTAGCTTATATAACATGAATGAAAGCAATCGACAGACAACACGATGCAGCTTTATTAAGTCATTAGATAATAGCGTTTTACTGCCCCCAAGCGGATCGCGTGCAACTTTTAATAAAAAAAAAACTTCGCTACATATCTCATAGAGCCTCGCGACCAGCGTAACTTGACATCTATGTTCCATACACGCACGTACAGGCGCGTAGTGACAGTTACGCTGGTCGCGACACTATGTAAGCGAATGAAGTATACAACCGCCACTTCGCGTGGAGTGCTGAATTAATGCAATTAGAAAGAGCATGGTGGGTGGCAACCCTAATCCGTGGGTTTAGTTGAAGGTGTGAATGGGGATGGCAAATTAGTAGAATGTTTGTGCCTATCAAGATGAGCTTGTCATTCTTGACCTATTTTATGATGTACACAGTATATAGTTGACCAAAAATTACTCGCTCTTTCCTTGTTAATAGTTTTTTTTTAATTAATTTTACCCCGAACACCGCCTGTATACGAAATTTTAGCCAGATTTACCTAACGGTCAGATTGATGTGATGTTTAACTTGATAATTTCATAAAGCTCTAATGGATTTGAAATTGATGAAATGAAATTTACTTTTTCAGTATTAGATTTACAAAATCTTTTAAGTTTTGTCGGTTCTACGTTGTTGGCAGCCCACTGCCACTTCAGTTCGCTTCACTTTCGGACTATATCTGTTACTTTGGTATTTTTGTGGATAATCTCATTTAACGCTCTGCCTACCCCGCAAAGGATATGTGTATGTATACATGTCTCATATTGGACTCTATCCATCAGCGGGATACCCAGCATAGACTTTTTCATAGCTCTCAAAGATAGATTTAGCCAATGTTGTAAAAAAGAGAATATCGTGGCGATATCGACCATATTTTTTCGGCCGATAACGCTCTGCCTACCTCGCAGGGATAAAGTCGTGATATATGTATGTAAAAAATTGAAAATTGTCAGACACAATTTTATCTTTTTGTTAAACAATTTTATGTTCCTAGCTGAGAGCATCATGCAAGGCCTTTATATCTGGTTCGTGGCCTCTACTGACAGCTCTACAACGCACAGTTAATTATGCGAGCCGGTCACCAGCGCCCGTTTATTTTAGAATAAATTAACTCTAGAATTAACCGTTATTGGTACGCGGCTCTGTTGATGAGTATTTGACAGAGCCCCGTATTTACGTCTAAACATCCGCTGTTTTGATACGGCAATTTCTAAATTAAAAATTCTTGTCATAATTTCATTGCTGTTTAATTTTCCCGAAGGAATATTTTTTCTTTCTTCTTGTAGTGAGGGCAGGTCACGTTAGTTGTATGTCAGACAATCTGGGAGAATAAACAGCAACCTTTTAGAGACCACAGATTATGTCAACTTCTAAACAAGTATAAGATTTTTTGTACAAAAGGTTATTGAACTAGGCACAAATGGAGGGCCCTATGCCGCGCAGCATTCTCTACCGGCCAACCATAGCTTACTTATGAATATTGGCAATTACTTACTTATACATCTTTTTTCTAGTTAATCCTTGTATAGCTTTGACTAATTAGACAAATTAATCATATTTTTTCTTTTATTTTGTGAATGGGGATGGCAAATTAGTAGAATGTTTGTGCCTATCGTGATGAGCTTGTCATTCTTGACCTATTTTATGATGTACACAGTATCAAATTGACCAAAAATTTTACCGCTTTTTTGTTGTTATTAGTTTTTTTTAGATTAATTTTTCCCCGAAAACTACTTTTATTAGAAATTTTAGCCAGATTTACCTAACGGTAAGATTGATGTGATGTTTAACTTGATAATTTATAAAATTTTAATGGATTTTAAATCGATGAAATGAAATGTACTTTTCTCAGAATTTTATTTACAATTTTTTTTAAGTTTTGTCGGTTCTACGAAAGTTGTGGCCAGCCCACTGCCACTTCAGTTCGCTTCAATTTCGGACTATATCTGTTTCTTTGGTATTTTTGTGGATAATCTCATTTAACGCTCTGCCTACCCCGCAAAGGATATGTGTATGTATACATGTCTTATATTGGACTCTATCCATCAGCGGGATACCCAGCATAGACTTTTTCATAGCTCTCAAAGATAGATTTCAATCGTTTATTTTCACGTAGGTTCACAACGAATGCTTTCAGAAAGTCAGGAATTTACAATACAATACTGTCACTAAAAATATGAATTATCCAATGTTGTAAAAAAGAGAATATCGTGGCGATATCGACCATATTTTTTCGGCCGATAACGCTCTGCCTACCTCGCAGGGATAAAGTCGTGATATATGTATGTAAAAAATAGAAAATTGTCAGACACAATTTTATCTTTTTGTTAAACAATTTTATGTTCCTAGCTGAGAGCATCATGCAAGGCCTTTATATCTGGTTCGTGGCCTCTACTGACAGCTCTACAACGCACAGTTAATTATGCGAGCCAGTCACCAGCGCCCGTTTATTTTAGAATAAATTAACTCTAGAATTAACCGTTATTGGTACGCGGCTCTGTTGATGAGTATTTGACAGAGCCCCGTATTTACGTCTAAACATCCGCTGCTTTGATACGGCAATGTCTAAATTAAAAATTCTAGTCATAATTTCATTACTGTTTAATTTTCCCGAAGGAATATTTTTTCTTTCTTCTTGTAGTGAGGGTAGGTCACGTTAGTTGTATGTCAGACAATCTGGGAGAATAAACAGCAACCTTTTAGAGACCACAGATTATGTCAACTTCTAAACAAGTATAAGATTTTTTGTACAAAAGGTTATTGAACTAGGCACAAATGGAGGGCCCTATGCCGCGCAGCATTCTCTACCGGCCAACCATAGCTTACTTATGAATATTGGCAATTACTTACTTATACATCTTTTTTCTAGTTAATCCTTGTATAGCTTTGACTAATTAGACAAATTAATCATATTTTTTCTTTTATTTTCAGATGAACCGAGCAATACAGGTGAAACCAGCGGACAGCGAGAATAGAGGAGGTAAATATCGCCATAGTTGCGCGGATCTCACACTTACCGCACGAAGGAGCGCTAAAACATTGCAGCGGTCCGCCGTGCGTTAAGTGTACCATCCGCCTTATAAGAGATCTAGAGTTAGATCCACTCTCACCCTCACTAACGGCCGTGGTGTGTCCACTGGTGGACATTACTCTCCTACAGGCGTTTTCATACGTAGACTAAAATAAATCGGTAAAATTTTAAAGGTGACACTATTTTTGTCCGTATGTATAGAATTGCATCTTTTCTTAGTTTGTTAATATACGTATATTGACATGAGAAAAAAAAAATAAGTTACTTATTTATCCAGGTGATTTTTCTATAAAAGTATATTATGTATTTTACATTTGATTAAGAACAAATATTTTCAGGGTGTGTTCTACCGCTCTGCTCACAAACTGAACAACTTTCGTCTAAAATATTTTTTTTGAAACATGAAAAAAAATTGGAATGTCTCATACTGTCGGCTGGTAGGTACTTTGGTATGAGAGGTAAACAAATTATTCATATTTTCAAAAAAACATCCTTACATTTTTTTTAGTTTTATGAGTAAAACAATGTTTGTACTTAATTAAACATAACCCTATATTCAACTTAAAAGTAACTTTTTTGACTTTAAGGTATTTGAGAAAAATAATAATTATTTAGTGCATTATAATAACTAGACCAAATTAAACTGATGTGCAAATGTATCAATTAAGAGCAAATAACTATAACACCACAACTAACAACTCGCTCTAAAATTCAAATAACCTCAAAAACAATAAACAATTTCAATATTTGCATTAATGCTCCGATAGCTTTAAATTTGAACAAGGGTATTCTATCAAAACAATTTTTATGGTCGACTAAATTCTGCCCACGCTAATGTATAGTGCTGCCACAAAATATCGATAAATATTTAAAATAGCACTTGATAAATTATCATCGTTCAAAATTTAATAGCACTCTTAATCATCGTTCAATGATAATTTTCTCTGTAAACATTTGGTTTTTTTATTTATCTATCTATCTTGCAAGCAGTAAAAGGACACAAAATAATATGCATTATAAAAAAATATACAATACATTTCAATTTAAAAAATGGAATAACAATTAAATATTTTAACCAAGACAACTCAATATCAAAAGTGTATTAATATACTAGAAAGAAAAAATCAAACAGAAAATAATTGAAAGTCGTACAAAAGTCAAAACTTTATTTCCAATTAGATTCACAATGAATCTTTTTAGAATGTCAAAAACATACAATATTAACACAGGATAAGTAGAAGTATAAAAAAATTAAATACACAATTTTCGCTTTTCTTAAATATCTACAATCCCGCTGAAAAATTCCTGACGGTTTGTTGATATCAAACTTTAGCAATAGCACGTAGATTTCCAATTCGATGAACTGTCGTATTAAATGAAAGAATAATCATCATCATCATCATAACAATTTATTGTTCGTCATTACAGGTAGGTATAAAAGGTCACAGTTTTGCCGTGTGATGCCGGCTTAGAATAGCATCACCCCACATCCTTCCCGCGGGTGTCGTAAGAGGCGACTAAGGGACTCGAGGGTATTGGTGTATTACCATTTTTAGGCGACAGGCTGTCAACCCGTCACTATAGTGATACACATGTTTTCAGGAACAACCTTAGAAAACAATCCTCAAAAATGTCAGACAAGGCGATGGCGACCGTATTCTTACGGCCGTTAACGCTCTGCCTACCCCGCAAGGGATAAAGGCGTGATATATGTGTGTATGTGTGTGTTTAATACAATATTTAGCATGTCTGCAATGTACCTTGCAGCATACGAAAAATTATACAACAATTTAAAAATTCACGAAAAATTACAATAAAATCTAGAAGTCAATAAATTATAAAATCAAATACCATAATGACAATCAAATAATACAATACGTCAGATTAGATTCAGAATATATCGATACGACAGTTGATTAGGCATCACTATTATTATCAATATTCATTGGGGGGTTATTGGGTATTAATCGAAAAGTTTTGAGTGTTTGGGATGCTTGCCCCGGGATGTTACATAACTTCCCAGTAGGCTGTAAGTAGACCCCGGCTATTAACTAAACATTTTGTACCAGAAAAGCGCCTCCAACTTCTGAGGCATTTTTCACATTTAACGCATAACGCAGCGCTAAAACAACACATCTGTAATGCAGCGGTCTATCAAAATCATACTAGATACGTCACTCCCCAAATTAAAACCATTTAACCACTGTCGATACAGCTTAATTTGACTGACTTTCAGTTCTTCATACAAAATATCGTTTTAGATCGTTTTAAAAATAGCTCATTTGACCTCTTAGGCATGTAGCCTATTGTACATAGTGAGTAGTAGGTATACGGAGTGTAAGGGACGGCGTCCCGAATACTGATAGGGTGCAAGCAGACCATGACACTGAGCAAGTTTCCCCTGGGAACATATGTCAGGAAACGTCAAAAAATTTTCGACCTCCTATACAAAATCGCGATTAGCTGACTGCATTTACTATGGGGAACCAAAAATTTTTTGACGTTTCTTGACATATGTTCCTAGGGGAAAGTTGTTCAGTTTCATGGTCTGCTTGCACCCTATCAGTATTCGGGACGCTGTCCCTAACACTCCGTATACCTACTACTCACTATGTACAATAGGCTACATGCCTAAGAGGTCAAATGAGCTATTTTTAAAACGATCTAAAACGATATTTTGTATGAAGAACTGAAAGTCAGTCAAATTAAGCTGTATCGACAGTGGTTAAATGGTTTTAATTTGGGGAGTGACGTATCTAGTATGATTTTGTACTAAAATCAATGTAATTTCAAATTTCAAATTTCAATCGTTTATTTCCAAGTAGATTCACAACGAATACTTTCAGAAAGTCAAAAATTTACAATACAATACTGTCGCTAAAAATAAATTAGCCATTAGCCAATTTTATGTTCCTAGTAGAAACGCGGCACGAGTGGGATAAAAAAGGCACTGCCTCGGGGCCGGCCAGGCTGACCACACAGCATGTAACTTACGCCACCACCGTCAATGTACGAAGTCAACCAATTAAAGCGAATATTTAAAAAAAATATATTTACATGTGACATGTAAATCAGCCAGACCCCCTGAACAGGAAAACCACCCAAAAACCTGCTCAAAAGTGCTCCTATTCTCAATTAACAATTTGTACCATAAGACCTAAACTAACCTAGCTAAGTTCTAAAATATATTAATAGCCCAAAAGATGGCTACGCTTAAATAAAATAAAAACACAATACAATTTCTAGACCTCACCGTAGCAACATCGTAGCTATATGCTACGCCCGTAGCGGTTTCCCCGCTACGAATTCTCGTATCTCAAGTTTTCAACACCTCCGTACTCCATTTCATTGACTAATTACGCAGAATGGTTACTACCTATAGTAACTATACGATAGTAGTAGTAGTTATACTACTGGTGGTCATACGATCTTGTTAGAGCTTTCAAGGGGCTTCTGTCTTGGATTTTATGACTATTTTATTAGATAACGGAGGCCCGCTACCCGCGTTAGGCGTATCGCACACTTAACGCACGACGGAGCGCTAAAATATCGCAGCGGTCTGTCAAATCTATACTAGAAACATTCACGTGAAACGTAAACGTAGTCTTGGGTAAAGTTGTATATTTTCATGGGCTGATTCGTCCCGTAGCTAATATTTTTACACCTCATACTAAATATCCTGGACAATTCATCCAGCACCATCTAGCCCCAAACTAAGCAAAGCTTGTACTATGGGAACTAGATAGCTGATACTAATACATATATACGTTTTTTTTAATAAATACGTATTATACATAGAAAACACCCAGACTCAACACAAATATTTGAAAATTGACTTAACTAATATTTGCGTCCGGTGGGGATCGAACCCATGACTCTCGGCGTAGAAGGCAGGCATACTATCCGCTACGCCATCGGGACAGTCAAAACCTAAGGAAGTGTATTAAAAGTATGCTGTAAGAATTATACTACTACTAAACAGTTACAGTGGCGAGTTGGTTTCGTGTTTCTCAGCCATTTGAATGGCAACGTCATTTCATTCACAAAGGAATTCATAATTGAGCGGTACCATGCTATATACAAACAGTCGTGCTGTTTTTTTTTTCATCACTGCTTTACTTGTTGAAACTTACTGAGCTAACACTTATTAAATTCTGAATTAACTACATTTGCTTAAAATTGTAAGAATAGATCAATACTCATGTACATTTACCGACTGCTGTTACGGTGAAAGAAAAACATCGTGATAAAACCCACATTCAAATAAAAATTGTATTCAGATGACATTTGAATGTGAGTTACGTTACATGTTGTTTGGTTAGCTTGGCCAGCCCCGAGGCAGTGCTTTAGGGGCTAGTTTTAAGTTTTAGTCCACCTGAGCCGCGTTTACACTAGGTTCATAAAATTGATATTGTTAAAATTCTTAATATTTGACCATCAAAAAGCGAAATGTAAAATTTACTACTTTGAATAAATAATTTGACTTTGACTTTGACTTTGAGTTAAACTAGGCTTGCAAAGGTCAGATGGCAGTCGCTCTGTATCAAAACTTGGTTCCACGTCAAATCCCCTAGGTTAGGTAGCCTACCTCGACGGAGAACGGGATAAGGCAATGATAATGTAAGAATAGATCATTGTTTTTCCCGAAAGTACTGATTGCCTTATGGCCACGTATTTTATACCAGTAGTATTTTAATATGTTCACTTAGTAATTTCATTATAAATGGATCATAGAAGTATATTTTTCCTACAACATTAAATTTTAAGAATTAAGACCAGTTCAAAACATTTTCTTTTTAAAAAACAAAATACTAAATTGTGGGTAAAAGACATTCTAAGAAGTGAGCTTAACCACAAAAAACGAGAGTCGAAATTCGTGTTTAAAATATAACTTTATACAAAAAATGCGATAGACACGGTTTGACCACGTGCCGAATTTTTTTTGGTAAGTCTTGTATTGCTTGCCATGAGACATTTGGGGGCACGGTCGTTTTTCTGCCAAGACAATACAAGCGTAGTCCAAAAACACTAGCTACCTATCTTTTATCGCGGTGCTTTTTAGTTTTTAACCTCTTTGTGTGTATTATATAGTATGTAAATATGTATGTATCTATTTATTAATGAAATAAATATATTTAATATTATTAGTAGTATGATTTATATATATTTAAACCTCTTATACTACTTAAATACCGATGCACTCTCTCTTCACCGTTCTCCTCTAGCTAAAGGTTGTCTGGAAGAGATCTCTCTATAAGGCCACCTTTGCGGACTTTCAGTTTTAAGATTCTATGTAAATTTTTGTTATTTGTATGTATATTCTTACGTGACACCTTTCACTATCAGGAAGAAAACACTTGAGCTGTCACAACAATTTCTCACTAAACCAATAAATTAAAACATTAAAAATTCAATTGACATAAGAATGTTATTGTTATTGTTGATCGCGTGAAGACTGTAATCATAATGAGCCAACATCAATTAGGCGTGTTTGTTGAGTCGGCGGCGGGGTGTAAACAAGCGCGTACTGTTACCCAAATTAAATTGTGTTGATACGAATCGAAGTGTTTTTCGATAGGGCTGTGGTGTGCAAGTATATTGAAGCTGTTAAAAATTAGAATAAATTGTGAGTGAATTGTACATAAAAGTTCAAGGTAGATTGTTGAAATCGATTTTTTTGGTCTGTTTTAACAGACAGAAAAACAGAAGAGGTCAAATTTCATCGCGAACATTTTTGTAGAACAAATTTTCAAATGTTTGTAAAAAACCACTATTTAACAATTGCTTAGGTTCAACATTATTTTATTTCATATTGGTAGATAGGTCGGTCGCTAATCCGTAGGTCTCGGTTGCTGTCTTTTATTACTTAGACGGAGGTCGTTACACAGCCATTTTAGAAGCCTGCTACTTGTAAAGGCGGTTAAAAAATGTTTATAGGGTTCATTGGTCGGATGGCTCAGTGTCCCAGAAGAAGATAGCTTCTATGTTTTTGTATCCCAAAGTATTACATTATGCGAAAGATTATAGCACAAATCTGGGAACACTAGTCGATAGGCTTTTAAACAAAAAATAAGTAAGTAGACTCGTTATTCAAAACTTCTTAATAATACTTATTAATATATCGTATTTTCATTAGCTTTTGGTAACCGTACTAATTCACACAAGAATACTATGTAATTGTAAGCGAAATTACTCTGATTTCCATTCAATCAAATATCAACTAACAGCTAATTACATAACTCAGACAACAATATCGATTACTAATATCGGTGTAGTGAATTCACCGTCTAAACCAATTAGACTGTTATCAATCACTGTTACTAATCAAGCTTATACAGCTACCAGTAGCAGATAACAGATTAGCCAATCACATCCCTACGTCCCAACCCGTTTTATGGAAATACAGGTCGCCGGTTACTACAATTTGGTTGACCGTAAATGTTTATGACATTATTCCATAACCCCTTTATGTTAATGAATTTCTAGTGAATTTAGGTATCTGCACTTCAAGTAGATAAGGTGACATTACAGGGGTGATCCACGTAATGTTTTCTCACGTTACGACAACCAGTTATCCTACGACCCGATAAACCTTGGTGTCAAAGATTTTCAACCGTCTACTATCAGTTGCAGGCGTTTGACGTGATTGCGTAACGACGGCCGTCTAAGTAATAATAGACAGCAGCCGGGGCGGGACCTATAGCTTAACGTGCCCCCGAAACACGGAACTATCTTTCTTACGGACATTTCAATAGTTCAGCTTATAATGTCCTAACCAGACTAGGCATAGTAACCCATACATTATTCAATTAATGTTCATAGTATTCATGTCAACAGATTATGTGAAGAATAAAAACTTACTTGTTTTAAATTTTGTCAACGGCTCGGGCCCGACCAGTTTTGGCTGATTAAGACAACCCATTTGAAAAAATGAGACATACTTGTTCGCTTAATAATAAAGGTCAACAGATGTCGCTATAATAAGCGCCCGAATACCAGTAGTTACAGTACCTCTCTAAGGGTTAAAGGGTTAGTAATTCACGGACTGTGGCTATCATCAAACACAGCCATCACAGCCCTTAATCCCTTAGGAAATTATCGAAACTTAAATATGGAATAACTTAGGAACAAGGCTAATAAACTTGTTAATCGATTTTAGTAACATTGACTGGGAAGTTTTCGTCTTTCTAAGTAAATTTTTTGGAAAATTAACATTGATGCAAATCTGGAAAATTAATGTAAATGATGGCATTAATGCTAAAGCTTATTATGAGGATTTTAGACAGATCGTACGGCACGTGTCCCGTACTGTGGATTTGCAGTATTTGACAACCAGTAAGCAAACGATAGATTGTGACAGCCGCGTGGCAAAGCGTAGTATCTATGCGATTTGATTAAAAACCTTTTGTCAAGATTCAAATCCGTTTGCGCTAAAACCATCTACGAGTGAAAAACATTATTAATGAAATCAAAACTATATGTATGAACAATGTTTCCAAAATCTCTGTCAAGGACTGTAAGCGGTTATAACCACTGCCATCTGAAATTCACGAATCATTGCTCTCGCGCTGTTCTCCAAACAACAAAACAAAACACTTGGAAATATTATACTTCGGAGTGTACCCACTTGGAATGTTACAAGCTTTCTATTTGATATTTCGCAGGCAATATTCTCACAATACAATATTCCCTGTGTAGACCGGGAGCTCGGCGAGGTTTTCATTACGGAAGAGGTTACCGCTTTCCTTGTTGCCATTATACTGTAAGTTTATTAGTTTTTTGCAGGGCGCATCTTTAGCATGCTTGATTTGACGCGACTGGATTTGTGAAGGTTAAAGAAAACATTTTTATTGCATTTCTTGTTATTGGGTAGACACAGCCATCTCACTTCCTTTGGTGTTTTTAGATTGATCAGACGACTCTTCCTGGTATGCGCTTGGTTTAATTCCAACAAGTTGAAAGTAATCCTAATCAGACTTGAATGATTAAAAATACTCAACAAGCAGACCTCAAAAATGTGATGACTTGAAGGCCCGGCATCTCGTCGCTATTATTTACAAATACATATGGGAACTAGATAGTTGATATTAATATTCACATTCTTTTTTTGTAAATTGAAAAACACTCAGAATAAACACAATATTTGAAAATTGACTTCACAAATATCTATGTCCTGTGGAAATCGAACCCGAATGGCGTAGTAGGCAGGGGTACTGCCCGCCATCGGAAGAGTCTAAGATCATCATCACCATCACGGTTCTAGACTTATGTATCACAATGTGCAGTGACCGGCTGTACTCACAATATCCCCATATTCAAACCGGCGTACACTCAGCGCGTAATTACATTATCTCCACTTTGCACAACAATATGGATGCTATATCGAGAATGCATTTAATTTAATAACGCTTTTAAGTGTATGTTGTAATATCAAAATGTTGTTAGGTCGAATGAATTCCGCTGAATATAACATTCAGTATCAACAAGAAAAGCCGTAGTTTTGCAAAAGAATAGTAAATTTTTAATTCTTACGTGACATAGATGACATTTAAATGAGACGCATGTCAAAAAGTCGGAGAAGTCGCGCTAAGCAATATTCAGAAGAATCAGCTCCAGAAATTGGCTGGAAGTTGGAAAAAACCAGTGATTTCCGGTTTTCCAATTCTGAGGTACTTTTTACGTCATGTCACATCATTACGAGTAATGTTTCAAATAATCTGCCATTTCGAAGCCTTGGTTTACCCGTAAATAACATATCCACTGGGTAACTCAAAGGTTGACTGGAAGAGATCTCTTAATTAGATAAGTCCGCCTTTGAGCCTGTTTTGTTTTATTTCTTTTAATGTTTTTTTGTAAATTTGTGGTACAATAAAGTGATTACATACATACATACTAGAAACTGATGGTAACATTTAGCGCTTTACTAGTTAAGAATTTTATAATATCTGCCAGTCCGTATATCTAAAAGAACTCTATATTCCCATACCAAGTCAGTCAGCTGATCGGAAATTTTGTATGGAAGATCGATTTTTTTTTACTTTTCCCGACATAGCCCCCATAGAAAAAGTTGTACAGTTTCATGGTCTGATCACGCCTGCAAAGTTTTCGTTACACTGTCTCTTACACCCTGTATATATTGACCTCTAGAGGTTGACGTGTCCCCACGTGACAACCCTCTATGATTGGATTGGATATTAAGGCCATTACACATCGGAGACGCCGATTTGTCACGTAAGGCTTTCGTTTGAACGGTCCATTTCCTTTTTGTCTTTTTTTGCGCTAAGGATAGATTGTGCAGGGCCGAGATAGCCCGATATATTTGTTTTGGAGGCGAGATTTGATTTTATTGAGGTTCTGAACTTATAATATTTATTACGTATTTCAGTCACTGACGCGCAAAATCAGTAATCAAGACATAATTTAAGCGCTTCGGCATATTTTGGTTATTTTTTGCGTACTCAACTTCAATTTAGTACCTAATTCAAAATCTGGCTAGAATCGTAATTACGGTGTAAAGTGTAAATAATATATCGTCTATTCCTGTTATTATTTACCTTTTGCTACTAAGCAAAATAGGCAGTATAAAAACAACTTTCGGAGCTCCAATATCTATTTTTTAGAGTTTTGTCTTTATCGTCGTCGTCGTCGTCGTCGTCGTCGTCGTCGTCGTCGTCTCAGCCGATAGACGTCCACTGCAGGACATAGGCCTCCCCCAAGGATCTCCACGATGATCGGTCCAGCGCCACCCGCATCCAGCGGCTTCCCGCGACCTTCACCAGATCGTCGGTCCACCTTGTGGGAGGCCTACCTACGCTGCGTCTACCGGTCCGTGGCCGCCACTCGAGAACTTTCCGGCCCCAGCGGCCATCGGTCCTACGAGCAATATGCCCCGCCCACTGCCACTTAAGTTGCGCAATCCTTCGAGCTATGTCGGTGGCTTTGGTTCTTCTCCGGATTTCCTCATTTCTGATTCGATCGCGGAGAGAAACTCCGAGCATAGCCCTTTCCATTGCCCTTTGAGTGACCTTGAGCCTTCTTATGAGGCCCATTGTTAGCGGCCACGTCTCAACTCCGTAAGTCATCACTGGCAACACGCACTGATCCCAGACTTTTGTCTTGAGGCACTGCGGTAGTTGTTGAGAAGAGAAGATGTTACGTAGCTTCCCGAACGCTGCCCAGCCGAGTTGGATTCGACGATTGACCTCTTTCTGAAAGTTGGACCTACCCAGCTGGACTATTTGTCCCAGGTAGACATACTCGTCGACAACTTCCAGAGTAGAGCCCCCAACTGTCAGAGTAATGGGTGCAACATGGGCCGTACTTCAGTCTCTTCAGCGGTGCCAAGCTGACTATCGGTATATCGAAGTGTTGAAGTCCTTGTACGAAAGCGCCACCATGTCAGTTCGACTTCAGGACCAGGACTCGAAACCTATCCAGTTGCAGCGAGGAGTGAGACAGGGAGATGTAATATCACCGAAACTGTTCACAGCAGCACTGGAAGACGTCTTCAAGCTTTTGGACTGGAGAGGACTTGGCATCAACATCAACGGCGAGTATCTGACTCACCTTCGTTTTGCCGACGATATCGTGGTCATGGCGGAAACCCTGGAGGACCTCGGTACAATGCTCGATGACCTCAATAGAGCCTCCCAACAAGTGGGTCTAAAAATGAACATGGACAAGACCAAGGTTATGTCAAACTCTCTTGTTGTCTTTATCTCTATGTAAAAAATGCAAACAAAACCAAAAAATAGCGCCGTGTGATGCCGGCTTCGAATCGCATCACCCCATTTCCTACCGTAAGAGGCGACTGAGGGACTTGAAAGTTTCAGGTGTATTACAACTTTTAGGCGACTGGCTGACAACCTATCACTGTAGTGATACACAAATTATCTCAAACAACCCTCTATATTTCTGAAAATAATATGTTCTTACTACATAGTAATAGGTATTACTACTCCTACATATTAAGTACATAGGTATTACTATTACTTATACCCAAAAGCCTACTTTTCTTAGAGCAGTGTAAGATTCCCACACCCCACGCTGCCAAGCCGGCGCATGACGTCACATTAAGGCTCGTTCCACATCCAACGAGGCGTGGTTCTTAAATGGCAGATGCAATTAACATCTGGTGCACGTATACACCCGCCTTTATGTCCTGCTAAATAGTTATTTAAATTCAGTGTGGCGCGACCTTAACGTTTATAGAGGCGGATTGGAACCGAGTGATTTTGTACTTACCTATATCTGGATCCGGTTTTAACCGCTTTTTGTGTGTGGTGGCAACACTGAACGGCCAAGTTGTAAACATTCGAGCTCCGTGTAAAATATATACTTTTTTATTAATATACGACCCATACCAAGTTTATTCAAAGTCAAATTAGTATAATTATTTATAATTTAAGTTATTTAGTGCAAAAACTGTGCGTAAATCACGTTTTTATTGTAATAAGTGAACGACAAAAACCGTTAGTGGTAGTAGGTTCAATATTTGAATACTACGTCATAATTAAGTAATAATTAAGTAATCTTAAGTAGTTTAGCGAAAACAGAACGTATTTAACAGTTTATTTTACGTGTTTTTATCTTAGTGCAAATGTTTTAGTGTGATATTACGGTATTTACCTAACGGAACATAACCTCAATCTTGGTAACCGCTCATTTAACCTACAAGGTACTTAATTTCCTATTTATTTGTTTTTAAAATGCACACTACAAGGTCCCAAACTATTCGTCAACTGGAGGACAACCTCAAATCCACTTTAATGGAATTGCAAAAGTGTAAACTCACAAATGAGCAGTTATTAAAAGAACGGGATGAAAGTCAGCATGAAATGCTAGAAATCAATAATAGGAATCAACGGTTAAAGAGTGAGATGGCAGAAATGTACCACCAGCTGGTGGACGTAACAGGTGAGAGGGACCGGCTTCAAGAATTAGTGGACAACTTTGACCGGGACGGAAATGCGTTTGAAGACACCTTGAGGCGTATTACTGTCCTGGAAGAAGAATTGCGCGATGCTCATAAGGAAATTACCTTATTAAATAAGACAATTAAAGAACTACAGTCAGCACAAAGTGCACTTACCACCCAGTCGCTGTTCGAGGAGCTGGTCACTCCTGCAGTTGCGTGTTCTAGCATCTCACTCACACAACACCAGTCGGTGGAGACTACTGAAGAACAAATAGTCGAAACTGTTGACCTCACAACGTGTGACAGTCCACTCAATAACTCACACATCACTTCAGTGTCTTTTAGTAGGAAAAAAACTAGGAAAATTGTTAAACTAAATAATTTCATTAAGAAAACGCAATCTTTAATTAGGCGTAATAATATACTTTTCTGCAATAACTCGAACTGTAATAAGGAACGCACTGAATTAATTAATGAAATAAAATATTGTACTATCAGTTTACAACAAAATAAGGAAAACTATGAACGCGACACACTGCTCCTCCAGTCAGAAATGTCGGCATTAAAACGATCTTTAGAACACATTTCTACTAAGTATGACTCAGCGCGAAAAGAAATTAAGGAGCATGTGCTGGCTATGAACAGTTTGTTGGAGTCGTGTAAATATAATAGTAAGGTTACTCAGTCTTTGACAAACAATCAGTGCGATTGTAAAAATACTCCAACAGACCCATCCGTACCGGCCGTGTGTCCCGAGCCAACGTCACTGCGCGTTTGTACACAACTGACTGAGGCGCAGTCGGCGTCGCCGCCGCTCGCCGCCGCCGCCGCCGAGCCGGTGTCGCGGCCGGAGCCGGCGGCGCCGATGCGGCCCGCGCTGGTGAGTGACAACGATGCGTCTTTGTCACACACACGCGATAAAGAACAGTGTGAGATTGTTATGTTTAGTGATGAACTTGGTAAAAATATGGGTTTACAACTTGGTCATTACATGGGTCGGGCAGTAATTAATCATTGCATGCCTGGCGCCGATTATTCTAAAATTCTAAGCACAGTGTTGGCATCTCAATTTAATAAAAATACTATTGTTATTATATTTAGTGGCAGAAGGGGAAACGCGACAAGAAATGACTTTGCTTCATATTCAAACAAACTGTATTCAATGACTAATGTAAAACAAGTGATTTTGTTTGCTTTTCCCTACAGCCAAAAATTTACTAACTTAGAAAATAATACTCGACATTGGTGTAATAAGTACTTACATACTTTGACATGTCGCAATCATGACAAATTTCATTTTATTGACACAAATATTTTCATTGGAAAACATGTTTATGTAACAAAAGATAGATATTATCTATCTAAAGTTTATAAACGACAGATAGCAGAGTTACTATCTTATTATTTAACAAATTCAGCCAATTTGTTGGCTAACAGGACAACTGCTTCTATTGAGCAGAATAGAAATAGAAACCTCATAACCTTGGAATTGGTTCCAAGTAATTTTAATTTTAATTTAAACTAGTACCTGAGACAACAGAGAGTAACTCTGGCAATACGTCGATGTCTACTTCTCCCACTAACTTGAGCCTTAGTATCTTGCCAAAACTATCTTTAAAAAATAATAATAAAAATTGTTCGAATAATACTAAAAATCTAAATAGCTTTGTTTTAAGTATAGTACACCAAAATATTGAGGGCATGTTAAGCAAGGAATTAGAAATCGAACTTTTCATGAATTGTAATAATATTGATATTTTATGTATAACTGAGCATTGGTTAAGAGATTACCAGTTAATGTTCAGTTTTAATAATCACCAGGTTGCAAGTTCGTTCAACAGATCAATAGCAATACGCGGCGGCTCATTAATACTACTTAAAAATGAGTTTAAATACAAAGAACGCACTGACATCGTGAACCTGTCCGTCGAGCGAACTATTGAAATAGCCTGCGTAGAACTTGATCATCTTGTAGTAATGAGCGTATACAGCCCACCCGATGCCAAATATGATTCCTTCGAAAAAGTTATGGAGGCAGCCTTAGATAAAGCAACAAAATCTAATAAAGGAATTATTGTTTGTGGAGATTTCAATGTAAATATTCTTGAAAACTCGAGTATCAGTAAAAGGTTTCAATCACTATTTTTAAGTTACAACCTCGTGAATCTTATTTCGGTGCCCACGCGAACCACGGCTACTTCAGCCAGATGCATAGATAATATTTTCACAAATATTAAACACGAAGACGCGTCTGTCATAAATAAACTAAGCTCCGACCACACTGGTCAGCTAGCTACTTTCAAAATTAACATTGAGAGGGCACTTAAACAAGATATTACGTGTGTACCGGTAAACGAAAGTAGACTAAATCGTTATAGACAAAATATCATACAAAAATTACCTGAATTGTCATATCATCAAAATCCAAATCAATTATATAACTCAGTATTTAGTCTTGCTAAAACAGAATATGACAATGTATTTAAATCTAAAAAAATTGAAGTTAGCGTTAAATTATTGTTTAGTGATTGGGCAACCGTAGGAATTCATAGGAGCAGGGAAAAATTGTACGATCTTTATGATGAAAGGTCATATAATAAATCAAAATCTTTTGCTGATTATGTTAAACGATATTCTAAAACTTTTAGACAGGTTTGTAGAGAAGCTAAGTCTAAATTCATTAAAAATAATATTAAAAACAGTACCAACATAACAAAAACTACTTGGAAATTTGTAAACAACGAAACTGGGAAATCTAAACATCGAAACGAAAATTTTAAATTAATGATAAATGATGAAATTAAAAACACAAATTTAGAAGTAGCTCAGGCTTTTGAAAACTTTTTCACTGATATTCCAGTTTCGACTACTAAATCGTTAAACTCTTGCCCTATTCTTGCTGAATCAATTCTAAGAGGAAATGTAAAACGTAGTGATAATGTTTTTAAATTTAGGCACGTTAGTGATATTGAAATCATAAAAGTATTTAAAACTTTACAATTGAAAAAGACTTCAGACATACATGGCCTCTCAGTTAAAATAATAAGTTACATAATCGATTGTATTGCTCCATGTCTAGCATGTATTTTTAATGAATGTGTTGATCTTGGCGTGTTTCCTGACTTGATGAAGCATAGTAAAGTTATTCCACTGTTCAAAACCGGTAATACTACTGACCCCACTAATTTTAGACCTATATCAATACTGCCCACACTTAGTAAAATCTTTGAAAAAGCTATTTTAAATCAATTGCAAGGACATTTTTATCGTAATAATTTAATGCACTCACAGCAATTTGGTTTCACAAGGGGTCGTTCTACTACTCATGCAGGCGTTGACTTAATTAATCATATAATCGATGCCTGGGAACAATCTCATGATGCAATAGGTGTATTTTGTGATTTGTCCAAAGCGTTTGATTGTGTTCATCACGAAACTCTTGTCAGGAAGCTAAGTCATTACGGCGTAAAAGACCAGGCTCTTAGCCTCTTGGAATCTTATCTGAACAACAGAATCCAAAAGGTTGATGTCAATGGTGAAAGATCATCTGGATCTAAAATAACCATGGGCGTTCCGCAGGGCTCGATTCTTGGTCCTTTCCTATTTCTTGTTTATATTAATGATTTACCATATCTAGTGAAAGAAAAACATGATATAGTTTTGTTCGCCGACGATACCTCATTACTTTTCAAAGTAAAGAGACAACAACTCGATTATGACGACGTGAACAACGCTATATCTGAAATAGTAAAATGGTTTACTGTAAATAACCTCTTATTGAATGAAAAGAAAACTAAATGTGTAAAATTTGTTTTACCAAATGTTAAACCGAGTACCACAATTGTTAAGGTAAAGGATGAAAAGTTGAGCCTTGCTGACTCAACTACATTTTTAGGCATAACTTTGGACGCCACGCTCCAATGGGGGCCACATATTGAAAAATTGTCGAAGAGACTGAGTTCAGCAGCATACGCAGTTAAAAAGATAAGATACCTCACTGATGTGGACACTGCTAGACTAGTTTACTTTAGTTACTTTCATAGTCTAATGAGTTATGGCTTATTATTATGGGGCCATGCTGCAGATGTGAATAACATTTTTGTTTTGCAGAAACGGGCTGTTCGATCAATTTATAAATTAGGGCCAATGGTCTCCTTAAGGCAAAAATTTAAAGAGATTAACATATTAACATTTGTGTCTCAATATATATATGAAAACATTATGTACGTTAAGACAAATATAGACTCTTTTAAGAAAAATTGTGATAAACACAATTTTAACACTAGAAATAAGGATAAACTTGCTGCGCATATAAGCAGGCTTAGTAAAGTAAACAAATCTTTTAAAGGCAATTGTATACGCTTTTATAACAAGATTCCCAAAGATATCCAAGATTTACCACTAAATAAATTTAAGCGAGTGATAAAAGAAAAATTGTATAAGAAAGGCTATTATGAAATATCAGATTATATGCAAGATAAATCTCCATGGGAGTAGTTACAAATGTACAAAGTAGACTTTATATGACGACACAGGTAGAATTATCTACTGTATATGATATATATTTTATCTTTTTAACGTAGCCGCTTTTGGCTATTAATATATTTTTGTTTCATATTTAGAAATTTAGCTAGGGTAGCCTAGGGCCTGACAAATTGTATTTTTAGAATAGGAGCACTTCTGGGCAGGTTTCTGGGTGGTTTACTGTCCAGGGGGTCCGGGTAACCATACGCATGTAACACAACATTTTCTCTTGGCATGAACTCGATGTTATTTTATTTACCACCTAACGTTACATGTTGTTTGGTTAGCTTGGCCAGCCCCGAGGCAGTGCTTTAGGGGCTAGTGTTAAGTTTTTTGTCCACCTGAGCCGCGTTTACACTAGGTTCATAAAATTGTTATTGTTAAAATTGTTAATTCTTGACCATCAAAAAGCGAAATGTAAAATTTACTACTTTGAATAAATAATTTGATTTGATTTTATTTGATTTGATTTGCTTATATTAAAGTTGAATTGGTTTTGAAACAAGTTTGTTCAGAAATCATCATATCAGATTAGGTTTCTCTTCTCTCTATTCGTGTGGGGCACCAACTCGTTCAACAATTTTGTTGCGAAAATAAACATTTTAGATACATTGAATTATTGGTAAGGGTAACAGTAACGAAACGGAATTTGTGGCACTACCTAATCTGTAAAAATATTAAGTTAAGAATAAATACAGATTTACACATACACAAAAAAACATACGAAATTACTCATTAACCGTTTGATAAAACGTACACGTGTGAAAAAACACAGGGGCTTGTTTATTCCCTCTCCCTTTCCTCCCCATCAATCAAATCACTTTGAAGTCAGAAAAGCGTACGTACAGTAAAAACATGTTGTCCATAGTGATCAATCACCCTGCTAAATAAATTATTTAAATTGATTTCATTTACAAATAAACATCACGCCTTGATACTTTACGGTCAGGAAAGGCGTCAACGGCCGCAAATATACGGTCTCTTAAGGCGGATCGCACACTTGACGCACGACGGAGCGCTAAAATATTGCAGCGGTCTGTCTGTCCACTTACAGAAAAACTAAGACACTTAAAAAATTAAGAAATTACCAAACTTCGAGGTTGTCCGCCTCTATCTTAAAATTGTGATCTCTGATGATTCTAATGATGCTTTCTATGATGTGTCTGAAAATCCTTGTTCCCTTAGTCACCTCTTGCGATACCCGATACCCAATGGGGTGATGCTATTTGAAACCAGCATCACACGGCAATCCTAACCTATCACACGGTAAATTTATTTGATTTGATGAAAAATATATAAACATTTCGATAGACACACGGTTTCAAAGAGTTTTTATTAATTGGAACGTAAGTCAATACGTACGGGATGTAAATGAAATATTGGTAAAATATACGGTTTTGATTAATTTTCTTTTTTAGAAATTGGTAAATGAGTTTCCGTAGATTTTTTTACTGTAAAACGCCATAACTAAGAAATAGACATACATACATACATATATCACACCTTTATCCCTTGCGGGTTAGGCAAAGCGTTAACGGCCGTAAGAATACGGCCACTATCGCCATGTCTGACATTTTTGAGAATTGTTTTTTAAGGTTGTTTCAGAAAACATGTGTATCACTATAGATACAGGTCGCCTGTCGCCTAAAAATTGTAATACACCAATACCCCCGAGTTCCGTAGTCGCCTCTTACGACACCCGCGGGAAGGATGTGGGGTGATGCTATTCTAAGCCGGCAGCACACGGCACAAGAAATAGAATACGTCAAAAATACGTCTAGGTTCTACGTCAAAAATATAAAACAAATCTAATGTTTTCAAATTAGGTCCCAGCCTGATAACCGTACGTAAGTAAACATAATTTAAAACTCCCTCCCTTTCGTAAGTCTGACAAGCTGCCGCAAACGGGCAGACGGTAACGTAACGTCCCAATATTTTATTAAAGCGAATCACCCAATTGTACTTCGAATAAATTACGGAGGTACACTCACGACAAACGATATTATAATGACAACTATTTGTCTCTTTTGCGTGTCTTTTACCACTTTGTTCGCAGTAGAGATGTGCCAACTATAGTTTATTCCGACTAGTCACCGACTATTTAAATGGCCGACTAATCACTTTTTTTTGACAAGATACTCTCAAGACTTGTGATTTTTTTAGCATTGTCTAAATCGACAAGTTGTGACTAGCTGCCTAGGAGAATAACACGTTTTTCTGGCATGTTTTATACACAAAACAATTCATTCATATTCTCTATTTAAAAAAAACTCTACTGTGTGGCTTAATAGGTGTTAGTTAGTCTTGCCTTACAAACAGGCAAGAAAACGCAAATAGTAACCTAATTGACACTAGGTTATGTATGATTGATTATTATTAAAATTCGATTTCATTATGAATACCGTGTAATGCCGGCTTAGAATTGAACAACCATATTTCTCCCGCGTTGTATCGTAAGAGGCGACTAAGGTACTCGAGAATTGCGTGTGTATTACAGTTTTAGGCGACAGGCTGACAACCTGTCATGTACCAACCTGTATCCATGTCATGAAAAAAAATTAAAGTCTTTATAACAGTGGTCTCACCGCCTATTCAGCCGTCTAGTCGCAGACTTGATAACTATAAAAAGTTCCGACTAATCAGCGCATCTCTAGTCCTCAGTGATTATGACGTAGAAAGCGTTTTTAAAGTAGTGTCGAATTTATGACAAGCTGTTTTTGCGCTCCATTATCGTGCTGGTAATTTGACTCAATGAATAACATAGTCGGGGAAACTTTGAAACTATTAATCATGTTGGTGAAAGCTGAACGTATTTTTTTGTGGGTAGAAGGGAAAAAATGTGAATTATTTGACTGAACATTGTCTTTTAGGGAATTTCAGGAATTTAGTTAACCTGATGTAACTCAATTTTGATGACTTTGTGTTAAATGTACCTTAGTAAATAATACGATAAAGAACGTAGATAGACGTTCATTAATATAGTGATAATTAAATCATTAAAAAAGTATTATTTCCTGTCTTTTTATACATCAATCAATCATTTTGTACATCTTTCTTTGAAGTCATTGAAATTATCATTCTTCTTCACGATACAGGGAGACGGTGTACCGAAAACTTTGCAGGCGTGATCAGAGACCTTGAAACTGTACAAATTTTTATATTGGGGCTATGTTGGGAAATGAAAAAATGTTTTCGAGTTTCCATACAAAGACAGTCAGCTGATCAGGAATTTAGTTTGGAAGATCGTTTTTTTTATGTTTACCAACATAGCCCCCATAAAAAAATATTTGTTCAGTGTCATGGTCTGGTCACGCCTGCAAAGTTTTGATCACACCGTCTTTTACATCCTGTATATACATTCTACATATTAGTGTGACAAAATAATTGTCAGTTATTCAAACCTAACGTATAACTTATTACGTAGAGAAGAAACAAAATCGTCCCGAGTACACAGCCCTGTAGCACACCCACCTACATTATAGTCTTGCCGAATTCCATTCATAAGCATTTAGTTTGTTCTCACGCCCGAGTACAGGCGGCGACAAAAGTTACCGTCTCAGAAGTCACGGCACCGTACGTGCCTTGAAATTAAACAGAGGCAAATTAAGTAAGTTTTGTATGTATGCGCGCGATTGTACATTTAGGGGATAAACTTTTGAACTCATAGCCTGGTGTTGTTATTGCGCGGCTTGCGAGAAGTTTAATAGGATTTGATGTCATTGTTATTTTGAGATTTCTGTGGATAAATATTTTAGAATAATAATGGCAACGTGCCGTGATATATTGCGGGTTTTGACAGCCAGGATGCTAATGACAGCCGCATAGCGATGCGGTTTTGTTTTCAGTGCGATTTTCATATCGGATTTAAATAAAAATACAACAAAGTTGGGCCGGTAATCAATCACAAAATCGTGAAAACTACTTACACGAACCTTTAAACACTTAAATAAAAATATTGATTGAAATACGAAGAATATTTTGATACACAAAAATATTAGGAAGTACGCCCTTCTAACGTGTTTTCATATTAAACATAATACTCCAAATCACTATTATTTACTAAACATGAAAACACGACTCGACGCGCTTGGTAAATATTTATCGTGGGCAGCCGGTGGCGTGTTCGAGGCGTTCTATTATCTGCCGTAGCGATGGGCCCTGTCCACCGGAATGACGGCCACCGCAATGACAATGATGAATCGACCCGCCCCACCGAAGTAACAAGCGGCCCAGCTTGTTCATACACCTCTATCTTACACCAGCTTGATAAATCGACACCCATTTCCCGTAATTCCGCATTTGAATTTCGATATTGATGTATTGCGGTCCGTGTGAACTGGAACGGAAGTCATAATCAGAGCAGTAAAATAAATGACTGTAAAAGTTCTGCTGAACACATAACTTGCACCAGAAATATTTTTCAGTGCTGGAATAAAACTCCCGACTCGAACATCAGAGGTAGCGGTTCATAAAAACACAATAAATTCGCAACGACAAAAGCGGGCGATAACGTATCTCTAATGCGAAGTTTCCGCATTCCATCTTCAAACTATAAATTCGCCATACGACTTCGAATTTTTCTTGTGCCGCCGAGTTCTACTCGTAAATATTTTAAAGTAACTTCCCGAGGAAAAGTGACACTCGCTGTTGACGGTGCGCGGGAAAGTTCGGCGGCCATCGCGGCAAAATAACCCTGTCGAAACTGAGATACTCTCCAAGTTGAAATATAAAAGTTTCGGACACGGGACTCTCAGTTCCGTGTTTGTTTGCGATGCATCCCGGGCTGATCCCGCGGGGCGCACACTCGCCCTTTGTCAAACATTCAAATGGGAAAAATTTCCTCTACTGAAACAATTGCTTTTATTCTAAAGCCTATCCGAAACTCAGAGCTTTCGCTAATTGGCGAATTTTTAACTCTTTTCAAAAACAAATCCTACCCTTCGAATACAAAAACAAATTCGACGGCCTTTCGCTTACCAAAGCGACATAGCTTGATTCATATTCAAATGGAAATTGTCAAAGTCGTAATGATCACGAAACGGTTGCAATTCAGTTTCCATTTGAAATCGTGCATTAAATTCAACTGGACATTCCCTTGATACGAGTCCCTTGAGCGGACAAAATGATTTCAGCTAAATCCGTATAACCAGCCGCAAAAAAGGGCTGTGATGCTTCCTCGAGTCTCTGATCCCGCATGTCCCAATTATAATTTTATTTGGGAGAGGCAGCTCGACCGCTTGTTATCCATTCCTAAATAGCTTAGTAAGGGAAGGCTTGGTACGTAATTCAATTTCGTTGGGTTCTTAATGCTTTTTAGTTGTGACCGTTTTTGGCGTTCGCCCGAAAGTTTCAAGTGTTTCCGACGCATAAGCGAAGTATTTTATTACATTAAGGAGGCCTAATAGAAGTTCAAGGTTTTATTTGTATAGGATGATGATGAAATTACTCAAATTAATTATACGATAAAAATTTGAGGCATTCCAAACTTCTCTTTAATTAAAATAACGGCGGAGGTCCTCGTGACCCGGTCGAGGCGCGGGTCAGAAACTTGGTGGTAAAATAACAAAAGTAAACGATGGAACGTCCCTAAAATTATATTGATTTGCGACCTCGAATGGTTTCATTCGAATGTATTCCGGATCCCTTTTTCATTTGTTGGGAATCGTGTAATTTGAGCGGAAACTTTTGTAGTTAGTGTCCCTTGCATACCAGAGTATGTTTGGGAAATTCGAATTTATTTTTGCGTTTTGTAGAGCCTATAATGTCAATAATTATTATTTTGTGCTAAATAAGAGTCTCACTGCTAGGGAAACCATCCCGTGTCTATCATATAGGTTCTTGAAATTGCTGCTAAGATACTTATTCTCTAACAATAAGTAAGTAAGTATCTAGTTCTATAAGTATTAATAATCTTTTTACCTATGCTTGTATCGCTGGCAGAACTTTCAGTGCAACTACTTTGTTTTCAAAAGGCCAACAAACTCTAATCAATTCTACCTCACAAACCCAATCCATTGCCACTAAATATAGCTATGAATCCAACTTTATTAATAGCGCAGCCCACAGATAGCGCTACGTCCCTCCCCTAATTATTATTAATTTTATTCCCCGCGTACCCTTACAAGTAAAACTAAAGACGTGCAATCGAATTCCTTCTTCCGTCTGTCTAAGGCTGGTTTGCCACAGTCCTGGTTCGTCATCAAAAATTTCGAGTTGGTCAAATCTTATTTAATAAATTGACCGTCTGTATCTCACTGCTGCTGAGCAAGAACCTCCATCAGCTGGAGGTTTTAGAAAAAAGTGCAAAACACGGCTCTACCATTTGAGCTCTGCTATCACATCGAAATGCGAAAATATGCAAATGTATTTAAATCGCGTCATTTACCAAAATAGTTTTCTTTGAGAATCTCTTTTTCATTAGTGTAGATTTCTACAATACCTATGAAAACCTGGCCAGTTTGCCTCGCCATTTGCATTCGGGCATGCGGCGGTGATATTAATTGTCTACTTTTGGTTTCTAACTTTTTAACTGTTATCTAAGTATTTTTTGAAAACATATTGCAAACAGACAGGTACTCAACTATTTGCGGGTTTCCATCGCATTGGCTGCATTAAATCTGTTAAAAATGAATTGTTCGTAGAAAAAACAATTTTGGTAGATGATGCGATTAAATACATTTGCATTATTTTGCATTTCGCTGCGATAGTTCAAATGGTAGAGGCCATCTTTCCAATATTTTTTTCTAAAAATACCGAACATAGTGAACACCTAAACTCGTATTACGTGACGATCCGGGGCAGTGACGAAACGGCCCTTCCTCTTCCTCGAGTTCCGTCTGTGGGAGCGCCGACTTGGCCTCTGAATTATTTATCGGCCGAGTGTACACACGTACAACTGGACTCATAAATGTACACATTTTAGCACTTATGACCTGTTAATAAATTATAAGTGGGAATCTTCGGCGCCATGATAGCGCGGTCTCACGGAAGGCGTGTTAAGCTGTGTTTACACTCACGTGAATGATAGAATGACTCGAAAGGTGTATTGAGAAGATTACCATGATAATATTGAGGAAATTTTGTGAGAACTTTAATTCTGTTATTTTTATCTTACCTTAGGTTAGGTTAGCCGCTCCCGCATTGGCTTATATAGCCACGAAAAGTCTTGCCTCAGACACTGATTAAATCGTCTGTCACAGACGTGTGAGGCCAATGATGATGAGGTTAGGAAAGACAAAAATAACAGAATAAGGGCCTTACTTTAACAGCATTCTTATGTAAAAATAACAATAATAAAATTTAAGAAACAGAAAAAATTCTGAATAACAGAATATTTTTGTGAAACTTGTGTGTAACTTTAATACTTCTATTTCCAAGTAGGTATATTCACAATGAATACTTTGAGTACAACTTAAGCTGCTACCAAAGTCCATTGTTGAAGATGGGCTTCCCCCAACTGGAGGGTATTTGCTGTAGTCACCAAGCTTGGCAGGTGGATTAGCGAGCGCAGTGCAAGATCTTGTATTCACAGGAAACGCTACTGCCCATTCCTTACAAAAAATCAAGGGATGAATTCAAGGAAAGAGAGAGGGTGATTTTATTTCTAAGATGATAAAAGATTTATTATGTGAAGTTAGGTAGTTGTACGATAGATCAAAATAAAAAGTTTGCGACCATCATTGGTTAGGTAATAGAGGAAAACTATGGATTAGACCTATTGCTATTTCTTTTGTCTGTTTTCTCCAGACACCCGCAGAAAAGAAATGGGGTGGTGCTACTCCAAGCAGGCAACTCACGGCGTATTCCAGATATTTTCCAAACAGCTATTTCTACTTTCAGTGTTGCCATCGTTCATTAGTCTTAATGATAATGACCACAATGTCCACCAACAATTTCAGCAATTACACTAAGTGTATTAATTGTGGTTCTGTTGACACTCACCGCTATATCAAATTGATTACTTTCTGAACTGTGTCACCCGTATAATATGATTAATTCATGATATTTCATTATTATTAAAAAGTGTGTGGTCAACCTACAAATTACCTACATAGGAACAATATCTTTTTCGTTTTCTTTACGACATAGTTATGCATTTCTGTAAGATAGTCGGTTTTCAGACACACTGCATTAATTTTATTATATGTAGTAATTTGATGCCGGCTTAGAATAGCATCACCCCACATCCTTCCCGTGGGTGTCGTAAGAGGCGACTAAGGGACTCAAGAGAGACAATTTTTAGGCGACAGGCTGACAACCTGTCACTATAGTAATACACATGTTTCCTGAAACAACCTTGGAAAACAATCCTCAAAATGTCAGACGTGGCGATAGTGGCTGTATTCTTACGGCCACTATCGCTCTGCCTACCCCACAAGGGATAAAGGCGTGATATATGTATGTATGTATGTATGTAGTAATTTACCGGTTCAGAATTTTTGACAGAAGAGCTGATTATGAAACTCCATACAAAAACCGTTTTTCATAATATTAAAATGCAGCTGTCATTTGAAGAGTCCCCGACCACTTTCCTTATTAACTTCGACAAAAGCTGATAAACCAACTCGACGGATGACACTGCGATAGCGCTGCGTCGACAGCGGTTGAGCGGTTTTAATATGGGGATTGACATTTCTAGTATGGACCTGACAGAACGCTCCGATGTTTTAGCGCTCCGTCGAGCGTTAAGAGTGCGATCCGCTTGACAGCCACTATAGTTCAATGTTGAACACGGGCCTGCCCTATTAGGGGGAATTGCCATAATCACACGCTTGGCAGATGGATTGGCGAGTATAAGATATAGCATTAACATGGGACGGTGCTGCCCATTCCCTGGACAATGACCCTTTAGTTGCTTTTTACTACACAGGTTAGCGGTGATACTATTCTAAGCCGGCACCACATGACAGCCTTAGTTTGTTAAATCATAAATTTTCCTCACATAGCAATTTCATAGAGCTATTCAGTATTCACCTACTTTTATAAACGCAATTTTCATCAGATAAAGCCTCTTTAAGCTAAAAGAGGCCTCTATTCATAAAATAATATGCCTACAAAGCCAATATCATGACATTTTCTTAACAAGCTTTAAATTTAAAAGGGCCAATAATGTATGCTTTCAAGAAAGCAAGCTTTTACGCAGAGTTGAGAATATGATATAAAAGAACCTTAGCGAATAAAATGAAGGGTATAAGTTTAACTTACATCAATATTTTTAACGTAGATAATAACTACTTAGCTATTGATTGTGTAATATCGACACATCATTCATTTTTGCCATGTGATTCCAGTGGCAAACTATGCCGATTTAGTGTTTCTAAGCTCAAAAATAATAGAAATACTAACACATTATCGAACGTACAAAAAGCGCGTTTTAATATCCTATTTGCGCCATCTGTTGAATGACGACGAAAACTACTTGTTACAGCGTATATAGCTGTTGATGTTTTAAATGAAACTTAATATTTTTGTTGAACATTTTCTGCCTCTTTGCTAATATCATTTCTTAAAGGCGTCTTATTGAATTCCGTAGCAAGCCAGCTCTCAAGCCGGCTACATTGTGCTTAACACCGAAACGCCATAATGTTCGCGATTTATCGGAGCTATTAACATGCAAATAATTCTGTACTTTATCGCCTATAAAACCATTTTAATATCTGCTCGTTTGATAAATAATTCAATTTAGAACGGAGTTTAGTTACGAAAGGAGATTATTGTTTCGTGTAGCAATACGGTGTTAAGTATGAGAATGTGGGGCTTAGTAGGTGTTGGTAGTCGAGATTAACAAGAATTAATATTTGCTGGGGACTGGGCTTAGTGTGAGGAATAAGAAGTCAATTTAAATGAGATTTTTTCATGAGCATCAAGTGTTTGAAAAATTGTCAAGAGTCAGATGAGGTGCTGGTAGCTTACAAAGCAATAATGAAAATTATGAAATGGAAAATAGTTTTAAACTAAACCTGATCAATTGAAACAGGGACCTAGATTGCTGATACGAAAACGTTTTTGTAACAAAATACATAATTATATTACATAATAAACATCAAGGACGTGTATCACGTAATCACAAACATTTTGTTGTTGTAGAAGTTGAACTCACGACTCTCAGACCAGGGCGCCAAGTCTACTATGTTTTTGTCATTATAACGCCATCGAAACTCAAGTGTCATTCTATTGCCATTGTGATTTTCTTTACTTTAAACTGTTAGCAGGCTACGAAATGAACGAAAACATCCAACTGAGATCCAATCGACATCCAACTGAAACGATTTACATTTAGCAGACTTAGGGCCCAGAACCATCGAGACAGTCAATATTATTAATAAAAAGTTGGTAAATAAAATGAGACAGAACACCAGTAAAATCATTATACGTAAAATATGTTCTTTCACTTACTGTCACTAAAAGTGAAAGCTTGATTATTAATTCAGTAGGCCATAGTGAATTCATAGGGACTGGCAGGGCGAGCAAGGCGAGCGGGGTGAGTGAGACGAGCGGGCCGAGCATTGGGCCCACCGCACTCCAAGTAATAATAAATGATCCCAGGTGACCTTTATCAAACTGTTCGACGTTTTTACCACTCTTAATTGCTATATTCGGTTGTATGACTCAGATTTTATTCAATTGCAACATGTAGGTACTATTACTATTACCTCTTTTCATAAGGAGGTGAATTTTTCTTGGTAGGTAATTGGCTGTATTTGGGAATATTTTTTTATTTTCAACCAAATTAATAATTCCGAAACCGAGATGGAATAACCATTAAAACCAAATAATAATAATAGATTAATTTTAGATCGAGGTATAAAAATAGTGTATATGATTTATGCAATTGTGTTCGACTTAATTAAATAACAAATTATGCAAAATATGTTTAAAATGTTTACAACCAATGTTCAAGCTAAGCATTCGAATGAAGCCTGTGTGATAAACATTAGATGCTTAATGCTCTGTCCACCTCGCAAGGGATAAAAACGTGTTATGTTTGTGAATGTGCGCACATGATATATACTATGATAAGTAAGTGCATATAGTAAACAGTATTGTTCGCAATTAGATTTATAGCATCCACGCTTGAGTTGGCATCACCACCAAGATGGGAAGCCAATTGCGTTTGATTGTATTAAATTAATGGCCATATTGGTACAGACTCGCCTGGCCTTCTAATTAGCCGAGATATGCATGTACCTACTATACTTAGAACCTCTTGATATACATATATACAAACAGAGTAAGCGTAAAATTATGTTTAATTACTGTCGTATTGAATAGATATGCTGACTTAGAATAGCATCACTCGATTTCTTTCCCGTGGGTGTCGGTAACGACGGCGGTCGTTACACAACCATGTCAGAAGCCTGCTACTCGTTAAGGACAAAAATTGTGACAATAGGGTTCATTGGGTCGTTGGACGACTCAATGTCCCACGCGAACAGAGAGAGAGAGAGAGAGGTTACAAATCACACACACACACACACACACACACATATATATATATATATATATATATATACTTTTATCCCTTGCGGAGTAGGCAGAGCGTTAACGGCCGTAAGAATACGGCCACTATTCATATAACAATTGTATTATTATAAATAATTTAAAAATCGGTTGTCTGTAGTCGGTTTACTTACGATACTTAAACGTGACAACGTCATAAGAAATTACTAATGGAATGGAAGTAATTTTAAAAAGAAAATTTAAATTTTATTTGATTGATAGATATACGCTGCCGAACGCGGAGGCTGATTATGCCTCCCTCAGTACGAGCTCTCGCTTGCACTTCAAGTTTTAGAACGCCTCAGAGCGAGGTAACGCCGCATGAGTCATGTTTTTTGGTGCGTGCAGCCGGCTCACACACATATATATATATATATATATATATATATACTTTTATCCCTTGCGGAGTAGGCAGAGCGTTAACGGCCGTAAGAATACGGCCACTATCGCCACGTCTGACATTTTAGGGATTGTTTTCCAAGGTTGTTTCAGAAAACATATGTATCACTATAGTGACATCTTGTCAGCCTGTCGCCTAAAAATTGTATGCACCAATACCCTCGAGTCCCGTAGTCGCCTATTACGACACCCGCAGGACGGATGTGATGCTATTCTAAGCCGGCATCGCACGGCACCTTGCAAATCAACGCAAAGAAAACATCGTTCTGTCTTGGAAGTGGGCGCAAATAAAGCTATTAGAGACAAGAACAGGCGGAGATAGGAATCGGCTATCGGTGTCATTAAACAATCAATGGGCGGCTTAATCGAGTCCTCCCGACCTCTGCCGGTAGGGCTCTTCCCTTATACTACATTTTTATTGGACTGTGGCTTTTTTTTTATTAAAGCCAAAGTCAAGTCAAAGTCAAAACATTTTATTTCCAAGTAGAATTAGAAATGAATAACTACTTTTAGAAGGTCAATTACAATATTACCACTGGTTGAGTAACTGGTTGATATGTACAAGAAAATTGTAAGACCCAATTTCGAGAATATTGCATGACCATACCTCAAACATTACTCACTCTGTTACTAGTACATGAAACTGAACAACTTTTCCCAAGGAACATAGCTAGAAATATGAGAAAAAATATGAACCTCCGATACAAATTGACTGGGCTTGGTTGGTAATTTTGTATGTGAGGATGTAATTTTTTTTTCATATTTCTACCTATGTTCCTTAGGGAAAGCTGTTCGGTTTCATGGGCTGGTTCACCCCTTAAAATATTTGCACCAAATTTTTGTACACACTGGGTAACATCAATTTTTTTTATTTATTTTATTTTTTTATGAAAAGCCCTGAACTAACACTGGTTACTATCACATTACATTACACTATATATAACACAACATTTTGAACTGTACTGAGAAACTGAATATTTTATTTATTTGACTTATAACGTAATTTAGAAGAAAACATCTCTATAGCGAGTTGTAGTAACCTACGGCGCCATCTGTTGTAAGTGTCTTCAACATCCCACCCGAATGAGAATGTACCATAATACCCGAATGAGAAGAGACCGGGCCATGTCCGCCATTACTAGTTTGCCTCTCCGGTTAACTTTGTCATTACCGGAGCTGATGAAACACGAATTCATTATTAAATTTAATGGTGGGCCGAGATTGCGAGCGATTGTTATGTACGGGTATTAAAGCCCGATCGGGACAGGGCCTTAATACCTGTAGTGTGTCGACTTGATATTGTGGTCTAGGGTCAGTTTGGAAATTCTGATGTTAATCCTGTACTACATTATTATACAGTTAGTTGACATTTATCACTTTGTGAATTTGTTATATTGTGTGTTGTGTATGCCGTGTGATGCCGGCTTAGAATAGCATCACCCCACATCCTTCCCGCGGGTGTCGTAAGAGGCGACTAAGGGACTCAAGGGTGTTGGTGTATTACAATTTTAGGCGACAGGCTGACAACCTGTCACTATAGTGATACACATGTTTTCGGAAACAACCTTGGAAAACAATCCTTAAAAATGTCAGACGTGGCGATAGCGACCATATTCTTACGGCCGTTGGCGCTCTGCCTACCCCGCAAGGGATAAAGGCGTGAAATATGTATGTATGTATGAATTTGTTTGTTCTGGTTAGGAAATTGCGGGCTGAACCACCCGATTCTCCGTAAGTAAGATGGTTCCGTGCTTCGGATGGCACGTGAAGCCGTAGGTCCCGGTTGCATAGATCACTTAGATGTCAGAAGCCTGCTACTTGTAGAAGGCGGTTGAAAAAATTCTGATACTAGGGTCTCATCGTTTGACAACTTGGTGTCCCACACGAAAAGAGAAGAAAGACTTTTTTATATACAACAAATTTCCAGTTCAAGAAGCCGCCAAACCACTTTACGCGGCAAAATAAACAAAAACACAAGTAATCCTTATCCGTCTCCCATTTCGCTCCACAAAAAGAGTTTTACTTTAAAATCTCACGGTTAACTTAAAGGCCTGGGAGGCTTTCCTCAATTATTCAACACCGGCTACATATGGCGCGATGTCAGAGGGGTGACATTTTATTAATGTATTGCGAAAATGAGTTTTTTTTTCTTGAACGCGCGCCTTACTCGGCGGAAAGATTAGAAAGTCACTCTTTATTATCTTTAGTGCTGCGTAATATATTATTTTTGAGTGACACCGTGATGTATCAACCTTGCGTCTATTTTTGTACGCTTTGTTGTTTTTGTGACTTTGTTTGTGCAATGTTTACGTCTGTCATATTTAGTTTATGTATCTAACGTTACGATTGTAACAATATAGGGTTTAAGGGACGGTTTCAACTTTGCGAGTGACCCACCGAGAATCGAAAAAAAAGTATAACTTGTTTATTTGACAACGTCAAATCGTATGGAAAAATAAGTTAAACACTGTCTAAACAGCATCCTTTTTTTTTTCTCTCTCTCTCTTCTGCATCACGGCAATCTGTACAACAATTTGCCATTTGTTTGGTCGTACTATTCATCCTGTGGACAGAGACAGTCCAGTGATCATCTCACAAACTGCTGTCAAAAATAAATGGGACAAGTTTCTTTTTTAAAATTTGGTATTAATTTTAAAAGCGATACAATACGATACATACATACACAAATCACGCCTTTGTCTCTGGCGGGGTAGACAGAGCGTTACAATACAAAGCTTTTTTGCCCTAAAAACATATTTAAAAAAAGACAGAAACTGTACAATTAGCGGCCTTATTGCTCTAGCGATATTTTCAAGTGATTAACTGTCATCGCTGCCCGCAGCAATTTTCATTAAGCTATCATTAGGGGAGGGGGGGGACAGAGGAAGTTTGGGAGTGTGCCTCTTATCCCGGCCAGACCCGTGTCCCGGTTGATTAATTTACGTGGATCCCGGGATACCGGGATGTGCACCTTTGGAAACTAGAGTTGCTGGAAGGACAACAGTTGTATGCTATTTTGAGTACATACATACATAAATAAATCACGCCTTTATCCCTTGCGGGGAAAGCAGAGCGTTAACGGCCGTAAGAATACTCTCGCTTTTGCTACGTCTGACATTTCTGAGGATTATTTTCTAGGGGTTATTTTCGAGAGGGACAATGAGTTGTCCAACAACTCGACTAATAAACTTGTACAATAAATAAATATTGTACTTTTCTTTTTTTTGTGTTTTGTCCAAAAAAAACATTTTGTATTGTATTGTAAATAAGTATCCACTTTAGTTAAAGAAACTTAGTGAAATTCCAAATTAAAACGAAAACCTTTCCAGCAAATCAACTTCATTTATGACAGTACCACCGTAGCTATTTCGTAGCAGCTACTACGCTCGTAGCCCCGTAGCCGCTCGTAGCCGCGACAGGAGGTATCACACTCCGGCGCAACCATCCGTCAATGTTCGTTTATTTATCTCCCAACGCTGCGGCTAATTTATTGTCTTTGTTCCGCTACTCGACGAGTTTTATGGAAATTTTCGAAACGAGGTGAATGGAGTAATATAAATAGTATAAGCGGCCGTGACCAGGCAAAATTCTAAAAATATTTTGTAAAGAGAATTAATTATGTTTTGCGAATTTAAGCTTTGTAAAAACTACTTCATTCAAGGTCTGGCAGCGATACAGGTAGCACTGTAAAGCACTGAACCTCTGAAATAGCAGTGTTGGCAACAAAATACGATTCGGCATCATTTATTTATACGCATTTTCACGTATAGAAAACATATTTTCTGGCAAAATTTCAATCGTTTATTTCCCACAACGAATATTTTTAGTATTTCAGTAACATTACTATCACTAAATAAATGGATTAGTGATTGTAACACTTTTATTTTCCTAATAGAAATTTTGCACTTATTTACTGCTTTTAAAGGCAACGAAGAGTTTCTGGTATATATTTGCTTAAAAAGTCCGCAACCATGATTCAAAATGTTTTTAACTAGTGGACCCTGCGGCTCCGCCCGCGTAGAAGTCGGTTTTTATCCCGTAGCATCCCACAGGAATATGTTTTCGGGATAAAAACTGTTCTATGTATTAATCTTGTTACCCTCTGTCTGTGTGCCAAATTTCATAAAAATCTATTCTGTAGTTTTAGCGTAAAGGAGTAACAAACATTCGCATTTATAATATAATAGGATTTTCTCTACGAAGCCAGTTTGATAATTTGTCACTACCTCCTAGCCTAAATGTAGTAATATAAACAACCTTAATAAGTGGTCCTAACGAGTAGAAACTTCTAGACCCGCCACTCGGATGATGAATGAGAATGCAAAAACTTTCCAGATTTTTTGACGAATCGTCCTTCGAATGCATCCATCAAAGTTATCGTGATCACAGTTTTGTACCGTTTTTGTGTTGGTAATACAGTAGCGAGTAATAGAGCGAGTAAAAAAAATTGCTGCAAACATTTTAAGGGGTGAACCAGCCTTTGAAACTGAACAACTTTCCCCAAGGAACATAGGTCGTAATAAGAAAGAAATATAGTCCTCCTATAGAAAATTACTCTCTCTCTTTCTCTCTCTCTTTCTCTCTCTCTCTCTCTCTCTTCATGTGGGACACCAAGTTGTCCAACGACCCGATGAACCTTAATGTCAGAATTTTTCAACCGCCAGAAAATTACTAACCGAACAAGTCAATTTGTAAGGGTGGTCCGAAAAAATTTCTCATATTTCAACCTATGTTTTTTGGGGAAAGTTGCACAGTTAAGTTGAAGTTTAAAAAAATTTTTGAACCTAATATTTCTAAACCTTATATATCCACCTAATAACTTAAAACGCCGCTCACATTTCCACCCCTCGTCACAGGATGGCGAAAGTTTTTATTGTTGACGATTAAAAGTGTGTGTTTCGTCCGTGTAATAATTTACTGTACCTTTAGTTGCCGTTTTAATGTTCATGTCCGTCGTGATTGCAGGTTTGTGGTTTTAAATGGGCTTTAGAGATGTGTGCCTCAGGGCTGAGAAATGGTTCAAAGAGAAGTACGGACAATCAGAATGAAGCAGTAAAAAACTCATCGCACTGATTATTGTCTGTAAAATATAGGATGATCCCTGTGACCTTGAAGCGAATGCTATCACATAAGGTTCATTTTCTAGTAAGCAAAAGAAAATGGACCTTACGTCATAGCATTGGCTCCAATGTCATTAACGTCACAGGATTCATCCTATATTTTACAGACTATTATAATGCTACAATGAAATTCAAATCACTGAAAAAGGTCTTGTTATATACTGAGACTAGACATGAGATTTTACATTGAAAGTAGTTTTTTATTTGGTATTAAATTGTTTCTATTTGTCAAAGTCACTTCAATCTATCATCACAGTTTTCTTTACCTCATGATTGCATGGATACAATAAAATCTTTGCAAAATAGCCCAAAAAGTGAATTTTACTTATTACATTTACGTGCGTTTACATTTAATGCTATTTTTCGAAAAATACAAAGAATATTCTCATTATATTATAAGAATATATTGACTATATATAGTTTTGTGTTTTTATTCATTTTGTTGAATATATGCCAAGTGAGATCCGATGAGATTTTGCTTTTTCGTGAAGGTTCCTTCTAAAACATATTTTCTCTCTGAGATCTACAAATAAATTTATGTGTAGTAGATTATAATCCTCTAGCGTCGTTAAAAAGCTGGTCGGAGCTGACTTTAAGCCATGTAATGTGAATGAATGCATAGAATTATTGTGTCTTTTAGCTGATTTATTTAGATATACCTCGTGATGCCGGTTTAGAATAGCATCACATCACATTTTCCCATAGGTGTCGTAAGAGGCGACACTATGGCATTAGAGGCTTAATGTGTATTGCAATTTTAGGCGACAGGCTCACAACCTGTCACTACGTGTTACACGAATCATCTGAAAGAACTATCAATATTTGGGGGACGTGGCGATATCGACTGTATTTTTCGGCCGTTAACGCTCTGCCTACCCTGTAAGGGATAAATGCGTGATTTATGTATGTGTGTATTTAGATATCTTTAAAATAACATACACAAATATTTAAGTCGCAATCAACATTCTTAATCTAACAAAAAAAATACAGTACAGATGAAACAATCTGAACGTTTCATTTTCACTATTTTGGTCCTCACCGTTTCAGCTTAAATGCTGACTAAATATTCATACACATATCACGCCTTTGTTCCTTGCGGGGTACGCAGAGCTAAATACACAAAAGCTCAACATCAAAATTGCGTGAATGCAGCTTATAGAACTTGTTTGTCCCCTACACGAAAAATTTACAAATTCAATGTAGAATCATATTCAATGTAAATTATATCAATAAACCTAAAATTCAAACACGTCCATACACCTAAAAGACCTTTTCAATTCCATCGCATTACCGCGCAGCACGTGCGCGTCTATTTAACTAGAACTCATTGTAACGATGTCTGTCGAATTTCATTCCCTTATAGCAGTACCAGTCCTTTGACGTACAAACGGCACTAGAATGATCTGCTACACGCGTAGGGTTGCTACTAAACATAATAGGCTTGTTTCCTGACACTGAGCTACTTTTTGAAACGATCTAAAACGGTATTCTGTTTGAAGAACTAGAAGTATGTCTTCACGCTGTATTTGGATGGCGTCAAAACAGTTACTTTTATATTATTTTTCTGTTTATTGATTCAAACTTTGAATATTTGAAACTTTGAATTTTATTTGATTGAAGTCCGTAGTATTTTTGGACAATAGTTTTAAGCGTACAACTGTAATATTTTTTTAATGACCCAGGAAACTAGCGAATTGCATAACTCACTCATTGGTATTAATATTACTTGTAATGGATGAGTAGGTAGGTACCATACACATAGGTAGGACATAGGTATGTTATAATCATTGCTTAGAATGATGCCAGCTTAACTGATATAAAAAAGGTTCACCATTCCCGTGAGTGTCGTAAGAGCCGACTAAGGAACTCAAAGATTTCATGTGTATTACAATTTTAAGCGACAAGTTGACAACACTATAGTTCACAACCACAACTAAACAATGCGACACACATGCAACTCTCTAGTCCCTTAGTCGCCTCTTACGACTCCCGCGGGAAAGAAATGGGGTGATCCTATTCTAAGCCGGCTTCACACGGCAAATGATTTTAATCAACCCTGCACATCACGATTCAAATTCATGATACATGCCACCGCTGTCTGGTCATGTTGTGTGGCAACCCTGACGTGCTCAGTACAAAATGTCAAACGTCCGGTGCAGTGGTTTCGTTTAATAGTCATAATAGCCAGTGGCCGCCACACCGCGGCGCTGCGATGAGATTAATTTGCGTTGATTCAACGCGTGACATACACGATTCAATGGCGGTCGATCTATAACATGGAATTCACGTATTATAAGCGGGTTTCTTTATAGGAAGTATTTATCCTTTTAGAAAGGCCTTTATCACCGGACTGGTGATAAAGGCCTTTCTCACTTTAAACGCACAACTGAACGGTAAAATAACGCAGTGGTCTGTCAGATTTATACTACGAACGTCAATATCCATATTGAAACCGCTCAACCGCTATCCACGCAGCAGCGTCAAAATAACACAAAAGTATTCTGTGATAAATACACGGCGATAGAGAAATAGGTAATGTAGAAATTGTGGCTTCTTATTATTTGGTTTTTAAGGTTTTTCCATCTTGGTTTTAGAAAATCGAACCGGTGTTTCAGAAGTCATGGGGCCATGCAGGCGTCCTCTTGATTATTATTATACGGGATCGACATGTCAATTAGAGTATGGTGTCCTACTGCTGGGCAAAGGCCTCCCTTTCCTTTTTCAATATGTCTCTATCTTTGGCCAGTCTTACAACTTGGCTCAGTGACCCAAAATGGATCTCGGCCTCCGAAACGAGCACTCGCCACTGATCCCTGTCCTGCGCTATCTCATGCCAGTTGTTGACTTGGAGATCGCGCAAGTCAGTATTCACCACGTCTCTCCAGCAGTAGGTATATGGGGCGCCACACGGGTCGACGTCCTGTAAGCAGTAGACTTTTTATTATTATGGCTGTTTAAGCATTCTTTTTCTTCTTCGTCGTCCTACGACCCGATGAATCCTAGAGTCAGAATTTTTCAACCGCCTTCTACAAGTAGCAGGCTTCTGACGTGGTTGTACTAAGCATTTTAGGACAGGAATTAAATTATTTCGCTATTTATAAAGTGTTTCTGTCAAACAATGAATCTTGAAGAAAACTTTGCAATTTCATAAAACTTTAACGAAAATTTAAACAAATGACATTTAAAACCACTTTAGCAAGTATTTATCTAAAATGGAAAGCCATTACGCGCTTAGCTAAACCGCAGAATATAATAATAGGTATCTAAGAATTTTATGATACCTTTAGTATTTGCGTTTACAGATTTTAACTAGAATCTATACTTTTACATTTAGGCACACTATCAATCCATTTGTTTACATATCTGGTTTGGTATTAAACTTTAAAATTACCAAAAACACATTCAAAAAGTACATTAGTTGTAAACAACAGTGATTTTACTTTTAAGCAATGAAAAATATTATTTCTACGAACGTAACTTCTAGTGAAAGTTTTAGTAAAAGTTTCATCCCCGATACAAAGTAACAAACTTTATCAACAACATTTTTGAGATCTCTAGTAATTTATTTTATGTTCACAGTAAATTTTGAATTTCCTTAAAACATTATACTGAATTTAAAATGACCATAATACATCGTACCCAATTACGCAACAACATACTACCGTCAAATTGAATACACCTCACATGAAAACCTTATCGATTGTTTCATACGAGGCTACACTAAATCCGTGTAATATTCTACTACGTGTACTACACCGGGCCTGTCAATAGCCTTTGTCAAGCCAGGGGGGGTTTGCAAGGGGGAGGGGGGACCGACAGACCACGTCTAACGAAGGCTGACAATGACAAGCTCTGAAAACGCACCTCACGGATTAATTCAGAGGTGTTAATTAAAGCCTAGTATAGCGACCTCCGTGAATGCGCGCCACAATAGTGGTTTAACTGTTTTGTTTGCGGAACCCTCGATTGGGGACCGGCGGGGTTCAGTCATTCTCGTGATTAATTTGTTAATGACAAATAGTTTCAGTATTGTAATTTATCTTGATTCCTTCAACAGTCTGATATTGCCATTATGTTATAGGTAACATCAATGCACACTTTGAACACGAAAAGAAAGTCGTTTACCTATTGTTATTGCAATTTTATAACAAAACTAACAAATGTTACCTATAAGTGTATAAGAATACTAACTGTAGGTTGTTCTAAGTCCATAATAATATTGTTCATAACAACATTTCATACCTATAGTAGACCACAACATATTTTCTCCTAACTTTTTCTCCCAACTTTGCCCAACCATAAAAGGCGCATAATCATCAAGTATAATTCCGGCCAGTGTTGCCAACCAGTACTAATCAATCACTGCAACATATTGTTTGCTTGGGATAACACTTCGAAACAAGGATTTATAAGGGTGCCCATTTTATTGATAGCTTTCCTTGCAACATTAGCCACGAGCTTAACTTTAGCTGGTGTTATTTTCAGAGAAAAATGTGAAGCATAAGTTGGGTGATCGCTGGTAGTTGGTGCAGATTTGCAAGACATTGATACTAGTTGCTTATTTCTCAATTTTTTGCACACAAAAATGGATACAGGCCAAATACAAAAAAAAAGGACACAACAGGCACTGCTTTTTTACAGTCGTTACTATGAGACCTATTAAAAACATTTAGTAGTAAGACATCATATCATCATCGCATCAGCCTATGGAAGTCCACTGCTGGACGTAGGCCTCGCCCAGGGTACGCGACAGGGCATGATTTACAGTTTTCGCTATCCAGTCGCTAGCAGCCGCTTTCTTAAAGTTACCGGTCTATCTGGCTGTAAGACATTCTATCTTCTACGTTACTCATAAAATTTGTGGTATGAAATGTGCCATGTATTTATTGCTCATTTTTTTTATAGGTATCGCATTAAATTAAAAATTAATAAAATAAATTAATTATGCTAACGCTCTATCGGCTTTATAAGTTAATGATATCAATATTACATGTAGTCATCCTAGTTTTTCGAATAGTGATGACATTTTGTAGAATATTGATTTTTCCGACAAATATTGAACTAGGTTGTTAATTAAGGAATATGAATTTTGAAATTCATATAATTTATATGTTTGTGAACATTCTACAAACTTTGAAAGTAATTCAGTACCACCACTTGTGAACGTACGAGTAATACACTCGCTGAGACCAAACCGATTTGTACGTGCACATTTTACATTCTCAGAAAATGCTCTTTCAAAACGTTCCTCCACAACTTGCCGGCGAAAACTTGTGAACACATTAAACCGTTCAAAAGGCTCGTTCATTTAAATCCGTCTTAGACTCTTGAAATTGCCACAGTAAAGGCTGGTGGAGCGAAAATTTCAATGTACAGTTGATTCCATTAATTAGCGATGCTGTGCTCGCTCGCCCCGGCTGGCTTGCCTGCTCGGCTGGCTTGCCTGCTCGCCCCACCGCGCGAACTTGAATAGCCAATTACACTGATAATTGAGGGTCGCGCAGGTGTCTTGACGACAAAGACGGATGGTGTTTGGTGTAAACTGCGAGACTCATAATCGGGTTATAATAGCTTCGAGGCGGAGAGCAAATACCGTAACTATTGTACATTATCTAGGTGAAGTTTAAGGTTGTTTTAAACAACACGTTTTGAACAAAGGTTTTTTGATGCAAATCTTTAATTTTTGGGAAATAGTTTTTAGAAAAATGATAAGTAGGTACAAGTTAATCATTTATTTTGAGCCAGACACGAGGTCTGCAGGGCAAAGGCTTCCGACTCTTTCCTTCACTTTTATCTATCCTGGGTCGTCTCCATCCAGTTTTGGATGTAGTTATGTAGCCCGTCTATGTACGTACAAGTTAGTTTTCCTAATTGGAAATGGGAAACACAACATAATGTTTAAATAAGGCGTAAAAAAAATTGCTGCAAATATTTTGAGGGGTGAATCATTCCATGAAACTGAACAACATTGCCCAGGAAACATAGGTCGAAATATGAGAATTTTTTTTTTACTTCCCATACAATTGACCTAGTCGGTCGTTAATTTCGTATGGGCGGCCCAAAATTTTTAAGTCATATTTGACCTATGTTCCTTGGTGAAAGTTATTCAGTTTCATGGGCTGCTTCATCCCTTAAAATATTTGCAGCAATTTTTTTTACACCGTGTATATATTATATAATTTTAAATACTCAGTCACAGTCTTACTTCTTCAAAGAATGTGCATAAATTCCTGATACTTACTGAGTAATATCTCAATACAATAACCATGGAAACCGCTTGTGACTTGGCTGCAGAATATCTCAACAAGGCTCACACTGACAAGTTCACGGAGTTTGATTCTAGCCTATACACACTGGTGTATCTATAGCTATACGTTTGTATCTCATCAAATTGTCTCGCTTGTTTACTGAAGGTCACCTCTGTTACGGTTGTTATAGTTGAACTGTGATAATAGACACGAATAACAATGCCGTGTGATGCCGGCTTAGAATAGCATCACCCCCTTTCTTCCCGTGGGTGTTGTAAGAGGCAACTAAGGGACTTTGGTTTTATGTGTATTACAGCTTTAGGCGACAGGCTGACAACCTCACTACGGTGAAACATCTGAAGGGCCCTCGTTGCTTGTCAGACGGGGCAATAGCGACCGTGATTTTGCGATCGTCAATGCTCTGCCTACTCCGCAAGGGATAAAGGCGTGATACACAATCTTGTTCTAATAATGACTTAAGTAACAGTTTACTGATACAGACAAACAGACAAAAATACTGTATTGCTCACATTAAAACATAACATTATACAAGAACAAAAACAAATACCATAATATAAGCAAAGGCAGCCTTAACGCTGTAAACAATCTCTTTCAGGCAATCCAGCACACGAAAAGGACTTATATGTTACTTATACGAGTATCTTGAACTTAAATGTTTAAATTTAGCCTTTCTCTATTTATAGATTAAAATCACGACTGCTCTACCTAATCATTTATATATGCGTTCAAAAAAAGCAATTGCGTACATACCTGCAACTAAAAACTTATTTACTTTGCAATTAAGATAAGATGCCAAAAGTGAAGCTCATAAAATTATTGAAATGTCCTCTGATAAACCCTAATTAACATGAAAAACCAAGCCTATTGGCCGTTAATACCCACTTTGATTTCTAATACTGCAATGTATTAACAGTTCAATGCAGAGACGAATTCAGGTCATTGAGGCCCCGCAACATTTAAATTTATATGTTTTAACTGGTTTCTATCGAATTAAAATTCAATTTTTCCATTTAAACTATAACAATTCACACATCTACTTATAATACCTATACGACTCACAGTAAAAAAAAATTGTCGTTGGCCAAGCAAATAAAAAACAAGAGTTTTTTTAAATGTTTTGTTAAGTATGTGAATTCTCACAATGCAGTAACTCGCTCATTAAATCCAAAATTGATTATTTTGACACAAAAATGCTGAGTAATTTCATGTCGCTGTACACATTGTAATCCAACGTCACTCCCCATACTAAAACTCACTCGACTCGCACTCGACGGACGACACTGCGATTGCGCTGCGTCGCCAGCGGTTGAGCGGTTTTAGTATGGGGATGGACATTTCTTGTATAGACCTGACAGACCGCTGCGATGTTTTAGCGCTCCGTCGTGCGTCAAGTGTGCGATCCGCTCTACAGGCTCCTCAACATTCACACCTCAGCTGCCTACTAGGGGCCTAGAGTCTTCCGCCCGCCGCCTCTGGGCCGTTATTACCAACTCCAGCGAAATTATCTCAATTTAGGTGGTCATTAGTACAGTCGCACGGGAGAGATATCCGGCTGCCCACGTATAAATCTGAATTTAATGACCGCGCCCCAGCGCTCGAATATTTCCGAACAATGTTGTGGGACACGTACGTGGTGGTGTTTTGTCCCAAGGGCGGCCCACTTAGTCCTACACTGTTATGAAGACTAAATGTAGAATGGATGTAGAATGAATGTAGAATGTATAGAATTTATAATAAGTAATCTCAGTTTACAATCTTTTTGTTTGAGAATACCATATCAATTTGATCTAACTTCCTAAAATCCTTTTGGTATCAACGGAGATACCAAGATACATTAATCCCTTGCGGGGTAGGCAGAGCGTTAACGGCCGCTTTCACCGTGTCTGGCAAAATATTTAGGGCCCTTTCAAATGATTCGTACACTGTGGTGACAGGTTGTCAGCCTGTAGCCTGCTGTAAATAATCAGCTGACATCTGGGAAATTTTATTGAACTTGTGAGTTTGGACACTTCCTACCTGCCGAGAATTAAATACTACTATTCAAACTACAACAAGAAGCCTTCTCGTAACAGACATGTACTAGCAGTTTGACTTAGTTATTAAAGGGATCAAGAATAGAATGTTACTTCATAATAGCTTTCTGAAAAAGCAGTAAAAATTGATCAATTAAATTTTAACGTAAGCTAAAATGATGCTTACTCATAATCCGTAAGTAAGACGGTTTCGTGTTTCGGGTGGCACGTTAAGCCGTAGGTCCCAGTTGCAGTCTATGATCACTTAGAAGGCGGTCGTTACACAACCATGTAAGAAGCCTGCTACTTGTAGAAGGCGGTTGAAAAATTCTGACACAAGGGTTCATCGGGTCCCACGACTCGGTGTCCCATACGAAAAGAAGATCGGGTCGTTGGCCAACTCGGTGTCCCATACGAAAGGAGAGAGAGAGTACCCATCGGTTCGATATTTCTTGGGCTATTTTTAAACGGTAGCATCGGCTCCGCGTCAATGGTTTTGCAAGTTAAATGAGCTGTGAAATATCATCTTCTTCGTAATGGAACTTTTTACAGCAACTTGCATTAAATGCATTTTATGTTAAAGGTGGGATTACGTTCGGTGCATTTTGTGATTTGACATGAAAGCACAGGTTTTATTTGTCATTTGCGTACAGGCGGACCGCACACCTGACGCATGACGAAGCGCTAAAATATCGCAGCGGTCTGTCAGATCCATACTAGAAACGTCACTCCCCATACTTAAACCGCATTCACCGGCGACAATGCGATAGCGCTGGGATAAGAATATCCCTTGTGAAACTATAAATCTAAGCAATTTTTAAACAAAATTGAATCTTTACTTATTAAAGAAAATCCGCTGTTACAGTTTAAAACCAAAACTATATTCGCAAGTCAATGTTACCAGGTACATTACCTCGGTAAAATAACACAATCTCTAGAATATTAACAAACTAAATCCCAGCTTTATCTTTTAAACATGTACATTAGTTGAAAGTTTCAACATAAAACTAAAATTCAGACAGATAAGCTCATATTAACCCGAGATTTGGTACAGCCAACAGAAAATGAATTATACAGGGTAAAAAAATATAGCTGCACATACTTTTAAGGGGTGAATCAGTCCATGAAACTGAACAACTTTCCCCAAAAACTTTCCCCCCCTTTTGGACCTCCCATACGAAATTAACAACCGTCCAAGTCAATTTGTATGGGCGGTCAATTTGTATGTTTTTTTCATATTTCGACCTATGTTTTGTGGGAAAAGTTGTTCAGTTTCACAAGCTGATTCACCCCTTAAAATATTTACAGCTGATATTTTTGCACCCTGTGTATACAGACAGACAGGGTGTATCTGCGACTGACTACCAATACGGATCTCTATGGGTTTACGTCTTTATAAAACTGCTCAGTCAGTCAGTCAGTCAGTTGATTTTTTTTTTACAGTTTGATCTTGGAGAAAGTTGTTCAGTTTCACCTCTTAAATATAGTGTTTCGGGGAAATTCTATCGTTTTCTACCTCTTTGTATATCTAAGCAAACTTAGTTTTTCATAAAGTTTACAAAACAATGCACTATTACTTACACCTAAAATTACTATTTGCTTAAATAATAACATCGAAAATGTTGTAGTATTTTTTCACCTAAAATTACTACTTGCTAATAGAAAAAATACACAAAATTGTAAAGTATTTTCGTGGCTGGCTGATTACTTTAAACCTCAAAATTGTAAACAGACTTTAAATTAACATAATCTGCGAACTATTTACCCTCACTTAAGTAAATAACATCTAATCCCTGGTTGTGTTCCATAAATTACACGTATAAAATATATATTTTAGCTGAACAAAATGAGAAGACGAACGTAAAATTTTAGGATATTAAACATAAACTAATAAACCTTGTAGAAATTTCGCTTTACATACCTACAATTGTATCTATTTAGGCAAACACTACATACATACATACATATATCACGCCTTTATCCCTTGCGGGGTAGGCAGAACGTTAACGACCGCAAAAATACGGTCGCTATCGCCACGTCTGACAAATAGTAAGGGCCGGTTAAGATAATTTGTGTATCACTATAGTGACAGGTTGTCAGCCTGTTGCCGAAAATTGCAATACACATGAAACACTCGAGTCGGCTCCTACGACACCCACGGGAAAGACATGGGGTGATGCTATTCTAAGCCGGCATCATGCGGCATAAGGCAAATACTAGTGTACCATTTTAAAAATTGGAGTTAATGTTTTTTCTTTTCGTGTGGGACACTTCATTTCGTCCAATGTTTAGTTTTACCGTAATTATTTACGCAATCGTTTTTTATTGTCTGTGTTCATATTAATAGATAGGTATTACAAACAGTGTACTATGAGAAACATCTTATTATTGAGATAATAAATATTTTAATCTAAAAACAAATATAACACCATAAGCAAAGGTGCTGGTGCTGCGGACAAATTTCAAGAAATAAAACCCGGAATAAATAAAACTTCTAATTTATTCACTCATTCGCAATACGCACGGTTAACAGATATTTTATTGAGTAACAAAAAGAGTGAGTATGTGAATTCATATAATGAATGGAGGAATGATAGATGGACTGCTTCGCTGGGGTTATTTACTACGACGAGTTCACTACGAAAGTGGAAAGAGGCGTGGAGGGTAAAAGGTCGTAACCTTGAATTAAAAACATTTCGATCTCATTCAGTTACTGACGAAGTGCAAGTCAGTAGTAGAGTGATATTGTGATCAATGAAGATGATGTTGTCAATTTGGCTTCAATAACGCTGTCACTTTTCTTCAAAAAGGGGCTTGAAAAAGATAGAAGTTAATTGCTACTAAAATATCTTACAGGACGCAAATTGCGCGAAACTTGTCATAATAAGGCGGATGCATGGATATGAACCGACCGCTGCGATACTTTTGCGCTCCATCGTGCGTCAAGTGTGAAATCCGCTTAAGACTTATAAGACTAGAAATGGCAAATAAAACTAGATGTTTAAACATAAAATGATGTAAATAATATCTGATGTCAGGATGTTAATAGAAACTATTAAATTGGCATCAATTCGTGATCTAAGTAAAACAAATTTTTATGACTGCATAATTCGTATTTTTGATTTTGCTCTGAATGTATAATGTAGGTCCGTATAGTCCTTTGTGATCTTAGAATAAATGCTATGAAATAAGGTCAATTTTCCTATTACACAACCGAAAATGGACCTTATGTCATACCATTTGCTCCAAGGTCACAAACGTCACATCCTATATTTACACAGACTATATAGTATAATACCTACCACACAGCATACTATAGTACTATAGCACCTAGCACACTGTATAGCTCTACCAATTACTCTCCCAGTTAACTTGAGAGCAACCTTCAGCTCATTCGCCCAGATGGCATAGCAACCAGCGTAACTATCAGTACGCGCCTGTACTTGCGTCTATGGTGCACGGAGATCAAGTTACGCTGGTCGTGACACTATCTAAGCGTTACCTACAAGCTATTATTATCAATTTGATACCCGATGCACCGAGACGCAAATTAACCATAGACTTAAGAGCCCTCATGGTCTTGGCGTTTTCATACAATCGCATTCGTCTGTTTTCTTCCCGAATAATGTCTCTAGAGAAATAATTCTTTTTTTACATTAGATACTTCGAGCATGCGTTTATTATTGTCGTTTTTATAACAAGAAGAAAAAAATCAATATTTTTTCCGAGGAAAACTAAAAATCATTTTTTTATTTCCCAATAATTGTTTTTGTAAAAAATATACCTAAAAGGGGTAGGTATGTTATTATTAAGCCTTATTTTTATTTAAAAAATATAGCTTAAGAGACATAAAATATAGCTTTAGAGACATTATTCGGAAAGATAACTGGGCATACGTTTGTATGAAGAGGCTGAAAGCCCGGAGTACTCAAGACTGTTCCTAATAAACGGTAGAGTGAGTGTGCAGCATGTTTTTGTGTTCCAGGGGGCGCCACGTGCCACGGGCGAGCGTAGGCGGAGACAGGTAGCGTTTGTTGTGCGTGCCCTAGGCTGTACTGTTGTCACTGTTTGTCGAATAGCGCGCGAGTGGACGTTCCACGTCGAATCTACCCACGCCTTGTCTATTCTTTCCAACTCTATGGTTCTTTGTTTCTTTCAAAACGTTATTCAATTATAGTAACTTTAACTTTTTAAGCTGTTTTGGAATTGTTCAAGGCTTAAATAACTTACCTTTTAAGTTTCAAATTCTGTCCTTTTAATTTGTCTACAATTTAAGTTTTATTTAAATTTTCTGTCTATCTCTCAAGGCGTTCAGTAGATTCGACTTAGAACTATTAACTACTCAGCACTTAGTATTCGTCGTGTTGTAAAAGACATTTTGTTTTCGTGTTAATTTCGAAACATAATTACTTAGTGTGGTTTTTGTTTTTATCATAAATTTGTTGTAAGTATAAAAACGGCATTTGGATTTTGTACAAAGCCCAATGCCGAAATTAGCCGCTCTTAAAAATTGGGTGACACAAATAGTTAGCCTTTAGCTCAAATCAGATGTTTTTATTTTTGTTGATATGGTGTCGTTTGTAACAACAATTTTTTTTTCTCCCGAGAGTTCCGTAGTCCAAAACTCACACATACACCCCAGAACCTTGTGTATTTTTTATTTTGGCCAATCCCTACGGAACCCTCTTCAATCACCATTTTAGTGTAATGTGCTAATTTTTATGTGTTGATCTGGGTTTGGATTTTGTTCGTTGTTTCATTAACTAAACTGTGTGTATTATGTGTCTATTAAATAGAGAGCTATGGTTGTTGTGTCATCATCAAGTGTAATTGATGAATGATGGTGGCAATTGATCGTGTGGGGGCGGCGCCATCGGACGCTATCTTATATTTGGAATCATTCGTACGTCCAGAAATTGACGCATAGTTTCACTCATGCAAAAGGGATTGGTTATACGAGTATCTTCCGACGGTTTAAAAGTAGAAAAATACAGTAGAACTTTCAGTTCAATTTCTGGATGCACAACAGAATTTTCTCTGAAACTCGAAACATTTTTCGTGGGACTGTAACATTGACAACAGTAAACTAGATAGAACGCGCGCACACGGCGCTACTTAAAGTGATGTAACTCACATTTCCTAGAAAAAGACTAAATTCTAAAGACTTAGGACTTTTGTGAGGTTACATCATTTTGTTAGTGTATAAATGTAAAATTCGTTTTAGTGAAGTATCTTTGTAACATTGATTAAACTTTCGCGGACATATTTTACTGACTAAAAAAATAAAACGGGATTCTTACTTCGATAAACAATTTCTAAGAATTGTCTAATATTTTGGCCTAGTTTGATTAACCATGATCACGAAACATTTCCTAAAAACAGTATATCGAAGTAAGAATCCCGTTCTAATATTTTTACTCTCTTTTTCTTTTCTTTATCGTGTGGGACACATAATCGTCCAAAGACCATTATCATTGTGAATGTAACAAAGCTATTTTGCTGAACATGTGAGGCTAATTCACATATCAATCTGCGTGCTTACTGGAGCGGTATATTTGTAGTTACCCTCAACTGATGAGATGCAGATTCCTCTATAATCGGCGGTTATGTTAGGACGGCAATCGTAATGTTTTGAATTACTGTAGCTAAAAAAATTGCTATGGCGTCAAAAGAATGGACTGGTTTTCCAATGTCCAATTTTGTGATAATTAAAGGGGAATCTATACTTTTTATTGAAAATATAGATCTTGGTGCCTGTGAAAACATAAATTAGAAACAGTGAATATAAGGCGGATCGCACACTTAGCGCACGACGGAGCGCTAAAATATCGGAACGTTCTCTCAGATCCATACTAGAAACGTCACTCCCCGTACTAAAACCGCACTCGACGGACGACGCTGCGCTACATCGACAGTGGTTGAGCGGTTTTAGTAATTGGAGTGACAGTTCTAGTATGCATATGACAGACCGCTCCGATATTTTTGCGCTCAGTCGTGGGTTAAGTGTGCAATGTTCCTAATCTCTTCAGTACGTCAACAACATAATATGTATGTATGACTGACTAAACCACAAATTGCTTTTTTTTTAATAATTAGTAGATGTTACTCAAACTTTCACCTATTTTTGATAGTAAAACGTATTCAAGTAAACTCACCTTTGGAGGTTTCGGGTAAACGAGTAGCTTTTCAGGCTGTTGTCGGCTACATAATGTACAATGGCAGCCCATCACGCCTGTCACTCGTGTAATTAAGGTTGTCACACGCACCCGCGCGGCCAGTGGCGATAGAGGCACAAAGCTTTTTTCAAACTTTTCGGGGATCAAGCTAAAAGCACTGAAGTGTACTTATTATTGCAACACTATACTATAAGTTTGTTTATCGATGTTTTTCGAGTTATACTAAAAAACTGTGTTTGTTATCAAAATTATTTTTCTTACGCAATCACAATTATCTTTGATAATACATTTCATTACTGGCACCATGATAAAAGTTAGCGCAGATACTTAAATAATCAAATAAATACTGAAAAAGAAATAAAGGTAAATCTTGAAACGAAAATTGGTTTCATAAATTTTAAGTTAAACCCACAAAAATGAAAAGAAAATTACGACACCGTAGAGGAATTTGCATTTCAAAACATATTAAATAAAAATTTATATTTTTAATAGTTTTTCAAGTATGTGCTGTCTGACCCCAAACCCGCTCCACGCACATAGCTTAATAATTGTGGTGTGGCTCTCTGTCAAAACGTGATAACTCACACATTTATTAAACGGAGTGTTTATTTTTTTTCAACAGATCGAAAGCTGTTCGTTGGCATGCTCAGCAAACAGCAGACCGAGGAAGATGTCCGCCAGTTGTTCACACCGTTCGGCACAATAGAAGAGTGTTCAATACTTCGAGGGCCCGACGGAGCGAGCAAAGGTAAGAGAATTTTGAAATTAAATGAAACATACTTTATTCACTAGCATCACGGTATAAATGCTGGTCATATACAAAGGTGGTCAAGCGTGTAGCGCCTATTATTGGCATGCAACTATAAAAAGAAACATTAAACAATACAATTCAGTTTATAAAATTAATTATTTAAGAACAAGATGTCAAAATTATCTATTTAAAAACTAAAATATTTGTATAAGAGTACAAATTTTCGAATAGAATAACCACCGTAATTGCATTCAATGTGTTGAGTAAAAGCAGATTCTGAGTTTAACATCTGCTGGCCACGGCCTACTGCAAATCGCAAATTTCAATCACCGATCGCAAAAGAATTTAAATAAGCGCACAGAGTTGATAAATTCGATTACTATTATTATAGCTTATTATATTCCACTGCTGGGACAAAGGCGTCCCCGCGGTCTTCCACTTTTTTCTGTCCATAATCAACTCGCCGGATGAATCTGATATCCAAAATAGGCTTTAGCTGTACAGTCTCTTAAGATATAGCATCTCTTACTTTGTCATTTACAACATATGTGAAACTAAAATGTTATCCAGCATTAACGTTATAATGTGTGCAAATAGTACACATTTACACGTATAAGAGTTTACTACAACGTTAAGCGACTACACTGTATTCGGCTATTACTTCTCGTGTTTTAATGATCACATAACAAAGCCAAACACACGAGTGCATAATACCACTACAATGTAATACGTACACTCATAAAGCCATACAAATATAAGAAATGACATAGTTCTATTTTCATTCGCGGAGACGACGTGATAAAGTCTCGTCGTAAAGAGGTCCTACCTTGATGGATAATATTTGCATATTACTTTTATGACGTTACTTTACGCCCCCTAGACATGTCTTAGCAAATAGCACATTTGTACTCGTAAAAAGATGAATTTTTATCGTAAGGTTTTATCATAAGTTATGTTCTTCATCTCTCTGTAATAAAACTTTGTTATTCAATACAAGTTACATATAATAGTATTGCGTAATAAAGTATTTCCGTGTTTTTAAACGTCAAACATGGCGATTCTTGTATAACCTTTATAAGGTCACAAGGTTGTAGGTTTAGTATTAACTGAAAACGCTTACGTTAGATGTTATCAATGATGATGGAGTTTATTGAGGTCATTGTCATCAATTTATATATCCACAGAAAAAGTTACAAAAAAGAAGTTATGATATTTATCTTGTCGGCCTGACAAATCAGTTGAATCCTTAATTCACGGTTTACGATCGTAAGCAATCCGCGATTCGTGTAAAACTCGCAAGTGGACGGTTAATTCCCGCGCGGACGCGGATACGGAAGCGGATTTGAGCTGTAAATTGAAACTGTGAACGCGTCATATTTTTCGCTTCGTAGTTTCGATCAAAATCGCAGGAAGAAGTGAGAGAATGAATTTTTTATAATTATTATAGCAAAGATAAAAAGTTATTTATAAACTAGTGTGGAGATTTTTGATAATTTTCAATCTAACAATCTAAAATCCTACAACATAAAAGCAGGTATATTTTTTATATTTTGTAGATTATATTTAATATTGTTTGATCCTCCATTCAAAACCCTTCATTTTAAAATCTATAATATAATAACCATGATAGTGTATTTTATCCATTCAAACTAATATAAGGTGTAAAAATAATTGCTCCAAATATTTTATGGAGTGAACCATATTTCGACCATTGTTACGTGAGGAAAGTTGTTTAGTTTCATAGGCTGGTTCACAACCTAAAATATTTGCAGCAACTTTTTTTTACACCCTGTAAGGATTTTAAAATTGAGTTTTCAGTCCACATTTTTATACGTTTGGCTCGAAGCGTCGGTCCGGTCGGAAACAATAGCCCGTAACTAACAAATCTCCAGTTTGCCGCGAAGCTGCGCGCGACAGACCGCGCCGGGCGGATCGCACACTTAACGCACGACGGACCGCTAAAATATTGCAGCGTCCTGTCAGGTCCATACCAGAAATGTCAATCCCCATAAAAAATCCGCTCAATCGCTGTTGACGCAGCGATATCGCAGCGTCGTCGTCGAGTGCGGTTATAGTGTGGGGAGTGACTTTTCTAGTATGAATCTGACAGACCGCTGCGATGTTTTAGCGCTCCGTCGTGCGTCAAGTGTGCGATCCGCCTTACGCAACTTTAATTTCATTCTGTATTCGCCCCAAATTGTTTGGATTTTAATCGAGTTCCAGTTGTAAACTTCGCATTGCCACGCGGTTTGTTAGTCGCCGCGGCGGCTGTTACGACCGACACATTAAATTGAAACGTCGGTCTTGTGGCGCCGCCAAACAAGAAAAAAACTTGTTTTTATCAAGCTGTGTTTATTTTATCTTCAGCGGTTGCTTAAAGTACCTACACATTAATTTAGAACGTCGGCCTAGAGGCGCCGCTAAACAAGAAAGCCGTGGCTGATTTTGATCGAGTTTTGGATAGGTGTAAACTTTTTACAACTCAGTTTGTTAGTTTTACTTACCTACACATGAACATAATTAGTAACATCTACAAACAGTACAATCACAAACAAAACATAAACTTTATACTTTTACAAGGTTTGAACAGTTCTAAATATTTTAACTTGTTAGTAATCCTACTGATTCAGAATTAAATGCCGTGTTTAGTCAGTCAGTAAATTTTTATATTTATAGCGGCGCCAGTTCCACTGTAGAAACCCGCTTAGCTTTTTACACTCACAACCAGATGTAAGTGTTGTAACTCCATTATTGGTCCATAAAAATATTACAGTTATTAAGTACAGATGTACCGAACGGCTGGGTAAATTGTTAATTCGGCTTAATTACGAAGGCTGTAAAGATTTTTACGAGAATCCCTTGGCGAATTATCGTTACTGTTTTCATTATAAATTGAGAGAGATTTTAAGCAACTGAACAGGTTTATGAGTCCCTGGAAATGGTGCAAATTACTCGCGTTACTGAGATTTTAGCGGATCGCACACTTGACGCGCGACAGAGCGCAAAAACATCGCAGCTATCCATACTAGCAACGTCACTCCTCATAATAAAACTGCGATAGCGCTGTCTCGACAGCGGTTGAGCGATTTTAGTATGGAGATTCACATTTCTAGTATGGATCTGACAGACCGCTGCGATGTTTTTGCGTGTGTTAAGTGTGCGATCCGCCCTGTTAAACGGCTGAGAACGCTTTTATGCTTTGAAAACGTCAATGAAGTAGGTAGCCATTGAGTTTGGATACATTATGAGTTGGTTGAAAGTGATGTAAAACAGCGTTATTAAATCCAGAAATTCCCGTTGAAGAATATTACTAGGAGCCATTTGAAGTTATGATTCAAATTCTTGGAATTTATGCTGAGATTTAACAAAAGAATAACTTTCCGCAAGGAAGATAGATTAAAATTGATTGGATGTATTTCGTATAAACTGATAAGCAAATTTTAGTACTGGACAAACGATTATTTTAATATTTCGATTGCCTTCGGAAAGACTCCTAATCGCCCGATCTGACCAAAGTTGATTGATGCCAAAATGAAGTATTTAAAAGTTATCAGTTTTCATCAGTATTCTCGTTGTCTTTTTTAATTATGCACCGAACAACTTTAGGCTCATATAAAAGAACTGGCAATTTCCGTTTTCGCTGAAATTCTTCAGCCTTAATTTCGTTCGGGGTTGAAATCACTTTCGCCGGTAACAAAACGGGCTGAGGGTCAATAAACGTCTTTTTAATTTGCAATTCGCGGCGCTATCTCCCCGACTCACGTCACTCGCGCCGCTCGCGTCGCTATTCTGACTCGCTGGCAAACCAGTCCAATTTCAGCCTACCTATTTAGAACAATAGGGAGGTAAACAACTTACAATAATAACTCATTTAAATGACACATACGTGATGTGAATGATTTAGAATATACTAGAAATGACACCAATTTTGACCGTGCCATTTTCCCGTGACTAGTCCGAAAGGTGCAAATCTCAAAGATTTGCGACTAGGCACAGTGTTACCTAGCGCTGTTTTGTTTTCAACATCTTCATTTTCTTTTTTATGAGTCAGTATAGATTGAATTTCAAATAGAACGGACGCGCAATTTAGACTCTTATTCATCAAAGAAATTCCCATACGCTGTAATAACTTTGTTACCAACATCATCATTATTACAAAACGGCATACAATCGTCACCTGTCTCCGACAATCAGTGGAATATGCCGTCTCGTTTTTCGCTTCATAATAAGGGCGGGTCACGGCGGATATCCATCGTAAAAGTGCCGCAAACCCGGTCTTTTACGGCGCCCGTAACGCCCGTAATGACGTGGCCGTAAAATATCACCAATTTAGTTCACGCGCGGCTCACGAGAGGGCGCGACATTTATCGCGCGCTTATGATATATTTTCGAGCGCTCGAAAGTATGTTTTTACGATCGCGCCTTGCACTTTATGTAATGCATTTAGGATGTAACTGTGTTTAAAGTTTACTTACATATTAGGTTTATATTTTTTTATATGTAAGCGATAAAACATAAAATCATTTATGAGTTTTATCTGGATTCAAAATTAAGACACCCACAGGTAGAAATAGTGTGATGTTATTCTAAGCCGGCACCACACGGCTGGGTATGTTATTTCCTCTTAATGATAGTAATTTTTTAGCTTTTATAGTTTTGGAATTTTTATCAACATCTGTTTTAAGTAGTTTATTACTCATTTCCCTGTTTTATTGACTGATAGACGTTAGAGCTGAACCCTTTATGAGTTAAAATTGTGTATTCTTCTTCCAACTGCATCGGCTTCTTCTTTCTATCCCACATCTACTTATTTTAAGCTTACTCCTTTACTACCTGGTTGCCTGGAAGATATTGCTACCAGATCAATAAGGCCGCCAATTGTAACTTTTTGTCCTTTTATTACTATTTGTAATATGCTGTTCTTTTGTGCAATACAGTATATTTGTATTGTATTGTATTGTATGTATTTGTATTTTTACTGTGTTTCCCTTACCCTTACTGACCTTACATGTCTTGAGGGCATCAAATACATATTCTAGATGCTTGGGACCGGGACGTACAAGTATCCTTTTTTAAATATCTTCGACGGAATACACGCATTTTTGATCTGCTGGCATTCTCGGGATGCTCCTAGTGAATTGCTGGACCTATTGGAAAATTTTACTCAGTTTTCCTAAAGCTGTATATAAAAAAGTATGAGTGATATATAAAGCATAGAAAAATAAAATTGTTCATGTGCAATTATTTTTAAACGTCACAACACAATATTTTTTACACACCAAAGCTAATCTTTATATAAATGAAGTAATTTTACTTTTTATTTACCGTATTGCTAAATTCATCAACATGCCAACTTCGAAGATGTTAGCTAATTTTTTATAAGATAATTATGTTTATCTATTAGTCATGAATTTTTTTCTTATTCTTATTCTTATTAAATAACACATAGTCATAATAAAAAAAAATACTTTAAGGGAAAACTACTTTCCCCTAGCGTCAAAATTTATAAAAGAAATTAGACGTTATGCGGATAAACTTCATTGAAATCAATATAATTTTCTCCTAATTTTATATTTTATTTGTAATAGATTAAGAACATCTTATAAACATTACAAATTTACTTTTAATAAGCCTCCAAAAATATTGTTCCTAGAAATTAATGTTTATTTCTAAAACTGATTATCTAAATCCAATCAAAATCCTCTTCAAGTCGATAATCCGCTAACACCTTACATTTTGTGAACAAAATCCAGAAAGCTTTCCTAAGCCCCCCAACTCTGTTAGCAGAGTTTATAACAACAGAACTGTAGTTAGAAAACCCTTCAACCTACCAATACCATATGCTTTTATCCCTTGCGGGGTAGGCAGAGCGTTAACGGCCGTAAGAATACGGTCGCTATCGCCACGTCTGACATTTTTGAGGATTGTTTTCCAATCTTTCAGAAAACATGTGTATCAATATAATGACAGGTTGTCAACGTCGCCTAGAAATTTTAATATACCAATACTCTCGAGTCCCTTAGTCGCCTCTTACGACACCCGCGGGAAGGATGTGGGGTGTTGCTTAATTATAATTTTACGGTCGTTAACGCTCTGTTATGTGTATTTTATGCCGTGTGATGCCGGCTTAGAATAGCATCACCCCATTTCTTCCCGCAGGTGTTGTAAAAGGCGACTAAGGGAGTCGAGAGTTTCATGTGTATTGCAATTTTAGACGACAGGCTGACAACCTGTCACTGCAGTGATACACGAATCATCTGAAAGCCCGGAATAGTTGTCAGACGTGGCGATGACGACTGTAATTTTGCGATCGTTAACGCTCTGCCTACCCCGCCAAGGATACAGGCGTGATTTATGTGTATGTATATGTAGGTATTTTTAACTCCAAAAAATATTTTAAAACCGAATCACAGATTATGGCTAACCAACAAAAATTGGTTTCGTTTTATCTGTATACTATTAGCTAACCCACAGTATCTAACAGCAGCATATTTCGACTACGGGTCCTGTGTTTATTGTCACAGTGCTATTATTTCTTGATCGGGACCAGAGTCACGTATGTTTTTAACCGGTTCCCAGATTGCTTCCGGTTATACCCGGGTTTGGCATAATCACGGACCGGACGGCGAAAGCCGGGCGTTCTGGAAACGAAGTGACGTAAGCCGATTTCGAAAATGGCCCTTTTCTTGTTACGGTTTAATTCTTTTGTTAAATTTAAATAAAGGAATGGAGAGTTTCATGTGGATTACGGTTTTAGGCGAATTAGGCGACACGCCGACAACTTTTCACTATTGTGATACACACGTCACTCAATTTGTCAGACGTGGCAAGTGTGCGATCCGTCTAAACATTTCATCAGGTCGAACCCACTCCATTCAGTGGGTTATCTCGTCACACTTCCCCCCTTTATAAATGGCGCTCCGATCCGTAATTTGTTCATGCCCAAGCATATCAGTTGAAAAAAACGTGCAAACTGATCCGTGAAGCCAGATAGCAGAACCGAGTCCATCCACATTTGTTATTACCCCTTTGTAACTTGAAATGGGGTTAGTATCATACATTTTAGACTGATGTTTTATGCGGAAATTTTTGTTTTAACCCTGCGTTACGAATCCGTGAGAAAATTCAAATATTGTTTTCCTAGAATTTTCTGATACATTATAAGCATCATTTGAATAAATATGACTACATTTTTAGTAAAGCATTTACTTGTACTCTAACGAAGAAAAAATAAAATAAATCTGGTTTTTAAATTAAAACCAATTAATTACTAACTGAGCATTAAGGCTTTTATAAAATTATTTTCTTTTGGTTGAACTTTTCTACTACAAAAATTGTTATGGTCTAAAGTTACAAACCTCATTAATTTTATCACAAAAAAAATCCTTATTATTAATTTAGAATAATTTGTTCAGTATAATGGTCTACTGCATAAACTTTTACTGATTTTCGTAGGCTGCACAAAAATACCCATAGAAATATCCGGGTTAGTTTGGGTTGCCATCTCCATTACCCTACGACCTTCGCTTAGTGCAGAACAGTGTAGTGTTGCCCTCAGCCCCTAGTGGCTCATCCTTCTCATATATCGTCGCGAAAATATGGCCGCATGCTTGTTCTGTGGGTTTCAGTGGAAAGTGTCTCAAATGTATTATTTTACTAAAAGTCAACGCTGAAATACTATTTTAGACTCAAATTATAGTGATTTTTTTTTTGAAGTAGCAATCGGTTCTTTTACCGCATTTCCAATGTACTATTAGTGGCTGATATCCACGACAGTTACGGCGTAGAAGATAGAGGCACAACGAACGATATTATTTGACGTATGGTATTTAACAATAACTTAATAGTATTAACGGGATTATCACCACGATTATGTTTGTTTTTACCTCGATATTTCGAAACGGTTACACGCTCCCTGTTCACAATTAGACATAATCGTGCTGATAATCCCACTAATACAATTAATTTAAGTGTTGTTAACAACCATCAAAATTTAAAAACATATATAATAATAACTTGTCAAACATCGAAGAATAACAAAATCGCATAAAAATAAATGGTATGTGCCACGAAAATACGAGGCACAGAAAGAATACCTGTCACATTGTGTCTGCGCGATTCACCGCGAACGTCACGTGGCATGTTTGCATCACAGCCAGCGTACCACAAAATGACGTCACAAGTACAATACAACGTAATGTACAATACTCTACTGAACATTATCTATAAGGTGTATGAATATTAGCTGCAAATATTCTAAGGGGTGAACCAGTCCATGAAACTGAACTACTTTCCCCAAGAAACATAGGTCGAAATATGGAAAAATATTTACCTATAATATGGACCTCCCATATAAATTAAATTGGTCGGTCGGTAATTTTGTATGATGGGAGGGGAGGCCCAAATTATTTTTTTCATATTTCGACCTATGTTCTTTGGGGAAACTTGTTTAGTTTCATGAGCTGACTCACCCCTTAAAGAGCTATTTTTTTACACCCTGTATATTTTTGAATATGAGGCCTGACGATATGCATCTCTTTTTATTACTATTATTTACTTTTCTAGTCGTAAATGTATTAAATTACGGGCAAATAAAATTAAAATGTCAGCCAATTAGGGGAAGCCCATGTCTGGCGTGAACTATTGTGGCTTTAGTGTAGCTAAAAATATCTCACTGGTCTCACGGTGAAGGAAAAACATCATGATGAAACCCACATTCAAATACAATTTGAATTCAGATGATATTTGAATATATTTTCTATGTATAACATGTATTTATTTACAAAGAGTGTATAAGTATTTAGTATCAGCTACCTAGTCCCCATAGTACAAGCTTTGCTTAGTTTGGGGCTAGATGGCGCTGTGTGAATTGTCCAGGATATTTATTTATTTTAAACGATCAAAACTCAGAACAAGTGTTTAATACAGCTCGTGTACACCAATTAAATGAATATGTCGACCCACACCTCTACGGGTCATTAGGGTCTCAATTTACTCGAGTCAACAATCATCACCGGCTGCTTGTCATTCCGGCTGAGGTCACGCAGGTAAACAACCGCTTACTGTGGCACTAGAGGTGGCGCTGCCTCAAGGTCTAAAGATAACATGAATTAAACCTATATTACTGTATTAAAATAGTAGGCGCCCGCGGCTCCACCCGCGTGGAATTCGGTTTTAATCCCGTAGCATCTCACAAGAACATTTTTTGGGATGAAAATTGTCCTGTGTTAATCCAAGCTACCCTCTATCTGTGTGCTAAATTTCATGAAAATCGGTTCACTAGTTTTAGTGTGAAGGAGTAACAATCAAACAAACCAACAGACTTTCACATTTACAATATTAGTGAGATCTACAGAAGTGCTAGAGTACTTACGTACAAAATGTATGGAAGTAATCAAAGAACAAAAAATACAGTAACTGACATAATATTATTATTAAAATACCTGATTGAAAGCATAAGACATCTAAAATATTGCTTTGGGATCTAGATACAGAGGGATAATTAAATTATTATAATTCTTTTTTTATATATTTAATTAATCACGTGGAGCTAGTTAATCATAACCACGACGTAAATAAGGTTAAATAGTAGGGATTGTTGAGTAATAATGAAGGCCCAGCTCTTGTACAAGCTCTGCAACTATTCGCTTATTACGAGGGAGGTGGCTGAACAATCCTTCGTTCCCTCGGGATCGTGTCATTACCGAGATATTGCGACGGTAATGACAGATAATAAATCGTTGCCGTCTGTGATGGGACACACAAATGATTTAGTCTGTTGTCAGTGTGTAGGTTATATCGGGCATCGACCTTGGTGTGTTAATAAGTCTATAGTAAAATGCCCTTTAAGACGATTCGTGTATCACCCGTACCCGATTCAAGAAGTTTCATTTCGAAGTAGATTCACAATGAATACTTTTAGATTGCCGTGTGATGCCGGCTTAGAATAGCATCACCCCACATCCTTCCCGTGGGTGTCGTAAGAGGCGACTAAGGGACTCGAGAGTATTGGTGTATTACAATTTTTAGGCGACAGGCTGACAACCTGTCACTATAGTGATACACATGTTTTCTGAAACATCCTTGGAAAACAATTCTCAAAAATGTCAGACGTGGCGATAGCGACCGTATTCTTACGGCTGTTAACGCTCTGCCTACCCCGCAAGGGATAAAGGCGTGATATATGTATGTATGTATACTTTTAGAATGTTACAATGTTTTCACTAGATAAATGTATTGGCATGGTAAAAAATAATAGTGTAAAAAAAAAACACTTAATTACGAGACCATTCTAACAAGTCCAAACACGGCTATGATACGATTATCCATCATGAAGTTCCAGTTCATAATCTTCTGGCTCCATCATCAGATCAGCTTGACATTCCATATTATTGCATTGTCATCAAACTCACATACAACTGGCAATTTTCACGACGGTATGATCTTTAGAAGATGATTATATTAGTTTTCTTAGATTTCATTACATAGTTACATACCTATATACAGGTCGACCAAAGAAAAGCGTGTTAATTAAAACAAAATTTTCAAAAAAATCCCTACTTCCAAGCTTAACTTTATACGTGGCACACCTACAATCTTATAAAAGACTAGCTCACTAGACCAAACCCGCAGATTTATCTAGATTTTTTCATCAAAGCTAGTCTGGGAGCTTTATTCCAGGTTTTCTATTAAGTGCCCTATTAGGCTAAGCTTGGGGGCTGCGGCAAAAGTCAACGACTTGGAAATATCGATACCCATTACCTTAATGATAGGTCTTGGATTTTAATTTCTTATTTTCTTTTTGGACCGACGTAAGCTGTGTCTGAGCACTTGTAAGTTTTATGAAATGTTAAAGACTTTTGAAATTAATTGAAACTAAAGACCAGACGACTTTGAGAGTTCGTTTAGGTAAATTAGGTACCAAAATTTAAGAAAATATTATTAGATGATGCGTAGGCTTATAAAATAAATTAAAAATGCAAAATAAGAATGCCCTACAATCTGAGGAAAACCACTCCACTTCAGTAAAACAATATTTGTCACAAATAAATTATGTCTCTAAAATATTACTTCTAAAAATATGACATATTTTACCTACGCTAAGCTGCTACTACAAAAACTACAATAGCCACAACAGGCCAATGCTGGACATTGGCCTTCGCCTATTGGGGGTATTTTCCATACTTACCACGCTTGGCAAGCGTATTGGCGAGTGCAGTAAAAGATATTGTAGATATTCATAGGTAACGCTGCAGCCCGCCCCATGGATTATTACCGCGCCTTTTACGACACACACGGGTCTTCTTCTTCTTTTCTTCTTTTCGTGTGGGACACTAAGTCGTCCAACGACGCGATAAAATAGTGTGTGGGTTGAAGTAGTGTGATGCTATTCTAAGCCGGCACCACACGGCAAAGGACCACTTCTCTCGAGTTACACCACTAAATTACTCCCAAAAATGTGACATATTTTATGCCCCATTTAGCTAATGTTCTCCAATTTTCCGACAGTATAAACCTTAATTAAATTCATATCTAAGAATCTCGGGTACAAAGCAGACTAAACATTATTCTTTCCACATTGTTGCACACTTGCCCCGCGGGTATAGAAGCTTATGGAGACCAAGTTTTGAAAATGTGGTATCTGAAGTCGTGCACGGAAGTCCACAACGACTGGTCTAGCAACTCGTATCACACTTTTTACTTCTTAAGTTTCTTAATGCCTTGATATGTTCGAATTCTTCCTCTTCTTATCGTGTCGATGGCAAATTTCGATTTTATATGCCCAAAATTCAGTTCGAATTGATTGTGTGTGAGAGCTCTTACACTGAGTGCATTCCTAGAGATAAAAATGGGGATTTCGACAATGAGTTCGATTTCTAGCTGAAACTATTTTAGTACTTTCTATGTTTCTGTGCTGTTTTGTCATGACTCATGAAATCAGTTATATTTGGAGATCATCAGTTGTTCACAAATCATTAGTTAGTGTTTTAAAGGAGACATATTATGTTATTAATTTAAGGAATATATCATTATTTTATGTTACTAAGTTATGGCCTTGTACAATACTGAGTAACAATGTAGTAATACGTTTCAAATAGAAATTTCCACAGGAGAATATTAACCTAATTTTGCCTGAAAACCTTGTTAACAGGCCGCACCGTCATGCTTTCATTTAACCGCCCGTCAGAGTGTAACCGCCCGTCAGAGTGTAACCGCCCGTCAGAGTGTAACCGCCCGTCAGAGGTGACGCGCGGTCAGGGGCGACAGAAACAGAGCTCCCAGAGGCATTGTAATTACTACAATTTGAAAATACAAACTGGAAATTGTGGGAACCTGCTTATATGAAAATTATGTCTGGAAGCTTTGTGCAGAGTACGTCTACGGGGTTTTTTGCAGATAATCGCTCGCTATAGTGGTATGGGCATGGTATGAGAAGGATGAAAAACATGTGGCGAAAAAAGTAATGAATATGAATGTGGATGGACGCAGAAGAGCAATGCCTAAAAAAGTTTGGACGGATTGTATAAAAGATGATGACTCAAAAAGGTGTAAACGAAGATTTGACTGCGGATAGAGATGAATGGAAGAGGAAGACATGTTGCGCCGATCTCAAATAAATTGCGATAAGGGCAGGCAGATGATGAATCGCTCGCTATAGTGTATAAAGAAACCAGAATTTCTGCAATGTGTGGCCGACAAACGGGGCAAAAGTTTTGCATGGTTAAAGTACCCATGAAGTTGAACAAGTTTTCCCATGGAACTGTTTTTGTAATTGATTGCCAAAAACGTCCATAAAAATTACTCGGTCGGGAATTACCTTGTAGTATACAAAATTGGATATATATAATGCAACTTTTTGTTTCTTGTTTAGGATTTTTCATAACAAAATGGGTCAAAATGTTATGAAAATTTCTAAACAATTACTAGGGGAAAGTTCATGGTTAAATTCGCCCTGTAAAATGTAAAATTTGCCCCTGTTGTGGGTCATACGTTATATAGTAGATTACGTACTGAGGTATGTAAGCTATCAATAACAACCGAGGTTTTTTAACGCCCGAGCGGAGCGAGGGCGGTACCTTTCCGAGGTTGTTATTGATGTTACATCCGTGGTACGTATACTGCTTTACATATCGAATGAAAAAAGAGTAAAATAAAGCGATAAATACAAGAAAACGATTCATAAATGATGATTGTATCGTCTGCTATTCAAATTGCACCACTAAACTTTTTTTCTATGATTGAAAAATATTGAATTAATATGAAAGAAAAGTATCCTAACATAAAGTAGACATTTTTCTGATCGTAGGGATATTAGTAATTTTTGCTTTTGTCATTGTAATATTGAGTAATAATTCGACAAACTCATTTATTGAGGTTATAAAAATACAGATTAAAAATATAATTCCTGCGTTTAAGCAACACAATTCGTAGCGGCCAGTTCGAAATTTAAAATCGTATACAACTAATTGGATGCAACTCCTATTAAAAAGAAGAAGAAATTGATTTTAACTTTTTAATTGCCGCGATTCTATTGGTTCTTTTTCTAGTTCCATATTTAATAGTAGATTACGTACTGAGGTATGTAAGCTATCAATAACAACCGAGGTTTTTTAACGCCCGAGCGGAGCGAGGGCGGTACCTTTCCGAGGTTGTTATTGATGTTACATCCGTGGTACGTATACTGCTTTACATATCGAATGAAAAAAGAGTAAAATAAAGCGATAAATACAAGAAAACGATCCATAAATGATGATTGTATCGTCTGGTATTCAAATTGCATCACGAAACTTTTTTTTCTATGATTGAAAAATATTGAATTAATATGAAAGAAAAGTATCCTAACATAAAGTAGTCATTTTTCTGATCGTAGGGATGTTAGTCATTTTTACTTTTGTTATTGTAATATTGAGTAATAATTCGACAAACTCATTTGTTGAGGTTATAAAAATACAGATTAAAAATATAATTCCTGCGTTCAAGCGACACAATTCATAGCGGCCAGTTCGAAATTTAAAAATTTTGATGCAGCTCCTATTAAAAATAAGAAGAAATTGATTTTAACTTTTTAATTGTCGCGATTCTATTGGTTCTTTTTCTAGTTCCATATTTAAAATTACTTACAGGCTTAGTTTTAAAACCTCGCCTGTAAGTTGAACTTACAGGTCGTGTTTTTTGTCAGTAATGACCTACTTTCAGAGCATGAGATATGTAAAATTACTTACAGGCTTAGTTTTAAAACCTCGCCTGTAAGTTGAACTTACAGGTCGTGTTTTTTGTCAGTAATGACCTACTTTCAGAGCATGAGATATGTAAATTATAATTGACATTGAATAAGTACTAGAAATGTCAATTCCAATACTAACCGCTCAACCGCTGTCGACGCAGCGCTATCGCAGCGTCGTCCGTCGAATGCGGTTTTAGTATGGGGAGTGACGTTCCTAGTATGGATCTGACAGACCGCTGCGATATTTTAGCGCTCCGTCGTGCGTCAAGTGTGCCTATCGGTATGTTTCCGGTGAAACAGATGTAGTTCGCATGTTTTGGTCGTGTCCGTATTCATGCATTCGTCCGCGCGTTTGACGAATGCGCCGCACGCCAAATTTACTCGGTTTTGGCATCCGTACTGTGTCTGTCAAATCACGGGTGTAATTTATAAAACCGCGTCAAATGTTTCGGTTGCATGCATTGAATACTGTAGGTTTGGTAATTGATATAACAATAAATTCTTATTCATTGCGGTATCCAACTTTTGGTTTTTAAATAAGTTGATCTAAAAACAATTAGGTGGTTTTGACATTCACGCTGCTGCACGTTTTTAGCACATATTTGTGTCCGGTGAAAGGAAAATTTCTACATACCAAATCCAAAGTTAACGCAGGAAAAACGCCAAAACTTGCGTTGACATCTGTCTCTATCATAGTTTTTTTATTTATACGTGAGACTTATGACTAACAAGCTGGCGCCCGATCCGTCTGCGTGGAAGTCGTTTTGAATCCCGTAACATCCCACATGTTTTCGGGATAAAAACTATGTATTAATCCATTCTACCTTTTATCTGTGTACCAAATTTCATGAAAATCTGTTCAGTAGTTTTAGCGTGAACGAGTAACTAACAAACATACAAACTTTCATATTTATAATATAAGTAGGTTCTTGGTGATAAACTTCTGAGCTAGCATCATATTTCATATTACATTTTCTAGACTCAGTTCGTTTTAAACTAATCGCGGTAAGGTTAGCAAGGCGAGCGCAGAGCGGGATAATTGCGTTGCGCTGACGACGTAACGGCTCTAGTGCGGTGAGACTGATTACCTACGCGACTCGTGTGAAGGGATCTTTATCTTCGCTAGTAAGATAAGTTCATATTATGTTCGGTTTTAGGTTTTTTTTAATCTACAAAATTACAATGACATACTTAATATTAACTATCAAAAAATATACAAAGGTTCTGGACTATATAACTTAATTTTAATAGAAGCCCAAAAAAACTAAAGCCTGTCTCTGGCTATATTTATTTACTGTATTAATAATAAAGATCATAAATACAGTGTATAAAAAGCAAAGATTTTCAGGGGTGAATCAGCCCATTAAAGTAAACAACTTTCCCCCAGAAACATAGGTCGAAATATGAAAAAAAAAATTACCTCCCATACAAGTTGACTTGGTCGGTTGGTAATTTTGTATGGGAAGTTCAAAATTATTTTTCATATTTCGACCTATTTTAATTGGGGAAAAATGTTCAGTTTCATGGGCTGGTTCACCCCTTAAAATATTTGCCGTTTTTTTTTTACACCCGGCATTTTCTTTAACTTAGATGCCTTTTTTCATTAATGCTATATATAGAGTGATTATAGACTTCTATTATCACAGAGTTGTAGCTGGTAAAACCACTGACAGGCTGCTACCTTTATTTCATATATCACTATAAATACATAGTATAAAGCAAAGTCGCCTGAGGCTGACAACCTGTCACTATAGTGATACACGACTTATCTGAAGCGACCCTCAAACATTTGTCAGACGTGGCAATAACGACCTTAATTTTACGGTCGTTAACACTCTGCCTACCCTGCCACGGATAAAGGCGTGATTTGTGCATATGTGTGTATGTAACGTGCCATCATTTATAATCATTATGCAGCAATAGATTTATTATACCGTATGAACAATATAATGGTTCCAAATCTACTGTCGATATCAATGAAGCGCGATCAAAGATACGATGACGGTTTTCGATACACTGCTGTCTATAATTAATTAGACGGCGGTTGTTACACAACCATGTCAGAAGCCTGCTACTTGTAGAAGGCGGTTGAAAAATTCTTACACTAGGGTTTATCAGGTCATTGGACGACCTGGTGCCCCACACGAAAAAAGAGAGAGCATTATTATCACAAGTCCCTAATCCCAGGTACCTATGACACTGATATTCTGTCACCACCAAAAAACTTACACAGGAACAGAATTTTTTGATTATTATTACATACATACATAAATCACGCCTATATCGCTGGTGGGGTAAGCAGAACAAAAACGATTGTAAAATTACGGTTGTTATAGCCACGTCGGACAAGTATTGAGGACAATTTCAGACGATTCGTGTATCACTGTAGTGACAAGTTATCAGTTTGTCGCCTGATATTGTAACACTCATGAAACCCTCGAGTCTCTTAATTGCCTTTTACAACACCCGGGAAGAAATGGGGTGATGCTATTCTAAACCGGCATCACACGGCAACTGCGTTTTTATATGATTTGAAAAAACACGAAACCCAAAAGCTAGTTCGAATGATACATTTTATGTACTTCAAGTTGTACAAAACTCAATGTACTCCAACAAAACGCTCGCCCGGCTGGCCTGCCAAGAAGCTTCTGTGAAGGGTCGTGACTTGGCTTATAAACTGTTTCTGTGACGTCATCATGACGCTCCGTTTCACGGTACTCCGAATTAATCGCCGAGTGGCGTTTCGTTTTGCGTGAAAAAGCCCTTCTAGTGATACCGAACTTAGCGAATCGGTAGATATACTGATTGAGATCGGTATACCGGTTCCTCAAATTAAGCATATTATCGTCAATCATGTCACGTCTGCCGCATGCCAGAAGAGCTTTGGGCAAAAACGTCTACTTTGTGGAAGCCACCCACTGCAAACAGACGCCGCGGGAGACCCCGTCGTAGGTGGCGCGACGAGTTAGACAAGTTTTCAAAAGACTGGCATGTGGAAGCCCAGGACAGAACTGGATAGAAAGAGAAGAGGGAGGCCTTTGCCCAGCAGTGGGACGATGTAGGCTAATTAAGATAAGATAAGAAGATCGTCAATGGTTCATTCTGGTGTTGTAAATCTCATAGTGATTATATTTGTCACACGGACGACAAAAAGCAAAAATCAATATTTAAAATTTTTGCTTTAGTTACATAAGAAGAGTTTTGAATTGTTGGACGACGTCCCACACGAAAAATGTTTTACAGTTTATGTAGGTATAATATTATCACAACATGAAGCATTTTAAAGAGTATTTTGACGCACAAAATGAAATTGCTGAAATCAAAGCAACCCAAAAAATATTTGACCAAATAGAAATCTACCCTTTCCCATTTAGCATGGACTTCAGTTTTTTGCATCCACAAACTACAAAATCTGACAAAACCGTGCTTAGAAGAAGAAGAAATTTACCGATTTTTCCCTACCGATCTATTAATATTAGCCACGGTATTACTGGGCTTGACGATTGCGTTGTTCGCGCTTAAGGAAGCGAAACTTCATTTAGAATTATATCTTCAGAAGCGTCAATTTTATTGCTGTTATCAAAAGGGTGTTAATTGTGGAGCAAAAACAAAATTTTCTATTTTTCGCTTCTATATTCAACTGTCATTCAACAGCACGTGTGTATCATTAATTAAATACAAATTATAATATTAAGTAAGGTTTATTTCGAACCATAAATACATAAATCACGCCTCTTTCCCGTTGGGGCAGAGAGAGACAATTTCCTTCACTACGATCTTGGCATACTTTTTTCGCTTCTTCTACATTCATCAGTCTTTTCATGCATTAGTTGAAACCACAATCACAATTTCCGATTTTTAATTGAATATTAGGGCTTCGGCATTTCTAAAGAATCGAAGTTTCTAGATTTCAATCGTTAATTTCCAATTAGATTTACCACGAACTTTTTATATTTAAAAAATCAATAAAAAAGACTACTCTATAATTTCTCAACACTATAATTTAGGCAAACACATGATTTGAATAACAATTGGTTCCATAGTCTATAAAAGCCAATTTAACTTGGTCTTTGCCATGTATCAGTGGCTTTGACCGTATTACCCTCAGGACAACTCTGCACTTAATAGCTCACTTTACCGCCTTATAAGCATGCAAGTTACTGTCTTACAGTGTAAGAGGCAGTAATACTCGTTCGAACTAAGCCTTAAATGGGTTAACGCTCGTCTGAACGCGGCCTTAGGGTGAAGCTCTTTTGGGTAGATTCTTGCCAGTATCTACACCAGCTTGCTATCAACTAATGTTCATGCCTGTGTTTGTACATTTAAAAAAAAAACACGTTCTGAATTTTTATATCAAAAACACTGACTTTCAATTTCAAGTCCATGATAGTGGGATAAATGAATGAAATGAAAAATTAGACAGACACATACAGATTTGGGTGTTGACTGTTGTGGTTTGTGATAAAACCAACTTACATTGTCTACTATGAGAACCAAATCTATGACTTCAAGGTTATACTATGTTGTTTTATTAATATTATATTTCTACACCTAATATATCAGCCAATGTTCCCAAGTACTTCTTCTTGAGACACCGAGTCGTCCAACGACCCGAAGAACCCTGGTGTAAGAGTTCTTCAGCCGTCTAATAGCTGAAATAGGCAACTTGAAACCACGCTAGTGAAGATAAAGTCGTTTGAGCGAATCCTTAGCAGTTACAGCGTCGTTTGAACGGGACTTAAGGTGGTGACGTAATTCCGGCAACGTTGGTACTTACTTTTAAGTCTATTGTTTGGTTAATTACGTTTATAGTTACCTACCTAATATACACATTGTCAAGTAGTACGTTTGGTAATACTATGGGTCTCCTTCTCTGACAAAAATCCCACCGCCACTTCAGTTTGCTACATTTTCGGACTACATCTGCTACTTTGGTCTTTTGCGGATAGTCTCATTTCTGACCCTATGTACCTAGTAAAAATATTTTCAGGGCGTATTTTACTCAAAAAGCTAATATAACTTTCGTTTGAACAGGAATTGTGAAAAAAAATTTGGACCTCCAATACATAGTGACTTGATCAGATGGTTATTTACCTACATTTTTTATGGGAGTACGAAATATTTTTTCATATTTCTTATATGTTCCTAACAAAAGTTGTTTAGCGAATGTTTGTATTTAAATGTAAACTGTGGTCAGCCTGGCCAGCTTCAAGGCAGAGCCTTTATTTATTTTTTTTTACCCCAATAGTGCCGCGTTTCTTCTAAGAATACAAAATTGTTGTAAAAAATCTGACTTTCGAAAAGCATTCATCGTGAATCTATTTGGAAATAAACAACTGAATCTTGAATCTAACTGTATAGGTTCGATGTATTTACTTACATAATTAGTGGTAGACTGACCATGTGACGTCACGTCACGCTTGCCCTATCGACGTAGTCGTCGTGTTAAGTAGCGCAGCGGCGTGAGATAGGCACGCCATGGATGCCGCATATGCTAACTATTTGCAGCGTAATTCATAGGAGGTTACCCGTCAAATGTGCTTGCTGATGTCATTCTGTTGGGAAATGACGTGTAATGAAATTGGTGAAACATCATCACAGCACAGTAAAAATACAAGAAAACTGAGTGTCTGAGAACAATTGCTATTTAACTAATGCTAAGACTGAGATTTTCTCTACATCTTGGTGTCAAAATTCGACACTTGTTTTAATAATAAAACCCATACGATTTGCCGAAGTCCTCTCGCGACCGAGATAAGTCTCTCTATGGCGCACATTATAAGCTTGCATACACAGGTCCAAATAATTGCAGTAATACATACACTAATATTCACAATGATTATTACTTAAGATTATGAAATTTACTAACATTATCATCTGCCCGCCCTTATCCCAATTTATTTGGGGTCGGCACAATATGTCTTCCTCTTTCATTCATCTCTATCCGCAGTCAAATCTTCGTTTACACCTATTTTGAGTTATTATAATACCTTTTATATAATCCGTCCAAACTTTTTAGGCCTTCTTCTCTTTCTGCGTCCATCCACATTCATATTCGTTACTTTTTTCGTGACATGATCTTCATTCCTCCTCATAACATACCCAATTTACTAACATTTTTCGTAAATGTCTGTCTAGACTATTTGAAAATGCAAACTCCTAAACAACGTAAATAAAAAATATTTTACCAAAAACTCAAAGCATCTTAGCTGTTTCAAGTATTTACTTAGCTATTTCGCTGGCAGCTTCCACCTTGTACGGTGACGTCATAATTTCACATCATTGTCGTCACATTGTCGACGTGTGTAATGAGCAGGCACTATTTTACACGCCAGCCGCTTTGCAGTGGGCACTTCGTGTCAATTGTCGCGTTTGTAAATTAAAGAGTTTGTGTTCATACAGTAGGGGACAAAAAAAAATTTGAGTATTATATATAGAGACGTCAATTTTAAAGTTCTATTTTGTCAGCTGACAAATATAAGTAAATTGCAGCCTACCATAGTATTTTATCTGTGTCTTTTCTAACACAGATTTCAGAGTTGTCAAAATAGGGTTTTGATGAAATGACTTGACTGTAGTAATCTTAATTATTTTTATTCAACCGATGATTCAAAGATTTCAAACTGTTTCAAAGTATTTACTTATAAATCGTCACAGTGTCGACGTGTGCAATGAACAGGTACTGTTTTACACGCTAGTAGTTTTGCCAGTGGGTATTTCATGTCAATTTTCGGTTTTTAAATTTAAATGGCGTGTGTTTGGGCACTGCTGGTTCGAAAACTCTAACACGGATTTCATAGTTGTCAAAATGGGGTTAGAGTGACTTGGCTGTAGTAATCTAAATTAGAAATATTAAACGGAAATTTTAAAGATTTTAAACTATTTCAAAGTACTTATTTGCTTAGCTATTTCGCTGGCAGCTTCCACCTTGTACGGTGACGTCATAATTTCAGCTCATTGTCGTCACATTGTCGACGTGTGTAATGAGCAGGTACCATTTTACGCGCCAGCCGCTTTGCAGTGGGCACTTTGTGTCAATTGTCGCGTTTGTAAATTAAAGAGTATGTGTTTATACAGTAGGGGACAAAACATTTTTGATAGGAGTATTGTACATAGAGACGTCAATTTTAAAATTCCATTTTATCAGCTGACAAATATTAGTCAATTGCAGCCTAGCTGCAGAGGATATTTTATCTGTGTCTTTTCTAACACAGATTTCAGAGTAGTCAAAATAAGGTTTTGATGAAATTATTTGACTGTAGTAATCTAAATTATATATATTCAACCGATGATTCAAAGATTTCAAAGTATTTACTTATAAGTCGGTACACTGTTGACGTGTGTAATGAGCAGGCACCATTTTACACGCCAGCCGCTTTGCAGTGGGCACTTCGTGTCAATTGTCGCGTTTGTAAATTAAAGGGTTTGTGTTTGGGAAATGGCGGACAGAATATCTTTGATTAGAATTAGAAGTGTTTTAAATTATGGTAAGTATTTTAAAAGTATTATTCGACTATCCTGGTGGCGTGAGGACAGTGCGAGTACCCCTGCCTCCTACGCCGAGGGTCGTGGGTTCGACCCCCACCGGACACAAATATTTGGAAAAACAAATAATTGTTTAGTCAATTTCCAAATATTTGTGTCGAGTCTGCGTGTTTTCTATGTATAATATGTATTTCTGTAAAAAAATATATTTAAAATATTAGTATCAGCTAACTAGTTCCCATAGCTTACAAGCTTTGCTTAGTTTGAGGCTAGATGGTGCTGTGTGAATTGTCCAGGATATCTATTTATTATTATTTATTATTGCATAGATGAAAGAAATACATTGAGGTTCTTTTCGTTACATCATAAACTTACGTGTTTCGGCAATCATAATTGGCAGATTTAAATACTACTTACTAAGATTTATTTCGGAGAGTTGTTGGCATTAAAAATAGCTATTTTAATTATTTTTTAGGTTTTCAAGTTGGCGTTACTCATTATACTTTAACTATGACTTGATTATCTACATATTTCAGCATAATAAATTTACTTACAGCATTATTACTAAGTATTATGAAAAAGTGGGAATTAATTAAGTTTTCCATCGTCCTATAAAATAAAGAAAATCGAGACAAGAATGGAATAAGATTGAAGCAAAGCAGGAATTTTAATAAAGTAGACTCACGTAAACATTGATGGGAGCGCAATCCCTGCTCCGTGGACAACAAAATAAAAGAAGGCCGGTCAAGTGCGAATCAGAAATGTACACGAAGAGTACTAAATAGTGGACTTTCAAGGAAGTGGACTTTCAGGGAAATGGACGCTCAAAGTAGTAGTATTTGGGGAGCGCAACCACTGGACTTTCCGGGAAATGGACCTTCCGCACCGCGAGGAATAAATATTCGAGACAATTCACACAGCACCATCTAGGTCCAAACTAAACATAGCTTGTCTTATGAACTTAAGAACTAGATAGCTAATACTAATACCTACCAATATACTTTTTTTGTAAATAAATACATATTATACATAGAAAACACCCAGACTAAACACAAATATTTAAATAACCTTTACAAACAAACCAGGTTCAATTTTTTTTCATATTTCGACAAATATTCCTTGGAGAAAGTTGATCAGTTTCATGGGCTATTTTTAGTATATTTGCAGCAATTTTTTTTTATACCCTGTATTGCCACTCTACAGTCTCCCGTTTTCACTATTTGGATACGGAACCCTAAAACCAGGGCGAAACGGGACAGTCCCGTTTTTATTCGTATTTATGTTGACGCCATCTTAAGTTCGTGAACTAGAGACGGGAAATATTAGTAGTTCGTTGTAAACATAGCTGGGAAGCGAGCTTGTTCTTTAATAAGTTTTTTGAATCGGGGGTCGAAGTGTTAACGACGACGCAACAATAGATGTCACTAGTTCGATTCTAAAACCTGCACCTGGCTAGGTGCCCTTTGAATGCGTCACTCAGGTCATCAGGCTCGAAGGACTATTACGTAAGGGGTCCAATTCTACTGCCACTGTTACCTACAACTTTAACTATCTTCTTGAATCTAAAATAACACAACTTAAATTTTTATTGCCTTCCTTGGGTCCTGTGTACTATTGCCGTAAACATAACGATAGTGGGATTTAGAATTAAATTTGTGACATCTATTGTTGTGTGTTCGTTAACACGATGGTACATTTCTAATGGAGTTGCCAAATCCACTCCTTAGTCCACTGGTTTTTTCTAGAAAATCTCCATTCATTATTCTATTACAGTGCACGGCTAACATGAGCGACTGCATTTAGAGGTTCAAAAAAGTTGCCAAAATTCTCAAACTTCTTGAGGTCTGCTGAAAGAAAATTCTTTAGAAATAAGCAATACCTTTACTGCTTATTTTTAAAGAATTTTAGAATGACAACAATTTTTAAAAAGTTTCAATTTTTTATTTGTTTTAACATGTTGTAGAGTTAGCCGCACAGACCGGGGTTATCCATGTTCAGTGACTCAAGGCCGTGTGGTGCCGGCTTAGAATAGCATCACCCCATTTCCGGCCATGGATGTCGTAAAAGGCGACAAAGGCATAAATCCAGGTAACGGGCAGCAGCGTTCCCAGTGAATATATACAATGTCTTACACTGCGCTCGCCAATCCGCCTGCCAAGTGTGGTGAGTATGGCAATACCCCCCTATAGGGAGAAGACCATGTCCAGCAGTGGACTGTTGTGGCTGTTAAGGTAGAGTTAGCAATACAGACCGGGGTATCGTGTTCAGTGACTCAGCTCAAGTTGAGCTCCTTGCCTTCTGGCTGCTAACCGTACTCCTTCCAAACACTTTATTTCCTCTTTAATATCGCCCGGCAAGTATCTCGTTATTTATCTGTTTAATAATACTTTCTGTTTTTTGTGTTCTTTCGTATTATGGTTGGTTGATATAGTATGTACACATTATTTATAGTTAAGCTCAAAAAATATGGAGTAATAAAAAACGAAATGAAAGTTCAGTGGTTGCATCCACTACTTATTGTTTTTTCAGCATGTGTTGTACAAAATAAACTTTCCTCTTGAATAACTATATCTAAAAAAAAACTATATTCAAATCCGAAGCGCAATTTAGCAAGTGTTAACATTTTTTTTTTTATCTACGATGGGCTTACTCTTGACCCCAATCTTACCCTAAAGCAGAGATGGGATCTACGGTGGAGCGAGCTTGCCCAGAAGATGCCTATTCACTCTAGACTTAAAGAGATTCAGGTTATATGCACTCGGAAATACAGACGCAGGCAGGGAATTCCATTCTTTAGCCGTGCGCATTTCCGTGACACACAGAGAAATTTCGTTATATTCATTATTTCTAATATTAAATAATTTCAAAATGGGTTATTTGTAACCTATTCTTTTAATTTCTTGCATGTGGCGCTGGAGCATATGATGTAAATGCTTAGCAAGGCTTTTCCTTTCTTTCAGAAAGAAGTGATTTCCCATAGCTAGATTGGGGAAAAACTTGACAGAAGATTTCTCAGTCTAAAAAACGCCAACAGTGCCACCTAGTCCAAAAACCCTAATACTTTAATCATAACTCATTTAAAAATTCATCTACACAGGTAAAAAACAAGATGTTATAAATACAAAAGGTAAAACGCTGTGATGTATCATACAAGGCATATGAGTTTTCATGCATACATGTCATAATCATAAAAAAATAATTAACACTGACTACACATGTAACTATTACACATTTTATCATCATCATCATCATAATCATCACTTATTAACAAAACTTCAAACTGACGTCACACAACCCTCATCTGGACGCACCTGTCAAAGCTCATTAATGAACACAAGTGACACAACACAATGACAAATTAATTGTGCACGACGTGTTGTGTTACACAACGGTGTAGATAATTCAGTACGATGGGCGATGTTGGTTAGTTATACAGGGTGTAAAAAAAATTGCTGCAAATATTTTAAGAGGAGAATTGGCCCATGAAACGAAACAACTTTCCCTAAGGAACATAGGTCGAAATATGAAAAAAAACTTTGGAAAAGGAATCAATCAACAAAGTCAGTCAGCTGATCTGGAATCTTGTTTGGAAGGTCGAAAAAAATTTTTGGTTTCCCAATATAGCCCCCATAGAAAAAGTTGTCCAGTTTCATGGTCTAAGCACGCCTGCAAAGTTTTCTTTACATCCCTTACACCCTGTTAAAAAAAATATTATTACTTATTTTTCGACATGAACTGAATATAAATATTTAGGTCTGTGCAAGTTGTATATCAAAAGCTTTGTACACAAAATATGGCCAGTCGACCGTCCATCCGTACCTCGACAAGTATCCCATGACTCGTTTGTCATGTGTACAGCATGACTTGGACAAATTATGTTGGACATCGGTCGCTTTCCGTACTTTATATGCGTACTAAATTATCCCACATAGTCATTATGCTTTCAATGTAAAATGAATATGACTAATTGTTGTAGAGGCTGGGTTTCGCTGCGTAGTGGGACGCTACGATGTGCTACGGCGTAGCAAAATTGTAGTGTAATAAAATTAAAGAAAATGTTCATCACTTCAAAACATGACAGTTTAAAGCAAAGTCGCTTCCCGCGTTTGTCATGCATGTATGCTTAGATATTTATAAATACAGAACTGATTTTGATGCAGGTTTTCCTGCACCATTATGGCGTTTTCCTGGCATATTTTAATACATTACATTTTTTTCTCTTGAATCATTTCATCTATAACATAATTGCACCTCTGCCGGTTGTATAGTTTTAAAAATGTGAGCATATATACATGATACAGACACAAGGACAGACTTGGGACGCGACTTTGCTTTATACTTTCTAGTGATACTCGGTCGCCCACACAAAAAGAGAGAGAGTGATACTTGTAACCGTGTGATGCCGGCTTAGAATAGCATCACCCCACATCCTTCCCGTGGGTGTCGTAAGAGGCGACTAAGGGACTCGAGAGTATTAGTGTATTACAATTTTTAGGCGACAGGCTGACAACCTGTCACTATAGTGATACACATGTTTTCTGAAACAACCTTGGAAAACAATCCTCAAAAATGTCAGACGTGGCGATAGCGACCGTGTTCTTGCGGCTGTTAACGCTCTGCCTACCCCGCAAGGGATAAAGGCGTGATATGTGTATGTATGTATGTGTGATACTTGTATATAATCACTAGCCCCATACGTCTGTGATAGACGATTTAATCAGTGTCTGAGGCAAGACTTTTCGTGACTATATAAGTCGATGCGGGAGCGGCGTGACTTCGCACGCTCTACAGGTGAAGGTGGAATTAGAAACTCGAACATACATGTTTAGATGTCGTTGTTTTTGCCTTTTGTAGGCGAGATCAGAGAACCAGGCATTAACGTGAGCCTTACTCTTCATAATTACATACATACATACATATATCACGCCTTTATCCCTTGCAGGGTAGGCAGAGCGTTAACGGCCGCAAGAATACGGTTGCTATCGCCACGTCTGTCATTTTTGAGGATTGTTTTCCAAGGTGGTTTCAGAAAACATGTGTATCACTATAGTGACAAATTTTCAGCTTGTCGCCTAAAAATTGTAATACACCAATACTCTCACTATATAACTCGAGGGTACTCACCCTTAGTCGCTTCTTACGACATCCGCGGGAAGGAAATGGGGTGATGCTATTCTAAACCAGCATCACAGGGCATCTTTCTAATTACGTATACACATACATGTAGTCGTCTTAACCCATCTAAAAGCTAGCTGGTGCAATTCCTATGTACACCACCCACTCATCAAAGCCCCCAAAATGACACTGACCGAGTAATATAGTGAATTCCCGACATGATTTCAGCGCGCCCCGGGGACCGAATTAGTGACCTACGTGACTCGAATGGCAATTTTTTGTCCTCACGAAATATGACTTCCTCGGCCGCAGCGGTTCCCAAACTTGTCTGGACTGGGTCACGTTTGCGAATAAAGTTGTTAACAGAAGTCGCATCCTATTTAAAAAAGGCTGAAATCGTTCTGGACTCCACTGTAATTTAGGTACTCTTGGGTTGAACTAATCAATAATCTGCCATTTATCAATACCTACATAATAACTTTTTTAATTAAAAATTACCAAAAACTAAAACCCTACTACTGAGATTTCACGCTGTACTAAGTAAGAAGCAAGAAATTTGAAATATTAAACACTAACGTCACGATTGAGTTTGATGAAAACTTTCAAGTTGAAAAAATACACATGAAACCCTCGAGTCCCTTAGTCGCCTCTTATGTTCAACACCCGCAGGAAAGGAATAGGATAAGGGTATACTAAGCCGGCATCATACGGTTAATTTTATATATAGAGGTGGATACCGAAAACATATGTTATTCCAACGGAAAACCAATTAAGAAACCAGTGACTAATAAACAAATAAAAAAGCAAATCAAAATTGTGTCCTATACCTAATTGCATTTCCATGTCTTAAGACTCGACAATCAACTTTCACAATCCGCCAATGAATCGCAGAACTTTGGCAAACACTGGAAAGTACTCAAGAGGCCTGTTTTTACAATGGCCAGAGTTGAATGTTATCGACTTCTGCCGACTTTTAACGACAATTTTATACAACAAAATGATAATTAAGGGCGTTTTGTTGCGCCGGAGGACGTTTGCGGCCCCTGCTCAAACTTTTCAGGGAAAGTTTTTGCTTCTGTTTCCAGTAATTTGTACTTCTGAACAAAAGTGCCTAGAAATAACAAAAGTAGAAACAAAACTCATCGGATATTTAAAAAACAGAAAAAATACATGAAACGATGTAATATCAAATCATCTCAAATTGCAAAGTATGGCAGCACAACGGCCAGAATTAAAATTTTTGATGATATCAAGATTTAGATTTCAATTGTTTCTTTCCAAGTAGATTCATAACGAACACTTTAAGAATGTCAGTAATATACAATACAAATCTGTGCCTGAATAAATGAATTAGTCATTGTGAAAAATTCACAATTTAGTCACAAGTCAGACAGTCTCTTTTTATTTTTATGTTACTAGCACAAGTGGCATAAAAAGGCACTGTCTCATGGCTGGCCAGTAGCTATGTTTTTGGACCCGGGGCCATCAAAACTACGCCGGATGGCTTGGTGGGGAGCAGGGTAATTTATAAGAAATATTTTTATGTTTGTTCAACTTCCAGCCCAATCACGGCCTTTGGGCGAGAGCAGACTCCCAGGCTTAAGAGTTGTTTTAGAATTTTAGAACGAGAATGGTGTGGTTTTGTATAGATGAGGCGCATTCACGACTTTGCGGAGCAGAAAACAGACCTCGACGCTAAATGCGATGACTTGAAGAAATTTCTTCTTTTTCCATGGTAAAAGCATATTATGTCACTTTGGGATAACGTCAGATATTTTTTTTTCATTTAACGCAGTATTTTTGGTTTCCGTTACATATTAACTTACAAATAAAAACAAATAAATTGTTCTTTATTGTAAAATGTAGTGAGTATGATGAGTACGAATGTGCTACACAGACGAATATGACTGTACAACATAAGTTGCAGTTATATTTAAAGTGGTCCGATGTCCAGCGTGTGTTTTTTGTCATTATTTTTAATGGCGTTTCTGATTTACGAAACTACGCTCGAAGTAATAACACGGAGCGGGAATGTAATATCCGCTTCCAAAACGTACCAAACGTAGAAAACGTACCAAATAAAAGCCTGCAAACATTTTGTAAACAAAACTCAGTTGAAATATTATACTGAATATTAGAAAAAATTAAACCGACATTCAGCCTTTCAAACGACGAATGCAGACAGTTGAAGACAAAACATTTGGACAGTTAATGCCCACGGTGAGACAATTCGTCCAACCATAACTGATTAGGTTTGTCATCAGTCACGCCTTTATCCCTTGGGCAGTCAGTGCGTTAACGGCCGTAAGAATGCGGTCGCTATCGCCACGTCTGACATTTTTGAGGATTGTTTTCCAAGGTTGTTTCAGAAAACATGTGTATCACTATAGTGACAGGTTGTCAACCTGTCGCCTAAAAATTGTAATACACCAATACTCTCGAGTCCCTTAGTCGCCTCTCACGACACCCGCGGGAAGGACGTAGTGTGATGCTCTTCTAAGCCGGAATTAAACGGCTATAGTCTCGTTCTTTTTTTGGAATCGGTTAGAATATGGCCCGGTGGTCGTTGCCACGCATGGCGGGGTAGGCTAGCGCGTGGAAGGTTTTAATGCTGTTGGGATCCAGCGCCATTCACGCGCCGCTTGCCGTCAATGCGACGCCTAACTCCTTTTGAACGAATGCTGCTTTATCCCTCAGGGCGTGGGCACCTTTTACGACGCTCCTCAATACGGAAACATACGGTCATTCAGTTGCAAGATTTTATTAGTCTCACGCTGAAATATTTACACCTAGAAATTTCTAAACCGTCAAAATTGATAATGCCGTGTGATGTCGGGTTAGAATAGGATCACACTATTTAGTTTTCTTGTTTGTTATAAGAGGCAACTAAGGAACTCGAGGGTTTCATATGTATTACAATTTTTAGTTCACAGGCTGACAACCTATTGTTATATGCGAATTAGGGTCGGCCTTTTCTCCTTCAATGTGGCTGAGGAGTGATCAAATTGTCATTTAAATAGGAAAATAAATTGTTTATAGTTAAGTGAGTTATGACTGTAAATAACTAATTTTCCTGATCACTCATTGTCATGTTTATGTATTTCCGCTGTCGACGAAAGGCGTGGACGAATAGGCACGCACGACTCTCCGAACGACAAAGAACCACCGATTGGTTCGAAACGTCACGGAAACACACAAACATGACAAGAGAGTGATCCGGAACATTAGTTATTTACAGGAAAATTGTGATCCAAAAATGACTTCTTATTTTGCCTTACTTGACTAAAGTACTACTATTATGAGAGTTTAGTTTAACTTGCGCTTTCTTTTTGCGACGAGTTTTCTGTACTTACATTCTGGATATCGGAACGGTACCGACTGAAAAATTCTATTGCGCTTATCTTTTTCCCAAGTCATCCCGATCCCTCTCAAAAGCAGCGCCCGAGGACACGCGGCCACAATCCACGCCTTTTTCTTCTAATTTTGTTTACTATGAGAGGATGTTTGAATCGCGAGACCAGTTGTTAGTGTCGCCTCTAATAAGAAATTACAGTCTCCTTTCCCTTCAACCGCCTTTAATTCTTACAAATGCCCGCTATTTTCGACCCCAAAAGAAGAAAATTAAAAATACGCGATCTCTACCAGTCCCGCACTACGAGGGGGCGATAATTATGAAAAGTAGGGGAGGGAGGGAAAGAACGGAACACTGGCGGTCAAAGATGAGCTTTCGAGTAAAAAAATATTCAATATAATATGGAGTCGCCGCTAAACGCTATCAGAGTTGATAATCGCTCCCGAGCCGCTTTGAGTACCTTAATGAAGTGTTTCATGGAAGAGAGGGATTTTTTTTTTTTATTAAAGTCTACGGAATAAAACTTAAACGATAATATTTTACTTTACTACGCCGTCTTCGGGTCTTGCCGGATTTCGGGGAAAACAATCAGAACAGAGAGTAACATCAATAAAAAGTTACGAACTCAACCTTGTCCAATCGTTACGCGAGTTTAACGGCCTATGTTGCCGTCCGCTTCAAAATTCCCAATACAAGTGATTAACATAAAAAGGAAACAATAACCGTTTAAAATTCGAATCGGTATTGCCCTTTTTTATTGGTGAAAAATCGCAATTTGTGAGCGGGGAACGTACGAAAATTTAAATTTGAATTTCCGGCGGAGCGCCACCGGGTAATTAGAGGCTAATGAGAGCGAGTGCCTCTGTGCCCCGTCCTACTTCCACCGCGGACACAGTAGATATAAGAAACAAACATGAATGATGATTCAAAAATTAAAGAAACTAAAGTCTGTAAAACATAGGATGATCCCAGTGACGTTTGTGACCTTGGAGCAAATGCTATGACATAAGATCCATGCATTTGCTCCAGGGTCACAAACGTCACTGGGATCATCTTATATTTTACAGACTTCTTCTTCTTCTTCGTCGTGTAAATGTATCATTATATTTTTGATTGCCAGTATTTGGCGACCGCAATGGCGTTCTCTGTAGCTAGTATCAGCTCCTCCCTGCTGCAAGACTATTTTACAGACTATAATGGGTTGACAAAAATACGTAGTTCAAAATTGGTCTCATAAGTTTACACTCCAAGATTTTTTTTGTTACCCCGTAAGAGTCTAGAGTCTAGGCAAATGACTATTTCATTAAGACAGCAGTGACCGCTGTTGTAGGTATACCCGTGACTAGTAATAAGATTCGTAAGAATTTGCGATATTTACACTTAAGAGTAACTCAAATCAAAGAAAATTTGTATTTCATCAATAATTTCCTGCGACCCTCAACATAAACTTATTTATTTATAATAAACAATAACCAGTGCCGTCATGTATATCTCTATTAAAAAAATACACTTTTGTAGAATGCAAGATAGAATACTGTCACTATTATTTTCTTTACTGCCCTGTTGCTATTACGCCGGTACATTTGGAGACATATTTTGTTGCTCGTCTTTTTATGATGTGCCGACTGGTTGTCGTGACGGCCGACTTTTATTATTTGACGTTGTAAAAAGACGAACGTAAACTCATTAACTTTTCGGGTGATATAGGACTTTTTTAATGAAAACATTACATGGTAAGTTATAAAACACTAGTGGGCGCCCGCGGCTCCGGTTTGAATCCCTTAGCATCACGCAGTAAAAAAAAAACCCTATGTGTTAATCCAAGTTACCCTCTGTATGCCAAATTTTATGAAAATCAGTTCTGTAGTATTATGACTGAAATTCCATATCTGTAATATCCCTTTTTAAGACAGCATTCGACAAAATGAAAGTTCAGTTGAAAGTTTACAGCAGTAATCTGAAAACTGTCACAGTATGACATTTCCATACGGACCGTTGATAAGTCCCCGGATAGTTGGAATTATCATCTCATAAAGTATAACGCCACCGTTTACAGCCGTCGACGGGATTGTCACGCGAAATTACTCGTTTTACATTTTATTTCCTGACACTATACGTATATATATTGTAATATATTTTCATTCCACTGTTTATAATGTGAGGTACTTATACAAGGTGTAAAAAATATTGCTGCAAATATTTTAAGGATTGAATCAATCCATGCAACTGAACAACTTTCCCCAAGGAACATAGGTTGAAATGTCAGAAATTTTTTTCAACCTCCCATACAAATTGACTTGGTCGATTGATAATTTTGTATGCGAGGTCAAATGTTTATTTCATATTTCGACCTATATCCCAAGGGAAAAGTGGTTCAGTTTCACGGGGTGATTCACCCCTTATAATATTTGCATCTAATATTTTTACACCTTATGTAAAGTGCCTCATCTTATTACGTGTAAAGATAAAAGTGCAATTTCTAGGCGACGGGATAAAAACCTGTCACTGCAGTAATAGAAGAATTATCGGGGCCCTCAATATTTGTTAGACGTGGCGATTGCGGCTGTGTTTATATGGTCGTTTACGCTCTGCCGATTAATAAATTTATAATTAAAATAAAAACTAAAATTTAAACTTTTGGGTTTCATTTTAGTTATTATTTCAGTTTTATTATTTGTTTTTTTTCTATAATACCGCAAGAGGTAAAGGCGTGATATGTGTAAGATATTTAATTTGATAAAAATGCGCTACATATATTTAGTTAGCTGCTACACCAGTATTGGGAAGATGACAGGGTAAAAAAAGGGTACTAGTAGTAGGCGATTGAAAAACTCTGACAACAGAGTTTATCATGTCCTTGGATAACTCGGTATACCGCGTGAAAGAAGTAACGACACCCAATTAAAAAATGCAATTCGGTGACGCAAGCAAGCATTAAAACGGCCGAGTAAACAACGATTTCCTTGACCCAATTCTTCGGAAAACGTCGGCGAAAGTGATCGCAAACGTTTAATAAGGACGCTACAACGCAGGTGCTTTTCATACTTAACGCACAACGGTGCGCTATGTCGATGTTGATGATGATGGCGACTACTTCGACTCCTAATCAGATCGCCGCTGATGCGCCCGGAAATGGCTATTGTAGCGCATTATTGTAGCTATGTTAGCGCATTGGTAACGCGTGCGTCTGTCAGATGCTTCCCATACTAAAAACTAATGTTGACGCAAATCCAAGATTCAAGATTCAATCGTTTATTTCCAAGTAGATTCACAATGAATGCTTTTAGAATGTCATAGAGTTACATTACAATACTCTCACTGAATAAATGAATTAATCATTGTAAACAATAACAATTTTATGTTCCTAATAGAATCGCGGCACGAGTGGGGAATTAGTCCTTACATCTGACAGATGCATATTAAATGCGGTTGCGCTAAAAATGCGCAGCGTTGTGCGTTAGATGTGGGATTCGCCGAAGAATTTTTGAGTAATTACACCTCTCGGTATCTCGGCGCCTGTGATCGTTCACGCAGCCATCCGTTCATTCTTCCATTCATTCTCAGCTCCAGTTACAGGGTTCCGTCCAAAATAAAAACGAAGAAAGGGAAAAATAAGTTATTTAAGCCGAGAATCAATTAAATAAAATTTGTCTAATTATGGTAAAATGGGGGAAAATGAGACTAGCGGGTAATTACTTGGGATATGGTCAACACCAGCGTCTATGAACCAATTATAAGCCTTTAACGTTATAACTAGTTCATAAATGTTAGAGCCTCAAGTTTTAAACCATTTACATCGTTATAGCTGGTTTATAGATGCTGTTGTCCTAAGTTGCCCGCTAGTCTCATTTTTCCCCATTTGACGTTATTTTTTTTATTATTATTTATTTGAAATTTGAACAAGCAGGCAGTTGAAACAACTGATAACGCATGTATCCTATTGTTTTAGGTTAATTTCAATTTAGCTAAATTTATGCCACATAAATAGCATAGATTTCTGTTAACATCAAAGTGTCAAAAAGTACCAAAACGACTAGACTACAAAGTACAGCCTAAAAACCACAAATTATAAAATTATATGGCACAAAAACACAGGTACAACAAACATAATTCTTATCTAATGGTTTTCAAAATAAAGATTTTGCTAATAATTTATTTATTTCCGTTTGGTCTTTTCGTTTTTGGTTGATATCAACAGAACCCTCTTTCCACAACGCCTTTTTTTACCAACTTTTCCGGGAGGAAAGTTCCTCTAATTAAGGGCTCTAATAAACGCATTAAAAGTTCTTGATACTTTGTCACAAACTGTTCTCGTCGTCACTAGAACGTGTTTGATGCTTACTCTGTGGAAGTATTTAGTTTGACCGACTTACAAAGCAGATAAAAATAGCCGTGCCTTAATAAAAATTGATGCCGTGTGATGCCGGATTAGAATAGCATCACCCCACATCCTTCCCGCGGGTGTCGTAAGAGGCGACTAAGGGACTCGAGAGTATTGGTGTATTACAATTTTCAGGCGACAGGCTGACAACCTGTCACTATAGTGGTACGCTTGTTTTCTGAAACAACCTTGGAAAACAATTCTCAAAAATGCCAGACGTGGCGATAGCGTATTCTTACGGCTGTTATCGTTCTGCCTACCCCGCAAGGCGTAGATAAAGGCGTAAAGGCGTGATATATGTACGTATGTAAAAATAACCCTCATTTTCTTTGTCGAGAGATAAATTTCGTCTTCAATGTAGATTAAATTCGATCCGTTTGTATGTTGGTTGCCGGGTGATGCTGGCTTAGAATTAGCATCACCACATTCCTACCCATTCTTTTTCTATATTTAAGAGCTTAGCTCTTGTCGGTGGAGCATTCGCCATTATGTTCGGTTCCCCGCCAGTGTCTTCACCGACACGACACGACGTTGACTTTTTCCTTTACTTGTTCAAAATAGTTTCGCCGGGGTCTACCTCGACCTGTTTTCCCTTCTACATTTCCTTCTATTATGGTCTTCAGGAAATTTTCGTGTCGTATCAAATGTCCTATCATTTTCCCTCTTCTATCTTCACCCATGGGTGTCGTAAAAGGCAACTCAAAGATGAATTCGTGGAACGGGCAGCAGCGTTTCCAGTACTAAGCTCGTTGTACCAAGTGCGGTCAATATGGCATAACCCCATGTCCAGCAGTGGACAGTTGTGGCTGTAGACGTAGCAGTAGAAGCATATGTAGGTTACATTCACAAAATTCTGAGCAACGAATTTCATAAAAATCACCTCAGTCGATTTCAAACATAGAAGAAGCTAGGTCACTGCGATAATCATGTATTTTATGCTTGTTATTGTTATTTTATTTACTCGAGTACAAAACTATATACGAATATCAAGTACATTTTTCCTCAAAACTCACAAACAAAATACCCAAATAAACCCACATTTCAATATACAAATGACTATTCACCTTCATAATAACAACATAAAAACATTCACCAATTATTATTACAGCGACCACGTTTCGGTGCACTTTATTTTAAGCTTTTTGTGGAAAGTGTTCATAAGGGCCATCAAATACACAGCGCAATTGGACGCAAGCCATGTTTGGTAAAATTCGGCTAAATTAATAAGAGTTGTATTATAATACAGCTAAAAATCATGACTTTATTTAAGTACCTACCTATATATTTCTTGGCTTAAATGCGTTTAGTATGAATCAGCGGCCTGCTGGGCGGTTGCACGCGTTTTTAAACGTTTTTCCGTGAGAACAAGACGGTTTTCGGACATGCAATACCTATTAATTCGCACGTAGTTTAGCTTCTTATTATACACCTATACTGCATATATAGCTTGCTCTTGAATCATTTTATCTATTTAAAAATACCACAGCAGAATTCGTAACGCGGTTCAAAAGTGTAACAAACACATAGAAAAGAATTAACAAGGTACTATTGTCTCTTCATTCAATCTATTTCGCTCGCGTATCGGTAACGGTTCGCGCCGAAGCCCGTCAAATGAGCGCCGGCCCTTAAAGAACAGAAATAAATTTGAAAGCACTAGTGAGTCGATACCGGTGCGGTCGCCACAACAATAACCGAAGTGCTTTGCGCTAATGATGTAGGTAAATGTGCGTTCCGTGCACATAGGGTTGTTAAAAACGGTTCCTTTTAACCGTTATTTCTTTGTTATTAAACATGATGGATTTGTTTCAGACATGATGGAAGAGTAAAGAAATACAGAAAATTACTTAATTAACTTCTTTCTTTATTTCAGTATTTTTTTTATAATTTTCATCATATTTTTATTACGCGTTTTTTGTCCGTTTTCCTTGCTTAAAACTTACATCTAAAAAGTCACGTAACATAAAATATATCGATGCGATGAGATAACATAGAGAAATTAAGAAAACATAAACACAACGAATTTAAGAATATATACTTAAGGTAATGCGTATACTTATGTTTAAGGTAATGCGTGAATTGTTAATCAAAAAATTATTAGTGTTACTGAACATTGTACATATACTTATTAAGGTTAATTTGACGCATAATTCTGTAACGATTGTATAACCGGTAAAATCTAAAACCGGTTTTTGTGACCCTTTTTGAAGCACAGTCAAAATGTGTTATGTTGGGTGTCGGTAGTTTTATCGACGTGTGGAACGAATAAATGGGGCTATCTGTATGATTGAATTTGCTTTTGGTATTTTAATTTGGATAAAAGAACCAATACTGGAATGGTATTGCACTGTGTCGTCGTATACTATGTTGTACGATAACATCATTTGAAAATGAATTATTTGTTGAAAAGATAGCCGTTGTCACACTTAATGCACAACGCATTCGTTTGTTAGATCCATAATAGGAACACCAATCATTGGTCCAACGCACGACGCAAGGCTAGCGCTGCGCCAACAGCGCTTTACCATGGAGAATCACGTTTTTAGTATGGATTTGACAGACGCATGACAGCGTTATTTTAAAAATGCGTTAAGTGTGAAAACGGCTGAAGTACGGTAATTTTAATTGCTGAATGCATAACTTATTTTTATATTAATATTAGTTTCTTATTACTATTAATTATAGTACTATAATTCAATGCATCTTTCTTTCGTTTGGACAATTTTAATAGTTGTTTTTTAAGGATACACATGGTTCCTGAAACAACCTTGGAAAACAACCTCAAAAATGTCAGACGTGGCAATAGCGACCGTATGTTAACGGCCGTTATTGCTCTGCCTACCCCGCAAGGGATAACGGCGTGATATGTGTTTGTACGTATGTATGTATGTTTTTTTAAAATAAAATCTACAGCAAAACAAAGACCCATAAATAAAAATAAGACATTTGACACGCATTCAATTACAACAAGATGAAGGTAAACAGCTGACACAGTTACCTGACACACCTGTCAACTAAAAGTGACAGCCGCTGTCACTCGAGCGCGCACTATTTGTCATCTGTGCGTGCGTATAAACATGTTATTACATCATTCGCTTACACAGTGTCACGACCAGCGTAACTGTCGCTACGCGCCCGTACGTGCGTGTATCAAGCATTGAGGTCAAGCTACACTGGTCGTTACATTTTCTAAGCGAGGGAACTAGGCGCATCAACATGTTATTATTCGTATAGGCAGGTTGTTATTGCGAAACGGTCACTAAAACGTAGTGGCGTGGGTAAACAAGTTCGATCATGCGGGAATAGTAGGTGAGTTTGTAGTTGATAGTTTTGCCGTGTGATGCCGGCTTCGAATAGCATCACACCATTTCTTCCCCGTGGGTGTCGTAAGAAGCGACTAAGGGACTCGAGGGTTTCACGTTTATTACAACTTTTAGGCGACAGGCTGACAACCTGTCACTATAGTGATACACAAATTATCTTAACCGGCCCTCAATATTTGTCAGACGTGGCGATAGCGGCCGTATTTGTGCGGTTTTTAACGCTCTGCCTACCCCGCAAGGGATAAAGGCGTGATATATGTATGTATGTATGTTTGTAGTGAAATATTGTTATTTACGAATATTAGGCCTGCCGTGACCTGACAGATGTTTCCCACCTTAAGCAGGTGATGTAAGTAGGACAACCTTTAAAATTCGACGCGCAAAAATCTCACAGCGGTCTGTCAGATCCATACTAGAAACGTCACTCCCCACCACGAATGACACTGCGATAGAGCTGACAGCGGTTGAGCCGTTTTAGTATGGGAATTGACATTTCTAGTATAGAGCTTGTAGAAGAAAGCATGAATAAATTGAATTCAATTGGATGTGTAGCACACAGTTCGTCATGGCTCCCATCCGTACGCTAGGAATGGTTCGGAAAATTCGAAAATTCTTATGTTTCCTATTACATCATTCACCTTGCCTTATCCCGATCTCGGTCGGGGTCGGCTACCTAACCTAGGGGATTTGACGTGGAACCAAGTTTTTACACAGAGCGACTGCCATCTGACCTCTGCAACCCGGAGGCTAACCTGGCCCGAATCCTAGGTTAAGTCACATTCAAATATCATCTGAATTCAAACTTTACTTGAATGTGGGTTTCATCACGATGTTTTTCCTTCACCGTAAGAGCAGTCGGTAAATGTACGTGAGTAAAAACACAATGGTACATGGCGGGATTCGAACTCGGGTCTCACGATTGTAAGACCGGTGTCCTAACCACTTGGCCACCGACGCTCTCAATGTTTCCTATTACATATAAATGACCAAATTCTATTCGAAATTCCTTCCAGGAATCTTTTGCCATTCCACATTATACAGAGTAATTTTTTAGTCATTAAACAAACTTTGAAGGGTTTTCAAACTCAAACTCAAACTCAAATTATTTATTCAAAGTAGTAAATTTTACATTTATCTTATTGATGGTCAGCAATTAACAATTTTAACAATAGCAATTTTATGAACCTAGTGTAAACGCGGCTCAGGTGGACTAAAAACTTAAAACTAGCCCCTAAAGCACTGCCTCGGGGCTGGCCAAGCTAACCCAACAACATGTAACGTTAGGTGGTAAATAAAATAACATCGAGCAAGGTATTTTCTACTCATGAATCTGAACAATTTTTACTATGAGGCCAAATGAAACACCACAAATATTGAGTGTAAAATATTGGGTGTTTCGTAAAAAAGTTCATACCTACTCGCAAAAATGTATGAAACACACTATGATTTTTCTTCGGTTTCTCAGGTTGCACCATAGTAAAAGTTGTTTAGAAATACGCTAAAAAGTATGTGTACTTATAAAAAAAAAAGTAGTCTGCAAAAATTGCCAAAATCTCTTCGAAATTCCTTGCAGTAGTCGTTTGCGATTCCACATTATACATATGCACAGCGTGTCCCAACTTTGGGAAAATACGCCGCATAAAAAGAGAACTTTTTACATCAAAACTTTACTTCGCAGATTCGTACGTGCGGCCCACTGTATCTGCCGCTGATTACTTACACTATACAGGGTGTAAGGGGCAGCCCTCTTAATACAGGGTTCATAACACATACACACAAATCACGCCTTTATCTCTTGCGGGGTAGGCAGAGCGTTGACGATCGCAAAATCACGGCTGCTATTGCCACGTCTGACAAGTAACGAGGACCTTTTCAGATGATTCGCGTATCACCGTAGTGAAAGGTTATCAGCCTGTCGCCTAAAGATGTCATACACATGAAACCCCCGAGTTCCTTATTTGCCTCTTACAACACCCACGGGAAGAAATGGGATGATGCTATTCTAAGCCCGTGTCACACGGCAAATAAAATAGAGTTCATTAAGACCATAAAAATGACCGTTCCTCTTAGTAATATAGGGCCAAGCAACCAAAAACATTAAGAAAGACGTGCGTTGAATGTGTGTTTAAATATATCTTTATTCAAAAAAACAGTAGAAATGCGTTCACTGCCCGTGTATGAGGCTCATAATATAAAATAAACGATATAAAAAATCACGATCAGCTGACTGCCTTTGCAATGGTTAATAAAAAATATTTAGGCGTTTTCCGCATATTCATAGTCATATCAGTATTCAAATACCGATATTGACGACCGATGTGGCGCAGTGGTAGTGCGACTGCCTTTGACGCAGAAGGTCCCGGGTTCGATTCTCGGTGGGTCACTCACAAAGTTGATATCTATCACTTTGTGAATTTGTTCCCAGTCTGGTTAGGACATTGCGGGCTGAACCACCCGATTGTCCGTAAGTAAGATGGTTCCGTGTTTCGGATGGCACGTTAAGCCGTAGGTCCCGGTTGCTGTCTATGATCACTTAGACGGCGGTCGTTACACAACCATGTCAGAAGCCTACTACTTGTAGAAGGCGGTTGCAAAATTCTGACACTAGGGTTCATCGGGTCGTAGGACGACTCGGTGTCCCACACGAAAAGAAGAAGAAGAAGTATTCAAATGGCTGCCTCTAACACCCAGTATTCTTATGTACCTTTACGTAATCGAGTTCGCAAACAAGAAATAAGGTCTTTGAAGGTGACCATCGTAAAGAATTTTGAAATGAGTTTCGGTCATGTTTCAAAAACGTGAGATTTTTCAAGTTATGTTTCTGTTATCCTGGACTGTGATAATTCTTGTATCTCAAAATATACGATAAACTCAGAACTTTATCAGAATTTTATTTAGTTGAATAAAGTATATTTTGCATATTTTTCATAGAACATAGTGTAATTAATGTAGGTAATGAAGCAAGGGTAGCGCGCTGGCAACCAGAGCGTACCTTGGCTGATCCAAGATGCCTACAAGATAATCATTATTACAAAAAACCAAGGAATTTTCTCTAAATAGATATAAACAAGCACATAACAAAACAAATCTTATTCTTATTCTTATTCTTAAATTACCTATGGGCACACTGAACTCTGCAAGACCTATATATAGCCACTGAGAACGCTTCTGGCGGAGTGTTAGTCAGAAATAGAACGTGAAGTGCTAGACACTAACTAATGAATGCTGATGCGCTAGATACTAACTAAAAACTAACATAAATCACGCCTCTTTCCCGTTGGGGTAGGCAGAGACTATTTCTTTCCACTAGCTATGATCCTGGCATACTTCTTTCGCTTCTTTTACATTAATCAGTCTTTTCATGCACGCTCGTCGGTTTAGGGTACTTCTGACCTGGCCATTCTTTAAAACGTCCCCGATTTGTTCCAGGTAGGCTCTTCGCGGCCTTCCAACATTTCCACTAACACTCGCCTTATATATCTCCTTCGTTAATCTCTTTTCATTCATTCTCTCAACATGACCAAACCACTTTAGCATTTCCTTTTCAATCCCTGTCACTATATCTTCTTTTTCGCCACAACGTTCTTTTATTACACTATTCCGTATCCTATCATTCAATTTCACGCCAATCATGCTTCTTAATGATCTCATCGCTGCTGCATTTATTCTACTTTCATTCTTCTTTTGCCATACCCAACTTTCACTGCCGTACATAAGTGTTGGTACTAACACTCCTCTATGCACAGTAAACATAAACAAACCTGCCGTCTTGTTCTGTGTTCGTACCGTGTGTGCCGCCCTCTAATGAGGAGCCAACTCAATACTCGATGCTAAGCCCTAGATTACGTTCGACTTGTTTGTAGTACACCCCATTAGAATTTACATGCAAGTCTTTATCCCCAGCAGTGTAGGCAGAGTGTTAACGGTCGCTTTTGCCACGTCTGAGAAATTATATGAAGGGCTTTTCTGTAAAATCGTGCATCACTATACTAACTAATTGTTAGTCTCTCGCCTGAAGTTGTCATACACTGAAACAAGAAAGTTGTTCAGTTTTATGGGCTGATTCACCCCTTGAAATATTTGCACTTTAATATTTTTACACCTTCTATAACAATCTTTGTGCCGTGTGATGCCGGCTTAATAGCATCAACCCACATCCTTCCCGCGGGTATCGTAAGAGGCGACTAAGGGACTCGAGATTATTGGTGTATTACAATACTTAGGCGACAGGCTGACAACCTGTCACTATAGTGATACACATGTTTTCTGAAACAACCTTGGAAAACATTCCTCAAAAATGTCAGACGTGGCGATAGCGACCGTGTTCTTACGACCGAAAACGCTTTGCCTACCCCGCAAGGGATAAAGGCGTGATATATGTATGTATAACAATCTTAGTGATATTAAAATTGTCTCCATGTTGTTCTAGATCTAGTCTTATCTAAAAATGCAAAAAATTGCGGTGGCAAGTACTACTGTCAAATTAATCCTGAGCAGAGCTTCTGTCTTAGTTTAACGAGCTAAAGCGTGACACTAACCAACACTGTCGGCTTAACGTCTTAAGCAGGGGACACTGGAGCAAGGGGACTCTGGGAAAAAATACAAAAAGTAGGATAATAGTCCATGGCAGACTGGTCTTAACAAATTAAAAACAAGCATTTAAAATCGCTGCAATGTAAAACAAAAAGATCATCATTCTTCTTGTGCGATGTGTCGTGTGATTCTGGCTTATAATAGCATCACCATATTTCTTTCCCGTGGGTGTCTTAGAAGCCGACTAAGGGGCTCGAGAGTTTCATGTGTATTGCAATTTTAGGCGACTGGCTGACAACCTGTTACTAAGACTAGACTAGACTAGTTGCAGCTGTTGGTTCGCACTATTAGATAAATAAATGGCATAATATAAAACACGTTTTTGTATGGAAAAAATATACTGTACAATACAGAAAATAATATTTCAGACTTAAGAAAAGGTTTTAGGCACATTAACCGACGAAAAATGGACGTTTGTACTTTTTACGTCTGTTAAAGTCGGTTCTCTTTTTAAAAAAGTTATTTATTTTTAGCACTGGCTTTTCAGCTGATGTATTGAACCCTAAAAACTTTTTTTTTTACTATTAGTCCCTGCCATTAGGTACGTGACACTATTGTACAGTCACATCGCTAATGGCCAAGCCGATGGACACGACATCACACAATCACACAATACACACATGACAAGCCAAAACCACCGCTAGCGTTTTCTAAATTAATTCAACGTCCGTTACGTGTTTTTTATGAAACACTGCACAATGGATCAAAAGAATACCAGCGATGTATGTAAAATACAATAGATTCGGTCTGGCTAATAGAGATGAGGAAAATAATCGTTTTTTAAAAGAATCGATGTATTTTACAGAAAAAAGTATATTTTTACTTAATAATTCAAATAATGATAGATTTTCTAAACTTTCGAGAAAACAACAGATTCTTTTGCACTAATGAATTATTTTAGGTCTAGCGTAACATCAATTAAATACAAGACACATCTTTTTTAGACCCTGAAAATTATATTGTTATAATGTTTACATCGGTATGATGATTATTTGTATTTAGCAGTAGTAATTTCAAAAATATAACATTGCGTAAAATCAAGTAGGTAGGATGAAAATTAAAATATGAAAAAGAAATCGATGAGTTTTTAAAATTGATTAAAAACATTTTTTTCAACGTCTTTAAGTTTAGAAATAATCGTTTTTTTTTACTAAATTCACATCTCTCGTAACTAAATGGACAGAAACGTGGAAAGGGGAAATTAGGGCAAATTGATGTGCTGCGGTTGGATTTCATTCTCGCATTGTTGCGTCCGCGGCGGCTGTCAAAGGACATAACGTGCTGTTGCCATTTTATAGATGACTCATAGAACAAACATGCAACGTGTGAATTTAGATCAGAATATGTTATAAATTATTTTTTTTTATGTACAAACTAGTCATAATACAGAACTTTTATTTTTCCGCGGTTAAAATTTAAAAAATGTTGCATATAATCAAAGAAAACATAAAAAACACACAGTGCTTTATTAATTAATCATTTTTCCATAACCTTAAAAACTCGATGGGAAAAAAAAAACGATTTCTGCTATCAAATTCATATCTCTAAACATGGATAGATACGTGGAAAGGGGAAATTGGGGCAAATTGATGTGCTGCGGTTGGATTTCATTCTCGCATTGTTGCGTCCGCGGCGGCTGTCAAAGGACATAATGTACTACGAACGTGCTGTTGCCATTTTATACATGATTGATAGAACGAACTTGTAGCGTATGAATTTAGAACAGAATATGCAGCAGAATAAGTAATATGCAACAAGTAAAAAGTCATTATTAAATTCAGTGCTCACTGCTATTTCACATTGTTCTAGTTATGAAGCTGAACACTTCTCTCAAGAAACAAACATATTTTGTAAAAAATATAACATTTTTGTATGCGAGGAGCAATTTTTTTTTCATATTTTGACCTAACCTAACCCCACCAGAAAATATTTGAATTATTGATTTAAAAATAACCTTATATATAACTTTGATGATAAAGTTTTTTAATTTTTAAAAGGTATCCACACATCTTTACATTTTCTTCTTAACACGTAATGGCCTTTAAAAAGTACTTTGTTTAAGCAATAACCATTATGTTTGCCAAAAAGACGTTCATATGCTTCAAAATTCCAAGTAAATGTACATATTAGACTCAATTTCTCGCCCTTGCACAGTAATCTCACTTTACAAAGTAATTTGCGAAACAAAAACAAGTTAATTTATTAGAAGGTCTTTATAGGGCATCTTGGTGTACTAAATGGCACAAACTTGCTCAGTTTGCTCACTTTTTGCGATATAGTTGATGTAAATTATGTTATTGTGCTACAACTTTTTGGAAATTGTCAAAGTCAAGTTTTCGGGCACTTTTTGTTACTTGGCATATGATGCTGGCTTAGAATAGCATCACATTATTTTAGGCGTCTCGCGTGTTCTGCAATTTTAGGTGACTAGCTGACCTGTTACTAATGTACACAATTTTTCTAAAATTGCCTACAACTTTTTGTGATAATGCCCCAAAATATTTACGACCGTCTGCCTACCCGTAAGTGATAACTGCTTGATATGTACGAGTATGCATGTTCTTCTACCTTACAAATAAAGCTTTTTTTAAATTTTTGTACGTTTATATAATAGAGTTTGATGGAGAGTTTTCCTAAGTTCACCCTACGAGTACACGAGAAGGGAGACGGGGGCAGGAGGGCACCTCTCGACACGTGCTCGAGTTCGCTCCGAGGGGGCTATTTATTATAAGTCGAGAGTTTATTTTGCCCCAACCGTTTGTAAGGATCACTTTTTTCATGGTTTTGGCGTTTTTCGGATGTGCTTAGTCATCGTTGTTTATTTGCCAGATTTTGTAATATTAAAGTGTTAAATTGTTTCAAATGTTTTTAATCAAACTGCATAGAATAAGAAAAAGCTAAGTACTTACTAATAGTTTTCCTCGCCACTACCCACGTGTCCCACACGAAAAGAAAGGAGAAGAATTTGTCCTCAGTACGAAAAATTTCGGGTTAAGAGCCATTTTTGGAAACATGCAAAATTTTAATAAAAACTTGTTAAGAGCTTTTGTAACAGAACTATCCATATAACATTGTTTGTATACTTAAGCAGCAAGTAGCTATAGTTCTTTGATTAAACTAACCCTTACTTATCATAAATTATTCCTTTACAGGTAAGCGAAACTGACAACTAAATCACTGGAAACGATGACATCATCCACGTAAGTAACCCATCTGTCATCCGGCAATCGTCACACGACATACCATAGTGAAGCATAGTACTCTCTCCATTCTGCGGCCGCTTAAATTAATATCAGTCGAGAGTAGAGATGTGCCAAATATGATTTTGGCAGATTATCTAACTAGCGACTACTACTTCAAAAAATAAATATAAAATTTACTACTTTGAATAAATTATTTGGTTTTAAATTTTACGAGCTGACTCATTGATTGGGATTATGCACTCACAGTGCTAATATTATTCTCATAAATGAATGAAAATAGAAATTGAAAAATGGCAAGCGTCAACCGGGAATCGAACTCGGAAATGTTGGAAGTTCGATCTAATTGCTCATTAACTGCTCTGTAATTTTTTTATTTCTTATTTTCGTTCATTTACGACCTGACTAGTCAAATGCCGACTAGTTGATTTCGGTGAAGTTTGGAAGAAGAAAATCACATGCGTTCACTTTTCTTGATCCTCGATTATTAAGTCAGTTTATTATAGGTTTACAACAAATTTAAACACGGAAAAATTACGTATAATGAGTAAATTTTAACTTCAATTTATTTATTTTCTACATGTACAGTTTACAATTATCCGCTTTTTTATACATCGTTTTAATATTTGCTTATTCGTAACTGAAAAGGTTTCCTCAACAAATGATTTGTAAATGCTTCGTTCCTCAAAATTAAGACTTTTATAGTGGAGTTTTTATTGGAAACAATTATATCCCTTTATTTGATTATGGTATGTATGTATTTATGTGTATGTATGTAATAACTTTATCGTAAAAAACAAGAAGTTGTTACAAAAAAATATAAATAAACTAATGGAATGTGTAGGCACAAAGGCGGACTTATTGACTGTATAAATTGCCGTTATCACAGCTGACTAATAATTAAACAGCTAACTACCCGTCGACTATAAAACTGGCTGACTAGTCAATTTTCCTGACTAATGAGCACATCTCTAGTCGAGAGGATGACATAAATTACGTCAGCGGTTCGGCCTAATCTCCAGAGCCACAAACTTATCCGTGGATCTACGGAAGCGTTGGCAGTCAGTACAGCCTGCTAACCGAGCAGTACTCGGCAGAACATTAGTACATAGAGTATGACTCAGTTGAGTATTTAAGCTATTGCCATAGAATATGAGTAGACTATTGAGATGTTGGCATGCAGTTTATATAAGATGTAAAAATATTAGCTGCAAATATTTGAAGGTGTGAATCAGCACATGAAACTGAACAACTTTTCCTAAGATACATAGGTCAAAATGTGAAACAAAAAAATTGGGACCTCCCATACAAAATTACCGACCGACCAAGTCTCATGGTATGGGAGGTCCGAAAAAAATTCTCATAATTCGACCTATGTTTCTTGGGGAAAGTTGTTCAGTTTTATGGGCTGATTCACCCCTTAAAATATTTGCAGCTAATATTTTTACACCCTGTATTTTGAACCAGGTCTATAAAGCTACCTTCCTCTCTTTCCGTGTCATCATCATCATTGTCCTCGTACGTCTGTGACAGACTATTTAATCAGTGTCTGAGGCAAGACTTTTCGTGTCTATATAAGCCAATGCGAGAGCGGCATGACTTTCCGCACGCTCTACAAGTGAAGGTGGAATTAGAGACTGGCACATGCATGTATAGGTGTTGTTAAAAACGCGGGCAAAGTTTTTTAATGATTAGATCAGATTTTATTATACTTAGTACAACATTAAAACTTGTGTCAACCTATTAGTACCCAGACAAGACCCAGACTTGGCGATATACATTTCATACCACGATTGCTAGTGCGGTATACAAATTATCACAAATATGACTGGCTATTACTCGGTGTTTTATGTACGAGCACTGCTTTATAACTACTTATATCTGTGGTATGTACCTAGTATACTAACATCATTAGCATTATCATCTTTGGGAATGAGTTTAAACTAGTTATCTTGAGTCACTATTTACTTATGACGTGACAGCGTCTTATAAATCCATGGAGCCGGCTGCACGCACCAAAAAAACATGACTCATGTGGCGTTACCTCGCTCTGAGGCGTTCCATTTAAAGCATGAAGCGCAAGCGAGAGCTCGTAGCGAGCGAGGCATATTTAGCCTCCGCGGTCGGCAGCGAATATCTATCAATCAAATAAAATTGAAATTTTCTTTTCAAAAATGTTACCATTTCATTAGTAATTTGTTATGACGTAGTCACGTTTAACTATCACAAGTAAACCGAGTACAGACAACTTATTTTTCAATTATTTATAATAATACAATTTTGTTATGAGTAAAAAAGTTAGATTATGTTAATTTTAAATCAGATTACAACATATAAAGTTAAAGAAAAGTAAGGCACGTTTTAAAAAAGTTTTTTCTTAACAAGATAAAGTCCAACGCCCTAAGCATATAAACTGGGCTAATTAAATTAAAAAATCCCAAAAAATGTTCACGTCGTCATTTTATTTTGAAAAATCAATGTTCAGGTGGCGGGTTTTATCGGCCCGGAGCAGATTGGGGGTTAAGATTTGCTCGTTTGTATTCAGCAGGCGCTTGGGCACGCGGGCCTCGAGACTAGCGGGGAGGGCAGTGGGGAACGGTTGCTATAATAGCGAGCATTGAAGATCAAGTTTTAATACATACATACATAAATCACGCCTTTATACCTTACGGGGTAGGCAGAGCGTTAAAAATACGGCCGTAAAAATACGATCGCTATCGCCACGTTTGACAAATATAGAGGGCAGTTTGAGATAATTTGTGTATCACTATAGTGACAGATTGTCAGCCTGTCGCCTAAAAGTTGACAAGGGATTTTATTAAACGGCTGGCGGATCGCACAATTGACGCACGACGGAGCGCAAAAATATCGCAGTGCTCTGTCAGATCCATACTAGAAACGTGACTCCTCATACTAAAACCTTACTCGACGGACGACGCTGCTACGGCGCTGCGTCAACAGCGAATGAGCGGTTTTAGTATGGGGATTGAAATTTCTTGTATGGGTCTGACAGAACGCTGCGTTATTTTAGCGATCCATCGTACAGTAAGTGTGCGATCCACCTAACATATTCAAATGTTATACACAATGGGCTGTGATTGTTTTTATAATGTTTCTTTATCCGCCGGTTGTGTGGCCAGCGCTAAAGGTTTGCAGGCTCGACGGGACCTAAATACCAGGAGATTCTATTAGCGTATCGAGGCTTCCACTCGCAAATCAGGTCGGTTATCTCAGCACACACGGTTCAAGTTACTTTCTTTATATACGAAGAAAAAAAACATACATACATACAGGGTGTAAAAAAATTTGCAGCAAATATTTTAAGGGGTGAACCAGCCCACGAAACTGAACTACTTTTCCTAAGGAATATAGGTCGAAATATGAAACAAATATTGAACCATACGAAATTACCGACCAGCCAAGTCAATTTGTATGGCAGGTCAAAAAAAAAACTCATTTTTCGACCGATGTTTCTTGGGGAAAATTGTTCAGTTTCATGGACTGGTTCACCGCTTAAAATATTTGCAGCTAAATACAAGGTGGAACTTTAAATGCGCAAAACCTCAGACACCGTCTTTCAGCCCATGAAACTGAACAATTTTCCCCAAGAAACATAGGTTGAAATGTGAGAAAATTATTCCTACCTCCCATACAAATTGACTTGGGAAAGTTGTTCAGTTTCCTGGGCTAATTGAGGGTGTCTGAGGTTTTGCACCTTCGCAGCTTGTACACGAAGAAAAAAATCATTGTGAGATCAGAAATCCAGCTACGCAAAATAAATCCTGCCTCCTTCCCTAGCACAACTAACAGGTAAACAGTGACTAGTCGTTCAAATATGGTCATAATCGACACATTCGAACAAAAATGGGAGACTTCAGAAATATCGTGTATCCTTTTAATGACATGTTGACAGCCTGTCGCCTAAACTGTATTATATTTACTTTTATGTTGACAGCCTGTCGCCTAAACTGTATTATATTTACTTTTATGTTGACAGCCTGTCGCCTAAACTGTATTATATTTACTTTTATGTTGACAGCCTGTCGCCTAAACTGTATTATATTTACTTTTATGTTGACAGCCTGTCGCCTAAACTGTATTATATTTACTTTTATGTTGACAGCCTGTCGCCTAAACTGTATTATATTTACTTTTATGTTGACAGCCTGTCGCCTAAACTGTATTATATTTACTTTTATGTTGACAGCCTGTCGCCTAAACTGTATTATATTTACTTTTATGTTGACAGCCTGTCGCCTAAACTGTATTATATTTACTTTTTATCATCATGATGAGGTCTTTTAGTGGAAATTTGGAGGTGATTTTGTAAAAACTACAGTGATACACGAATCATCTGAACGGGCCCTCAATACTTGTCAGACGTAGCGATAACGACCGTAATTTTACGATCGTTAACGTTGTGCCGACCCCGCAAGGGATTAAGGCGTGCATGGGTATTATGTAAAAACTACGTGTTTTAGAAGGAAATCTTAGATTTTCAAGTTTTTGGTGTAAAATCCGTTGAAAACATAAAAACCGTAAATGAAATGTTATTAACAAGCCTGAATAAAACAAAATTTGCCCACAAATGTACACTACATGCTGTAAGAGTACGTCCATTTAGCGGAACATCTACATAATTTAATTTCTTCTGACAAAAAGCTAGTTACAACGTGTACCACATTAACTAATTACATGAGGGACACCGAAAATATTTCGAAGCTTCACTAGAAGCAGCCGAAATATTTCACAGCTCCACAGAGCTCCACCAAGCTCCACAAAACTCCACTAAGAGTAGCAAAATAAAAAGTGAACAAGTCCCGTCGGCGACTTTTCTAAATGCAGAAAACGCTACAATTACGCGACGTCAAAAAGAGAAAAAAACAACATCCGTCTCGCTCGCGCAAAAAGCTTTTTAACCCAGTTATAAAGTCGCGAGTTTGAAGAGTATTAGGAAGAGTGAAAGTTTGGGAGGATTTTGTCTATCTCGGCGCTTTTTATGGAGCGCTAGGATTGTGTCGTGTTTAAGATAGTGATATACGGACTGCTCACAGAATGCTAGGCTGCACTCAGACTAGGTGAATCGCACACTTATACAAAACATCGCAGCGTTTTGTCAGATCCATATTAGAAATGTCACTCCACTCCCCATACTAAAACCGCACTCGACGGAAAACACTACGATAGCAGGGCTGCATTGACAGCGTTTGAGCGGTTTTAGTATGGGGATTGACGTTTCTAGTATGGATCTGACAGACCGCGGCGATACTTTAGCACTCCGTCGTGCGTCAAGATTATTGAAAAACCTTATCATGTGACGTGATATTTTTCATTCTGCATCTTGTAAACAGAACCATCCAGTCAATTTTACTTGATCCCACTTTTACCATTGGTGTTTGTTTTCGTACACGTTTTTTTATTTAGAGCGATCTTGTAAAGTGTTTCCGCGCGGTGTAAAGGGAGAGAACGTTTCAATTTGAAAATTTAATGTAGCGTTTGTAAAGTCTGATTTCGCTAAAGAAAAACATTTTTTCCAACAAGCGGAGAGTTTTCTAAAGGATTTGGAAGACTTTAGTGCGGGCGTAGCAGGTTCGTAGAACGTAGCCGTTTCGTAGCAGTCTTCGTAGAAACTTTCGTAGCAGTTGTTTATAAATTGCTGTTTTATTCCATACTGATTGTAAAAAGTCTAGGTTGTTATTTTTGAAGCAGAAAAGTTCAAACTTAGGCCTGGCCAGTGCCTACTTGCTACTTCGCCAACCGGTGTGGTTCGCCAAATCGCTGTCTTTGCCTACTGTGGTTTACCTACTTTAGCCATTGGCCAACTGATTGTGAAGATCACTCCATTTCACTACTAATGTGTATTCGTAATCGAGGTACGAAAAAAACATAGGGTTCGACATGCGTACTCGTACTCGTAGGTACGATAAAGTAAGGTACGACTTTATTTTTTCAGATAAAACACATTGAGGGCATTATAACAAATTGAGGGCTGTTCAGACGATTTGTGTATCACTGTAGTGTCATTTTGTCGGCCTGTCGCTTAAAAATTGTAATACACATGAATCCCTCTAGTCCCTTAGTTGCCTTTTACAACAACCACGGGAAGAAATGGGGTGATGCTATTCTAAGCCGGCATCACACGGCACCTTTATATTCGCCTACTAATTTGCCCAGCAAATAGCATGCCACTAATCCGTGACTACCCCGGGGTGCATAAATTGAATAGATGCCGCGGCTCCCAAAAGCTATGATAATCATTTCTATTGCCCCAATAATCGGGGGCTAATCGCACTAGATTCCGATTGCTAACAGACCTATACTATAGTATAATAGCTTATACGTACAGTCAAGCCGACATAGCTCTTAGGATAAGCAAGTTGAAATGGCAATCTTCTTCTCTTTTCGTGTGGGACACCGAGTCGCCCAACGACCCGATGAACCCTAGTGTCAGAATTTTTCAACCGCCTTCTACAAGTAGGAGGCTTCTGACATGGTTGTGTAACGACCGCCGTCTAAGTGATCATAGAAAGCAACCGGGACCTACGGCTTAAAGTGCCACCCGAAACACGGAACCATCTTTCTTACGGACTATCGGGTGGTTCAGCCCGCGATGTCCTTACCAGACTGGGAACAAATTCATAAAGTTATAAATATCAACTTTGTGAGTGACCCACCGAGAATCGAACCCGGAACCTTCTGCGTCAAAGACAGTCGCACTACCACTGCGCCACATCGGTAATGGCAATGGGCAGGCCACGGGTCGGAAGACCTAGTGTTGGACGGCCTCCCACAAGGTGGACAAATGATCTGGTGAAGATTGCTGGACGCCAGTGGATGCAAGTTGCACAGGATCGTTCACTTTGGAAATCTTTGGGGGAGGCTTATGTTCAGCAGTGGTTGTCTTCCGGTTGAAATGACGATGATGTTTACAAAAATTATTTTTCTTACCATTTTTTAAGTTATTTTTTTTAGAAGAACTCCGTTTTTTGTGAGTTAAAAAACCACAAACCAAGGCTCGATCCACCAGCACTTTTAAATCTTACCCTCTCATAATTTTTTTCAATCCAACCAAATTTCCAGTCTAAATTTCAACTGTGTTGTCTAACTCCACCTGAGCTGGACTGTACAGTGAACTGGTGTTGGAATCAGCTTATACTTAATCCTGATAATCATTTCCAAATTACCTTTGGATATGTGTAGTGTTTAGATTGGATAAACTGACTTTTGAGGCCGTACAAATTTAAATTTCAGTTTTTAGAAGCTATCCCTAGCGTTGGATTTTCATACAAACGTATTCCTTTGTTTTTTTTTTCAAGTAATGCATTAAGAGCTATAATTCTTTTACTATTACTTTAAGGTCTACTTAAGCCATGCCTCTATTACTTTCTTTTTTCTAGAAAATAATTATGAAGTGAAAAATAAGCATTTTCCGTTTTGTATGAAAAAATATAAAATAGCCATAATTTCTTCTCGTAATTATTTTCCGAAAAAAGAAAATAATAGAGGCAAGGCCTCAGTTGGCTATGCAAATATAATAATTTTATTCGGTCGTACTCAAATAGAATGATTGAATCAAACATTTTTTTTAGTGTGAAATTAAAACCCATTTCAAATGCTTCCATTTTGCGGAAAGCAGAACAGAATTACACCATCCTCGAATCCGCGCGCGGATGAAGTTTCAATATTTTGTTCCCTCATGTAAGGGGTGCCGTGTGATGCCGGCTTAGAATAGCATCACCCCACATCCTTCCCGCGGGTGTCGTAAGAGGCGACTAAGGGACTCGAGATTATTGGTAAATTACAATTTTTAGACGACAGGCTGACAACCTGTCACTATAGTGATACACATGTTTTCAGAAACAACCCTGGAAAACTAACCTCAAAAATGTCAGACGTGGCGATAGCGGCCGTATTCTTACGGCCGTTAACGCTCTGCCTACCCCTCAAGGGATAAAGGCGTGATATATGTATGTATGTATATAGAATGTATACAGTTACACCGTGCTCGAATCCTCGCACGGATGAAGTTTCAATATTTTGTTCCCTCATGTAAGGGGTGCTCGAAACTCGTCGGTCCCGGCTCAATATCTCCCTCGGAACAAAACGGATCAGCCTGTATCTCGGGCGAACCCAGATGTATGGAGAATAGGATTTCTGGATATGCCTGAATAATTTAAGAGATTCGAATGTGCGGCGTTGAAGGTGTGTTTAATATTGGCAGTGGATGCTTTTGACGCTTTTTGGAATATGTTGTGGATTATACTTTTCTGCCATAAACCCATAAGTATATTTGGGTCGGATTTACGTAGTTTTTTTGTATTTACATTTACACATAGGCACATACAAAGATCACGCCTTTATCCCTTGCGGGGTAGGTAGGTTAACGCCCGTAAAATACGGTCGCTATCGTCACGTCTGACAAATGTTAAAGGCTGTTTCAGATACTTCATGTTACTATAGTTATAGGTTTTCAGCCTGACGCCTAAAATTGTAATACGCATGGAACCCTCGAGTCCTTTTGCGTGAAAGAAATTGGTTGATGCTAAAGCCGGCATCACACGGTATACTAACCTTTTTTACTTAAAAACCTTGGCCATCCAAGAAAATATATCACATCCAGCACCGGTCCCTAAATCCGGCCCACTCGACTCTGGCAAGCCCCTCGTACGATATGAGCACCTTATTTTTCGCGCATTACACTTCGAAATTGTTTGAAATATGTTATAGCCGTCATCGCTCGCGAGTGAGCGACCACAGACCACACAGCCTGGTAGACCGCACCAACCACCAAACAGAACAGTCCACTGCTAGACATGGGCATCTCTCATTTAGGGGTTTTTACTCACCACGCTTGGCAGGCAGCTTGGCGAGCGCAATGCAAGTTCTTGTATTTACAGCGCTATTGCCCACTTCCTGAATTCATCCCTTAGTCGCCTTTTACGACACCCACGGGTAGGTTTGGGGTGATGCTATTCTAAGCCCGCACCACGCTACAACGGCAGACAGCACACTAAATGCGAATACTTTCTGACTTGGCATCTAGCTCGGAGCTACATTTTTGAATTTTCGCATGCGGAAGGCGGCTTGTAATCACGTTTGTATCTTTATTTTTTTACATTTGTTTTGTGTTAGGTATGTATTTCGAATTTGCATGTTACGATTTACATCACTGAAAATGTTGAACATTACACACCTGCTAAATTGTACCATTTTCTTTGCAAATAAAATTCTGAATCTGATTCTGCCCTAGGTCTGCTGGAAGAGATTTCTTTATAGAAATAAGCTGACCTGTTGTGTATTGTTTTTAATGTTATGTCCTTTGTGTTATATTGTGTACAATAAATGGTTAAATAAAATAAATAAATAAATAAGTTTTGACACGAATGCTGCAAGTAAATTCTTTTCTATTTTATACTAAATCAGGCACAATAAATAGTGTGATCTAATCAATGCTTCGTACTAAATTTTCTCAAGAAATCGTTAGCGGCGTCTATTAGGCTACGTTATCATTGAGTACGCCATACGCAATCTGCTTGCCTTACAAGCTAGAGGTGTCGGGTTTGAAAACCGCCTCGCCCGCGCGCGTCTTGTAACGAACGTGCTTTTGCGAGGGAAAATTAGTTTTTTTTGCATGTCTTGCAGCTAAGGATAACGTACAGTTACGACACTTTTATAGGTTTGGTGATAGTGAATATTTTAAGTATAAAGTAAGTAGGTTAATAGATTGTTTGATGAATGTTATTTTTTTATATGTAGCTATAGATTTTTTCTACAGCTATATATTTTTTCCAACAGAGATAAGGCGAAGAGAATGAGATTTTTAACTTAGAATCGGGCTGTGTGTATCTAAAAAATTGTAAAATATTACATTTTTTAAAGATGCATCCTTTCAATCTTCAGTTTTTCAAAAACTTACAACATTCTCTATCAAAAGCGAAATTGGAACATGCGACTTTCGTCATTAGTATACTGCTACTGGTGACGCTTTTGGCGGATCGCACACTTGACGCATGACGTAGCGCTAAAATACCGAAGTGATCTGTCAGATCCATACTAAAAATGTCAATCCTAAAACCGCCGTCGACGCAGCGCTATCGCAGTGTCGTCCGTCGAGTGTGGTTTTAGTATGGGGAGTGACATTTCTAGTATGGATCTGACAGAATCGAGGTTTTACCGCTCCGTCGTGCGTCAAGTGTGCGATCCGCCTTTCCCATCTTCTTGGAATCCGCTACAGTAACTTGTTATTACATTCGTGAAAAATTTACACCACAAATTACGCTGTATACACATTTTTCTTTTTTTTCACTCCATGCCAGATTTCCAGATGTTTCTAGAACTTTCTGGAGCTTCACTAACAGTCTCAAACGAACTCATTAACTTCTGTTTTCGTAGACCTCAATAGTGTTGCTATATGAAAATAAACATTTTCGTACGTCGAGACTGGAATTGCCTTAGTGCTGGGGTGCAGATGAGCTTCTAAATGGTTTTCTGTGGCTGAGCATAAATTGGTAGCAAGTTAAACAAATCTGAGGTAACTGTAAGTTTGAATAAATGGATTGCGGGCTGAACCACCCGATTGTCCGTAAGTAAGTTGGTTCCGTGTTTCGCATGGCACGTTCGTACGGCCTACGGCTTAACGGTTGCTATCTAAGATCACTTCTAAGACCTAGACGAACGTTCCTAGATCAAATCGGGGACGTTCTAAAGGAAGGTCAGGGGAAGAGTACTCTCAAACGACGAGTATATACGAAAAGGCTAATGGATGTTGAGGAAGCGAAAGAGGAGGGTCAGGATCGTAGCAAGTGGAAGGATGTAGTCTCTGCCTACCCCTCAAGGGAAAAGGCGTGATTATATGTATGTATGTAAGTTGTTTATAAAATGACGTGGGTATTAATAGCCGTAAACAAACCTACAAACGAGCCACAACAGACGAGCCGGCAAGTCACGCGCTCATACATACTTTATGAGGTGAAACGACTCGCTAGTGGCGCCCTAAAGCTCCGGTTTCTTCAGGCAGCGAGGTGGCAGCGGCGGCGTGATTTTTTTTCTAGGGAATGCACCCGCTCCCGCGCCGCTGTTTCCGAAAACCGCTGCTGCGACGCTGCTACCGCTGCCCGCAAAAGTTGAGACAGAGACCTAACTAATACATTCATGCAGTGATAATTGAACTAAATTTTGACAAAATTTAAGTACTTAACGTAATTATGACACCAGGGTTCATTGGGACTTTGGACGACTCGGTGTCCCATACAAAAAGAGAGAAAGAGAGTACTTAAAGATGCACCTTAGAAATGGTTTTTCCTGATCATCTTTAGGTACCAACCAAAACAGATAATACAGTCAATAATTTATTGATATTTTTAGCCAAAGGTGTTATTTTTTAGGCAAAGGCGCCACTAGCGTCACGTTTCACCTTAAGTCGAGCCAGCTCATTTAACGCGGATTATTGCTCGCGGCTTATTTATCGCACTCATATGCGTACGTGTAATGGGGGGGGGGGGGGGGGGATGGTGAGCGCAGAGTGAAAGAGGGAGGTCAGAACGTCGTTACGGCTACACGTGTGTTGGTACCTACTTGAATGATCAGAGTAAGAGATAGTAGGTAGTAAAAGACAGTTCTTCTTTCTTTTCGTGAGGGACACCGAGTCGTCCAACGACCTGATGAGCCCTGGCTGTATACCCTCTAGCAGAGACTGCTAGCAGTGGTCTGCTTTTTTTGTGGGTCGACGAGTTGACGAATGACCTAATGAACTTCAAGTGATAGTTTTTCAACCGTCTGCTATTAGTACTCAGCAGGCCTCTGTCATGGTTGATTAACGATTGCCGTCTTAAAAATCATAGACTACTGCTTAACGTGCCTTACGAAACACAAAACCATCTCTTTGCAATGTCCTAACCAGACTAGAAACAATAACAAAATGGTGATGCAAAAGAAAAACCTAAAAATAGAAAAATCATATTTCCAGCAGCTTTTATAAAAAACCCGAACAAAGTTCCAAGAATGCATCAGGTTTAAAAGCAAACCAGCCGAAGCCATACTCAATAACTTAAATCCAATATGGCGAAATCAGACGCGGGTTTCGCACTCTACTTCACAAAGCGAAGTGACGTCGAAAATAAAAGCTACATAACCCCCTAGGGCTGGCAACTCCGAATAAAATAGTTGGCAACATTATTCGCTCTAACGACGCAAAAGATAAATTCCGGATCCCTTTACAGTTTATAGGGTGGAGAGTACCTTTTCAAACACACGCGCTACTTTCATTCACTGCTGCGTATCAACTGTGGTATTCAATACAAGAGCACACTAAAGCCGCGATGTATCTATCAAACTGTATTTAAGAAATGTCAGTGGTTTTTAGAATACTGTCAGCTGAGTGCGTGGTTTCCGCTTAACCTCGGGATGTATGCCAGTAAAGGTATATAGGCGTTGGAGTTGCTATTTATTAACTCGGTCACATAAACATCAACATATCTTAATTAACTAATCATGGCAGTACTTAACGGGTATGAATTTTTACCTTCCTGAAGAAAAGTTGGTATAAGGCCTTTCTCATACTTAACGTACAACGGAGCGCTAAAATAACGCATACCTAATGCAGCTGCGTCAACGCCGGTTCAGCGGTTTTAGTACGGGGATTGACGTTTCTAGTATCGATATGCTATTATTATAGCGCTGCGTTGTGCGTTAAGTGTGAGCAAGGCCTTTGGTTACATTAAATTAACTACAAATAAATATTTGTAGCGTGTGATTTACTTATAAAACCTTCATAAAACTGATCAATTTTCGTAACTAGGTCGAAATATCGGAATATTCATGAAAACTGTATCGCGGTAAGAATGATTGAAAGTCAGGTACATAATAGGTCAAACGAATAAAGTATTCAAGTTCCTCAGTACAGATCAAAATGTGGTATTATTTATAGTGGAATGGAATGGAATGGAATGGAGTGATTGTAAAACCAGTGTTAGTTCACAGCTTTTCATTGAAGAAAAATTTGATGATATACATCGCTACACATGCACATACACGTACGCAGCCCTCGTGAACGCGAGCGAGCAGTACGAGCGGCGATATCTAATAATTCCGATGTCGCGGTGTTCCAGATCGCTCGCACGACTATTGATATTCGCGGGCGACGATCAAACATGTAAAGGAATAGCTCCGTTTGATTCATTTTCTTTGGTTAAGTTTTAGAATGACTGGCGACTGAGGACTCGAGGGTTTCATGTGTGTTGCATAGTAATGCACGAATCATCTGAAACAGCCCCCAATTTGTCAGACGTGGTGTTGGCGATTGTTATTTTACGGCCGTTAGCGCTCTGCCTACCCCGCAAGGGATAAAGGCGTGATATATATATGTATGTTTGTATGTAAGTTTTAGAATGGTTCGACTGTCCCAATCGCGTAGCGAATAGTACCCTGTTTTCTACGCTGAGGGTCGTTAATTCGATCCCTATGGGGACACAAATATTTGTTAGGTTAATTTTCAAATACTTGTGCCAAGTCTAGTATGATATTATGTATTTATTTGCAAAAAATGTAAATATGTATTCATATCAGCTATCTAGCTCCCATAGTACAAACTTCGCTTAGTTTGTGATTAGGTGGCGCTCTGTGAATCGTCTATTGTGCACTGAACTTGACAGAATATCCCTCTATCTGAAAAAACGTCAACAGCGCGATCTAGTTTTGACTACAGGTTGCCGTCAGTCCAAAAAGTCCTCATTGATAAATTCATTATTTATACTTTCGTAATCTACTGATAGCAAGATAAAAAGTTGTTGAGTCTTTAAACGACACCATAACCCTAGAATCCAGCTTAATAGTCGTACATAACCAAAGTATAATATTACGTAATTTTACTATAGCTATCAAACTGTCAAATGGTGTTCATACTGCACATAAAGCGCACTGCAGTGCAGCCGCCAAGTCCCTATAAAACTGGAATTACGCCGACCTACATCTCGAATGACGGTGTTCACCACAGAGCAGAGATACAAACTGGAGATGGCGTATGACGTTTTCTATAAGAATTTTGGGTGAAGCTAGCGCGCTAGGGGTAATTGCCGGTTTTACCGTCAACCAATAGCAAGTAGCAATTAGAAAGTTTCTAGCCCGTTTTAAAGTGGACTTAGATGACGATCAGCTAAACTGAAAGTTTCTTTTCAAGGAATGTATTTTGTCTAATTGAGTATCAATATATAATAAAACATAATACAAAATTATATTTTATCAATATATAATATAAAAAACTCATTTGTCAAAATTTCAACCTAAACTAGCTCTAGATCTGTCAGATACGAATAGAAAATTTCCCATTGAAGTAGAATCTGTGACGTCACAACCTACATGATGGTCTCACGGCCTAATTCGCTTGTTTCGTGGGTCAGTAATAAAACATAATAGTTGTACGCATAACACTATTGTCCAAAAATACTACGGACTTCAATCATAATTTTACGAAATAACTAATCAAAGTTTGAAGTAATAAACGGAAAAATAATATAAAAGTAAAGGTTTTGACGCCATCCAAATACGGCATGACGTCATACTTTCAGTTTTTGATACGTTTTAGATCGTTTTAAAAAGTAGCTCATCGACCTGTCAGGAATGTAGCCTATTGCTTAGGCCTATAAGTATTCTATGTATTTGGTTTGTGTCGTTCACCAGTGCCCCATGCAACGAAACTATAAGTCTACAGGAGAAATTCGATGTACATTGCGTAGCGTAGCGACATTATAAAACCAGGATTTTGGACCCGCTACGCAATGTACATCGAATTTCTCCTGTAGAATTCTAGCGTGCAGTTTCAAAAAACCGGGCACTGCTGACTCATAAAGGCCAGCGCACACTGAGCGGAAATAGACGCACCGGCGAAGCGGCCGCGTTTCGCGACACGCGACGGACACCGTTAATTAGTTTCACATGCAGGGTTGCCTCCCTCTTAACTGTCTCGTTTGCAAAAGGGAAGCACGATAATTAGAATGTTATATGTCTTTTCCAAGTACGAGATACTTAAAATGTTCCAGTTCACTGTTGTGTTTTGCTTTTTCACTTGGATATTTGCGATCATAAAACGAAACGTAACATAACATTCGTCACTGATTGTTACATGTGGTATGTTTTTTTTCTTTTGGCTTTGGGATCTAGTAACACAACAGAGTTCTTGGAATAATAGTTTTTTTTTTCAAAAACCAATCTCTTATTACTGATTTTTGCATAACTAGCTAGACTAATCCAACCCTATAGACAAGATAACATCGTTGGAAAAATATTGTAACTAAGCGATAGTCTACCCCACGTACGTACGTAGAAGCACGCTATCGGCAGTAGTAAAAAGTTAATTTTACTAAATGCTGGTTGTTAGCACAATAAGCTATTTGTTCTAACTCGTAAAACCTAATGAACTTGGAATTTATGAGTTCTTTTTTAGAGTTCCGTACCGTCAAAACGGGACCCTATTACCAAAGAATAGTAACTATAGCTACTCGCTTTGTTACTAAAGCCTCTTTCACGCACAACGCAGCGCTAAAATAAGGCATCCGTAACGAAGGGGTCTGTCAGATCCATACTAGAGACGCCAATTCCCATACAAAATCCGCTTAACCACTGTCGACGCATCTGCGTCAAAATAACGCGTAACAGATTAGTGGATTAACATTTCTAGCATGGATCTGACAGACCGCTGCGTTATTTTAGCACTGCGTTGTGCGTTAAGTGTGAAAAAAGCTTAAGGCTGTATTTCGCAAACTATGATAGTTTGAGAAGTGAAATACTCAAAGATGCAGAATGCCAAATAAGTACTAAAACTTTCAATCAAAATGGAGAGGGATCTTATAGGAGAAACGTATTTTACTGCTCAATTTTATCTGTAATGGTGCGAACGCTGCATCTCATTAACTGTACTAGTTAGACTGTTATTTTATGGACTGTAGGTATTACTGATGTAAAAAATAAAACTAACGTCTCAGTGACCAAAAATGGATCTTGGCCTCTAAGCTAAGAACTAGCTTTCTTTACTAATCCCTGTCCAGCGCCACCTCCACCCAATTATTGACTTGGAGATAGGGCAGCCTCTACCATCCAGCTGTACATGGGCCAATTTTTTTTTTATTGTGGCGTCACATCTCCTTTGCCAATGTCAAAGTAATCAAGTCATCAGTAAGCTTGGTCAAAATGATGTAAAGGTGGTGACATTACGCTCTTTTGACACCCTTATCTTCACCTATTCTTTCTAACTACAAATACTAAAAAATTCAATTGAATTTATAATTCAGGGGCTCTCGTATAAAAAACTTGCTCTTACGCTACGCCATTTTTAGATGGTCCGGAGTCCTACGTGCACGTTCGACTCGCACTTGACCGTATTTTTATTTTATTTTTTACATGATGTGTCCGTTACTAGAAACGACACGCGAACATTAACAAATTATGTAGTTAGAAGTACGAATTAACGTTTATGTTGTCATTTAAGTGTAAAATTATTATTAGGACAGTTAAAAACGACCTATGTTTTGGCGTAAATTTCGTAGATGTTATCGTGACTACGTTATGTTTATTCTAAACTGTTTTTACGACTGATGCAGGCCGCAATTTTCTTTTATTATTACCGCTTTTTATTTTTATTTACAGGAAATTTGGTGTAGAAATTGTCGTCTTTTCATTGTCGACATAATTAAGAATTACCATTTTTACCAGCAGTGAGATGGGCGTACATTCACTTCTGCTTATGTTGCTTAATTGAACTGTTGTAATATAAATGTAAATAATTTATTACTACACTACACTACACAAATCACGCCTATATTCCTGGCGGGGTAGGCAGAGCGTAAACGACCGTAAAATCACGGTCCTTATCGCCACGTCTGACAATGTTTGAGGGTCGTTTCAGATGAGACGTCTATGACTATAGTGACAGGTTGTCAGCCAGTCGCCTAAAATTGCAATACACATGAAACCGTCGATTCCCTTCGTCGGCTTCTACGACACTCACGGGAAAGAAATAGGGTGATGCTATTCTAAGCCGGCATCAGACGACATAATTAGTTTATGATGCAAAATAAATAAAATTGTATTTGTGTAGGTATTTGTAAGAGAGTCCAAGTTTCGTTAATTCACATACCCAGTTCTATCGTGTTTTTTTTCGGATAGTTTGAATATGACATCAACCGCACATGTTATCATATCTTCTACTATCTAAAATCACTGACACATAAAACATAAAAAAATATTCGTATCACGATATTCACACTTCCAAAACATGTCACTTTTCATAACATGGTGTAACAATATCAGATAAACATAATCATATCCCCGACCGCGATAATGTAATGGTTACGACTGATATTAAACCAACAAAAACATTGTATCAAAACAATTCACTGGAACCGCCGCGTTATGACGCCGCTGCTGACTGTACTGTCTTAGGTGGATCGCACACTTGACGTACGACGGAGCGCTAAAATATCGCAGCATTCTGTCAAATCCATACTAGCAATGTCAATCCCCATCCCGCTCAACCGCTGTTGACGCAGCGCTATCGCAGTGTCATCCGTCGAGTGCGGTTTTAGTATGGGGAGTGACGTTTCTAGTATGGACCGGACAGACCGCTCCGATATTTTAGCGCTCCGTCGTGCGTCAAGTGTGCGATCCGCCTTATGACGCCGTTGCTGGCTGTACAGTCTCATACGAACATACATTATACACCGTGTTTCGGAAGAAATGCAAAATTAAATTGGAGTCGTGATTTAGGGCATGCCGTGTGATGCCGGCTTAGAATAGCATCTCCCCACATCCTTCCCGCGGGTGTCGTAAAAGCCGACTAAGGGACTCGAGGGTATTGGTGTATTACAATTATTAGGCGACAGGCTGACAACCTGTCACTATAGTGACACACAATGTTTTCTAAAACAACCTTGGAAAACAATCCTCAAAAAATGTCAGACGTGGCGATAGCGACCGTATTCTTACGGACTTTAACGTTCTGCCTACCCCGCAAGGGATAAAGGCGTGATATGTGTATGTATGTATGTATTTAGGGCATAGTACTGAACAACTTCCCAGTGCTGGAAAACAGAAAAAAACCAACCTCTCACAAAAATGACACATAAGTAACTTCTCAAATTTGACGCATTTCCTCCAAAACACGATGTATAAAGTAAAAAATATTAGCTGCTAAATCAAATCAAATCAAATCAAATTATTTATTCAAAGTAGTAAATTTTACATTTCGCTTTTTGATGGTCAAGAATTAACAATTTTAACAATAACAATTTTATGAACCTAGTGTAAACGCGGCTCAGGTGGACTAAAAACTTAACACTAGCCCCTAAAGCACTGCCTCGGGGCTGGCCAAGCTAACCAAACAACATGTAACGTTAGGTGGTAAATAAAATAACATCGAGTTCATGCCAAGAGAAAATGTTGTGTTACATGCGTATGGTTAGCCGGACCCCCTGGACAGTAAACCACCCAGAAACCTGCCCAGAAGTGCTCCTATTCTAAAAATACAATTTGTCAGGCCCTAGGCTACCCTAGCTAAATTTCTAAATATGAAACAAAAATATATTAATAGCCAAAAGCGGCTACGTTAAAAAGATAAAATATATATCATATACAGTAGATAATTCTACCTGTGTCGTCATATAAAGTCTACTTTGTACATTTGTAACTACTCCCATGGAGATTTATCTTGCATATAATCTGATATTTCATAATAGCCTTTCTTATACAATTTTTCTTTTATCACTCGCTTAAATTTATTTAGTGGTAAATCTTGGATATCTTTGGGAATCTTGTTATAAAAGCGTATACAATTGCCTTTAAAAGATTTGTTTACTTTACTAAGCCTGCTTATATGCGCAGCTAGTTTATCCTTATTTCTAGTGTTAAAATTGTGTTTATCACAATTTTTCTTAAAAGAGTCTATATTTGTCTTAACGTACATAATGTTTTCATATATATATTGAGACACAAATGTTAATATGTTAATCTCTTTAAATTTTTGCCTTAAGGAGACCATTGGCCCTAATTTATAAATTGATCGAACAGCCCGTTTCTGCAAAACAAAAATGTTATTCACATCCGCAGCATGGCCCCATAATAATAAGCCATAACTCATTAGACTATGAAAGTAACTAAAGTAAACTAGTCTAGCAGTGTCCACATCAGTGAGGTATCTTATCTTTTTAACTGCGTATGCTGCTGAACTCAGTCTCTTCGACAATTTTTCAATATGTGGCCCCCATTGGAGCGTGGCGTCCAAAGTTATGCCTAAAAATGTAGTTGAGTCAGCAAGGCTCAACTTTTCATCCTTTACCTTAACAATTGTGGTACTCGGTTTAACATTTGTATTAATATTTTAAGTGGTGAATCAGCTCATAAAACTGAATAACTTTCCCAAGAAACATAGGTCGAAATATGAGAATTTTATTTGTACCTCCCATACAAATTGACTGACTGACTCTTACAACCCGCGGAGAATGAATGGGGTGATCCTATTCTCAGCTGTTAGCGCTGGTGGCTTATATGGTTCGCAAAATCACACAGAGAATATTAAAATATTAATTAAGGTAGGTTATTGATATAAAATAATTAAAACTACGTTTAAATCGCCGTAAAATAACTTTAAGCTGTATCAGCTTTATTACATTAAAAACAAAATTAATTTCCATAAATTCAAATAATTTTCGTTCGAAATATAATACCGACAACGCTTCTCAGTGGAACCGTACGTGCCGGAAAACCTGTATGGTCCGCAAAAAAATATGTTGGCGTAGAGTCGACAAAAATAAAATAAAAAATAGGCAAAAATCGTGTTGCAACGGGATGTAATATTGGACGGAACAAACACGGAGGTTCTGCTTAAAAAACTTTTTTGGCGATATTTTCGCCAGTTCCCTTTGTAAAAAATACTGATATTTTCACAGGTTTAATTTTTGTAGACTTTGTGTCATGAAATACGTCATCAATAAAGTTTTTGAAAGCCTATATCGTTGTTGGAAGATATCAGTGTTAATTAAATTCTTTTTCAGGTTCAAACACAAACATTTTCCGTCTTCATTGTTGTCTAAATACGCTAAAAATACCCTAAAACTCATTGACTGTTTTTGAGCAGTCGACTTTGATTTTTACCTATATTTTTTATCCACTTTGTATCAGCATAGAAAGCAAACTCATTAAAACGGGAAAACTAAAACCTGATTCAGCTTAACGTTTCAACTCTTTCAACTACATTGTCATCGAACTTTTTGTAAAAAACACGCCAAGTCTTTAACCAGCCATCCGACCCGACTATCGAACTGAAACAACCGACACAATTTAAGTTTGTAGTTACATTTTATCCGAACCATGGACGGCAGAGGGCTTGTACAGACCCGAAGATAAGAACTGTACAAATACTTACTGCACGATTAATATTTTTTTTGCATGCAAGACTTCATCAAGAGAATATAAAAAACATTTTGTAGTGGACAAACATAATTATAAATAGCCTTGCTGTATGATGCCGGCTTAGAATAGATAACATTGCCCCTGGGTATTGTAATTAGTGACGTATATAATTTTGTATTTAGAGTATAAAAAAGTGTCTTTTTTTATACTCATGATAAAGTAAAATTAATAATTATCATTCACAACTACTTATACAAAAATCTTTGATAATATAAAAAGGAGCTCGACCACACTTGTCTGTACAAAGCACCACGGGGTGGGATGAAGTGATGCTAGGGAGGGGGGGCAAGGGGAGGGGGTGCCAAAATAAACAGAGTTTAATGACTATTGGGACGAGCTAGTGATCACAGCGGACTCGCGTTGTTTTTGCTATTTATGTGTTGCCAGCTCTCCACGTTTCAAGTAATTTACTCGTTTTTAATTATAAGCTCAACATACGAGCGTTTAATGATGCACTCGAATCGCAAAAACAACAAAGAAGAGAAAAATACTTATTGACTCTTTTGAGTGAAATTTAAAAAGCTTCGAAATTCGAAATTGGAATAAAATTTGCTTTTATAAAAACAAAGTTACATTTTCTGGCACCTACCAAACCACCATGATATTAAGACTAACCTTTTTATTTATATTTAAAGTAGGTACTTGGCCCTTTTTTTACAGGGAGTGTTTGTTGATGACAAGATAACGCTTATTAAGGCCCGTTGTAATTTCGCGTGATGCAACGCCAGGGAAAATAAAAAGTAATTATAACTTTGTCATCCCGGGAGTGTTATTATCTAGATTACTCTCCGAGGGACGGAAAAGCCGGTAGTTAAATGTACTTGTATTTTTTTCTCAGTATTTAATTTTTATTCGGACAATTCTATTTGGGACTTGGCGCGCGGTTTTCATTTTTTCTTTTTGGGTGAGATTCTTGAATAGATTTGATTTGGTGTAGGATTTCTAGGATTTAGCTGTTAGCAACAGAATTTGTCTGAAAAAATTGTATTGACATGGACAATACGGACTTTGATTCCTCAAGATACTTAGTACCATTTTGTAGTACGTTCAAAATTATCATAATCTGTTGTAAAATCCTGTACGTACTTGCCACGGCGGTACCTCGTATATTTTGTCTCACTCTCTCACTCTCTTGAAACACCAAGTCGTCCAACCATTAGATATATAAGATGTAAAAATATTAGCTGCAAATATTTTAAGGGGTAAATCAGCCCATGAAACTGAACAACTTTTCCCAAGGAAGATAGGTCGAAATATGAAAAAAAAAATTATCTCACATACAAAATGTAGCAGCCGGGCGAGTCAACTCTATGGGAGATCCAAAAATTTTTTTCATATTTCGACCGAGACAGGAGGTCGCGGATGCGCTTTCCGCGTTTTTCCGCTCCGTGTTCTTGTCTAAGGCGATGTCTAAGCCACTTAGCCACCTACGCTCTATGCGTGACTGCTATACCATATTACATTATATTAAATTTGTCACTGTAAGTTGACTGATTAAATGAATTGAATATTCCTAAGCTTACCTCGAAAATTCGTAGCAAAATCGCTCTTCTATCTTTCACTCATATATCGAGAGGCGGATATCGTTCGTGTTTGACAACTCCACTGTTCAGGAGGAGGATCAAATATCAATCTACTTGTTCTGCGATACGCTAACTGCTTTGTGCCAAGCAAACTCGATTAGAATCCGACTTTAACTTGGGAATGTGCGATATTGTACTTTTGTCTTTCCTACTATTTGACTTACTACTAGAGTCGCATTCTAATCTTTTACTTTGAAAGGTACAACGTAAATGTCTTCTTATTCTTATATCACACGTTCTACAACTAATGGATGATGATAAAGTCCTTTTATCCCTCATCCGGGGTTATAGGGCTCGAAGAAGAGATTTCCACTGCTGCCGATCCTGTGCCGTGGCTTCGATGTCCTTCCAGCCAGACTAGTTAATGCCGCTTCCTTTTCAATTGACCGCCTCCAGGTGGTACGTTATAACTACAACTAAAGTCCATTTAAACATGTTCTATTTGATTCCAACTAATCGTAGGCATTTAGAATTTTGAAAACTACGAGTAGAAAGAGCGTTACCAATGGTTAGACGAGTCGTTGCTAACTTCCGTGCACGCTTTCAAAATAACACTTTCAGTAATTGAACTCATGGACAGTATCATATAATTTAGATATCACAATAACCTATCCCATTGAAACTCTTCATACAGCCTGTTTATTTTAAGAAAAAAAACACCAGTTTCAAAACTCACATTACATCAATAAAGTTCAATAAATCTACTACATTGTACATAGTGAAAAATAAAGTTTCAATACTCGGTGTCATTTTACGTTGAAATTTACTCCAGCGTATTTTTATTACACGATCCTGAAACAAAATATCATCCATATAAACACTGAGCACCGTTTACACCCAACATGAAACTATTTACAGACTCCGGGTGGACCGATCGCTGATATTAATTGCGATATAAAATCACATGGCCAAACAAAACGATACGTGACCAAAATTAAACAGAGTTTTATGAAATTTTTATGTGTACTAGTAACGTTATGACCAAAACTGTGTGCTGTAGTTACTGAAAGGGTTGAGTGTGTAATATTTCTTGTTTTATTTTGTCTTCATCTTGTACCGTCCTGCACTAAAGAATCCATGTTAGAAATATAATTTCTTCGACATCATACAATTATCCCTTTTTTAAACATATTGTGATGGCCGCTGGCCGCTGGGGCCGGAAAGTTCTCGAGTGGCGGCCACGGACCGGTAGACGCAGCGTAGGTAGGCCTCCCACAAGGTGGACCGACGATCTGGTGAAGGTCGCGGGAAGCCGCTGGATGCGGGTGGCGCTGGACCGATCATCGTGGAGATCCTTGGGGGAGGCCTATGTCCTGCAGTGGACGTCTATCGGCTGAGACGACGACGACGACGACGAAACATATTGTGTAAAAAATTGATACATCGTTTCTAAACCACCAGATGTGGTTTTGTGAGCCGTTTTTAATATTCTACAAATCACTCTGGTAAGTAAGTATAATTCTCAAAATTTTTAAAAATCTAAAACGACCCTTAACATTTGTCAGACCTGGTGATAACGACCTTACTTGCATTGCCGTTAACATTCTGCCTACACCGCCAGGTATATAGGCGTGATTTGTGTATGTATTTTGATGTATAAGCATGGAACGGCTGCTGAGCCTTCACAATATCTTTCGACTTACTTTTTGAAGTGTAATCATTGGAGTGGCGCAATTGAGAGGAAGCTTATACTATGCAGTGGGAGATTAAGACGAGGAACACACTTGATGCACGACGGAGCGCAAAAGTATCGCAGCGGTCTCTCAGATCCATACTAGAAACGTCACTCCCCATACTAAAACCGCACTCGACGGACGACGCTGCGATAGCGCTGCGTCAACAGCGGTTGAGCGGTTTTGGTAAGGGGATTAACATTTCTAGTATGGATCTGACAGACCGTTGCGCTATTTTTGCGCTCCGTCGTGCGTCAAGTGTGTTCCTCGCCTTAGCCTGACGATGATGATTGCGTTCTCACGGCCTGGACACTGCAACAGATTCATAAAGTGTTCCTACACCGGCAGCGAACATGTGAAACGATTGCGAGCGAGCAAACATCGAGTGTCAGCCCGCGCAAATATTGGCCCGACGGACAGAGCTGTTCATTAACTTATCCCGGGGCATTCCTGTTCATTCCCGGGTTCCCGGGAACGCTTTCATTCCCGGTCACAACGCTGAATTGATTACTTTTTGGATATGGTTTTAATTACTGGGAAACCGGGTGATATACAAGGGGAATTGACGTTTTATTATTAGCGGGTTTGGGTTGTGTAAGTGTTATCGATAAAAGAAAAATAATTATGTCGAAATACACTTGCATTATACTCAAGTTCTTTAAAATTGTTTAAGGTCACACTTAAGATTCAATGCAAAATGTGCTGACCATATCTTTTGGAATAGGCAACGAAGTAGGTTACTATGATAAGTCACATTGATTGCTGTATGACATTATTATTATAGTATACTCAACTTACAATTCGCACACCTTTAATACGCGTAGCTACATATATTCATATGTCACTCCTTTATCCCTGCGGGGTAAGCTGAGTGTATGGTCCAGGCTAGTTGTAAGTTAGCGCGGACTCATATACACATTGAGATAGAGTAGATAAGATAATATTGCAGTGATGACCGATGAGTAAGATGTGGCGATTGCCCGATGATTATTAGATGTGTGGCTGATAGCCCAGGTAAGTTGACAGATGTTGATTCACAAGATAAAGATCACAGATAATTTAACTGTTTATTATATAGAAAGAATACACTCCGATTAGAGGTTTAGTATTCCTTACGTTGCCAGATAATTTTAGGTAGCGCTTGAGTGAGCGTCCGATGAAACACTAAAAATTATATCTAAGAAATTACGCACGCACTGCGTACCAAAAGTAGGCCGCAGTGTAGACAAAAATGTACGTTCGTGTACCGTACATGCTGCCAACGACAAGAAGGATAATACAACGTAAGAAATGCAGAAACCTTTACAAAGCAAGAAATTGTTTAACCTATTACAGTTGAGACGCTTCTGTCCCATTAGTATCAAAATTAAATTGACGTGTAGGTTTCTTCGGTGCAACGCCTGGTTGTGTGTAAATGGGATTAGTTTGCATCTCAAATGTAGTTGAAATAGCAGGTTCTGGCGGTTGTGTTCGAGAATATCCTCCATCTATTGGATTTCTGGTTGTGGTTCTAGATGTCCTTTCATCTCGTTTCTTATAATGCCTTACAGCCACACATATGAATGCAGCGAAGGCTCCTCCCACTAGAAAATAGAGGACCACAAATTGATGAACGTCATGGGTAGATAGGTCATCGGTGATCAGGTGCTCGTTCTTCTTAAGTTGGGCTATCTGCTCATCAACTTGTTTATGTGTCTCGTTGTGATTTAAAGCCGAAGTAAAGGTGCTGATATTAAGATGAATTGGTTGCTTCAATTGCTTGTTTATATTCGGTACATTAGGAATGTCAAGTGGTATTTCGGTTTTGCTTCCAAAATGACCGTATGCGGAAAGCTCAGAGTTGTGTCTTTGGAGGACACACCCTTCTTTTAGATCCAGGATTCCAATGCGCGTCAAATTTGTTGTCCATTGAATGTTGTCATCGCAGATAATATTTGCATCACAGTTATTACAACATGTATAGAGCCAGCTGTTCGTTCTATGTAATTTGATCCAATCGTCACGGCATTGTCTTAGGACCGCGTCACAGTGTATGTTAGTTTGATGTCCTTGCAATTTCGCTTCGCATGGCGCTATTACGTTGTTCAAGTTGTACACAGCGTAATTTATATTGCAGATATAGCTGTCTTCTTTCAACTGCACACATTGATGTAGCTCCTTTTCATTTACTGAGATATAGGTTTTCTTTCTCCGATTGATTGCAATGTGTGTTGAGTAGGGATGTACAATCGTGACGTCAGACTTTCCTTGATGTATTTGATTTTGAAGTGGAATGATGCGATAGAGTTGATAGTCGTCATCACTTGTGAGTGGAATGTGAAGTTCCAACAGTAGATATGACGTAGTCACACGTCCTTTGACGTAGATAAGTTTGTATATGTCTTTGATATTCCTTTCAACATCCTTGATTGGTAAAGAGACTCCTTTGCTTTTCCTCGCAGCTATCATATGTAACTCGTGAATCAGCTGCTGGGGGGTCAAAAGATGAAGATCAAGATCTTCTTCTTAGCGAATCGATTCTGGCGCTCAAATATATTTGGACCAATACTCAGCTACACGCACAGCGTTGTCCGTTGCTTTGTAGAGGTCCTCGCGTGTGCAGGTAGTTGGGCACGCGGGGCAAGACAATAGATGTGCCATGGACTGGGGTGATATGCCGCACTGGCAAGCACTTTCCGAGCTGTACCCCCATTTGCACATATTTTCTTTACTTCGGCCGACTTGGGTCCGGAGTCTGTTTAGAGACTTCCACGTCGACCAAGTAAGGTGGCGTCCAGGGGGCAGTTGCTCGGAAAGAGGCATTGTTGTTGGCTCAGGATATACCTCCCGCCAGAGATTAAGGCGGTTTTTAGAGGCTTCACCGTTTAGAGGGAGCACATCTTTTATGAAACTATGCCGACTTCTTAACCTTTGAGGTACCGGGGTATAGTCATGCATCGGGTGCTTTGGGTCAGCCTCTTTTTTCGCCCTTTCGCATCGGCTCGCCACCTCTCTGCGAACGCCTGGGGGAGCAATACCAGCCAGAGGATACAACATTCCAACAGGAGTTGGTTTCAGACATCCTGTAATTATCCGACAGGTGTCATTTAAAGCTGTATCCACTAGGCGAGTATGTGCAGAACGGCTCCAGACTGGGCTAGCATATTCGCCCGCTGAAAATGATAAGGCCATTCCCGTGGTCCGCAGAACTTGGGGTGACGCCCCCCAATTGGTGGATGTGAGGCGGCGTAGAAGATTGTTCCGTGTGCCCACTTTTTTCTTGGTGTTGCTGCAGTGCTGCCTGTAAGTGAGTGCCCTATCTAGTGTGATACCAAGATATTTTGGATGAGGGCAGTGAGCAATGGGCACGTCTTTCCAGGATATACTCAAGGTTCGCGTAGCTTCACGATTGCGTAGATGAAAGGCGCAAGATTGGGTTTTAGATGGGTTGGGTCTGAGGTAGTTTTGTTCATAGTAGCAGCTAAGAGTATTGAGCGCTGATGCAAGGCTACTTTCTACCTCTTCAAACGACGTAGCTTGAGCTGCAAGTGCCAGATCGTCGGCATAGAGAAAGCTGGAAGTATTGGGTGGTCTAGGCTGGTCATTAGTGTATATGTTAAATAAAATTGGAGCCAGCACGCTGCCCTGGGGTAGGCCGTTCTTTTGGGATCGCCATCGGCTTTTATCGTCGAGAAGGTGAACCTGAAAGCGACGATTCCGAAGTAGCTCACTGAGTATCTTCGTGAAGTTAAGATCACCAGTCATTTCTGTTACCTTCCATAGCAGCCGTTTTATGTTTACTGTGTCATACGCTGCCGACAAGTCAACAAATACCACGCCTGTCACTTGACCCAGCTCAAACCCGTCCTCAAGGTGTTGTGTGAGGTTCAAAGTTTGATTGCAGCAGGATTTTCCAGGTCGAAACCCGGCCTGCTGGGGGATGAGCTTAGGGTCAGCAATACTAACAAGGCGGTTTAGAAGCATTCTTTCGAATAGCTTGTACGTATGACACAGCAAAGATATTGGACGGTAGTTTTTGGGATCATCGGCTGCCTTCCCAGGTTTGAGCAATGCGATAACCTTGGATTTTCTCCAGTGCCGCGGTATGTAGGCAGACTCAAGACAGCTGTTAAACATTGCCAAGAGCCATGATACAGCCACAGGTCCTAGGTGTTTTATTTGTTCGCTGGAGATATTGTCAACCCCAGACGCTTTTCCGCATTTGAGGGACTTAATAGCCAGGATTATATCTGTGAGTACAAAGGGTCTGCTAATTGTTGTACTGGTTTCCGGACAGTTGTTGGCTTTAGGGACAGTGTATTGGCGACGGCCTGGTTTCCCATTGAGCAAAAGTTGGCTTGCGACTTGGTTAGCCGTTACATGGCCTGGGGCAGCCGCTGGAGGGGGATCGCCGGTGAGTTTCCCAATTGTCATCCAAGCTTTTTTGCTATTGTGTGTCAGATCAATGTTGGTGACTAGGTCTGTCCATCTTTTCTGCCTAGCCTCGCCGATCTGGGCCAACAGGTCTTCACCTAATTGCACAGTTTCTTCTGAAAAGGGATCAGTTTGAAACAGCGCATCGTATCTTTTAAGTAGGACTGCAGACTCACGGGACAGGCCAGGTGTATATGATGTATAACAGCCTCTTGGAATATATTTGCGCGAAACAGAAGCAATCACCTCAACAACATGATCATAATTTTTAGCGTTAGGTGGTATGCTTACAAGGGCGTCGTCGATTGTCTGAGCGTAAAGTTCCCAGTTAGCTTTCGCGTAATTGAAACGGCGCTTGAATGGAACGATTGTGGGGCGGACTGCAGATTGGATAGAACACATAATGGGTCTATGTTGGGTTCTTGGAATGGGCGGGCATATGGTTTTGATGCACTGTTTAGCGATATTCGAGCTACAGAAAATAAGATCGGGGTTGTAGCCTCTGCGCCATCTCCCGCTATTAAAGGAAGCTGGTAATTTAGCATTATGTATTAATGTTAAATCTTGTGCATCCGCCCACTCTTCAACTACCTGCCCATCAGCGTCCGTATCCTTGTAGCCCCAAGTAGGGCTATGACTGTTAAAGTCGCCAACAACCACTTTAGTAGTATGATCGTCAAAGTTCCTGGGCTTGTGGAAGTGGAATCGCGATCCGGGCGGCTTGTACACAGATGTTACGGTACAATGTTCTAGGCTCAGGGTGATGAGTTCCACTGAGTCATCAGTTGAGACCGAAATATCCTTTACTTTGATATTGGGGCGTACAAATACAGCACTCCCATGCTTACGGTGAGGAATTTCAGCCACTAAGGTCAGTCCGGGTACTTGCGGTCTGACTTGGTCAACACCGCGATGTGTCTCTTGAACACATATGACACTTGCATTTTGTTTCAGGCACATTTCAGAGAGAATTTCTGCCTTATTTTCAGAGAACCCTTCAATATTTATGGAGATCACTCTGAGGGCTGCTTTTGCAGTTAAGTCTCTGTTTGCCGTTTTATGCGTTTGCGTGGGCCTTGCCTTAGGCCTTTGTGGTGGCCCTAAAAAGGGCCGTTTGGATATTTTTTTCGCCATTGGAATCGTGGTGGAAGGATCAGCCAGTCTGCGTTACCGACGTGCTGTCCTCGCAGACTGTTGCCCAGGGTGCGCCGGACGTATAATTTAACGATACGTCACTCGGGGAGGCTCCTTCCTCGCACCCCTGGCTTGGCTTTGCTTATGTAGTCATGGATGATGTCGAATTGCTTGTTCATAAATTTTTCGTTGTCTTTAATAATATTATTTTCTGTCTCAACTATGCTCGTTTGATTTTTGATAAGCTCAAGTAGGTAATTTTCATTCTCCTGAACTTTCTCTATGTCTTCATGATATTTCTGAGCAAAGTTTTCATCTAAGACGCCGAAGAGGGTGCGGGCGAGATTTCCGACTCCATTGACATAGCCTCGTTTCTTACGGCTTAAATGTTGACTCAGTAACAGTGCATTGTAGTTATTTAGCTGATGTAATTCATGTTCTAATTGTGCTATTATTGGTTCGCAGGGCATTATCGCTATTCGTCTACATAGGTGATCCATATTTTGTATGTATTTTTCGATTCGAGACGTTCCTTGCCAGTATGTAGTTAGATTATAGTATACTAACAAATTCCATTCATTATGAATCAATTGTAGATCTCCAATTTCATCAAAGTACATAGGTGTTGATTGTGTAATCTCTGATGTAGTGAACATTGGCTTCGATGATAGTGCATTAGTACTTGATACTAGCATGAATAATGCAAATATTAGTAGGCTCATAAAGTTGCTGAGTTTGCTTCGAGTTTGTCTTTTTGGTTTTGGTAATTTTTCCGTAGATTTTTCTTTTTCAGGTTCTTTGTTTTCAGATACAGGTAATGTAGATATTTCTCTTTTAGGCAGTGGTGCGAGCTTATTTATTGGTTGTTTTAGAGTAGTGTTCTGTGTCTTGATAGTAACGACACGAACATAGCCGTCAGCCCCCGGGTGCAACTCTTGAACACGCGCCATGGCCCATTTTCCCGGTGGTAAGTTATCGTCTTTTATAAGGACTAGATCGCCGACTTCTATGTTTTCTTTTGGCTTAAGCCATTTGCTTTTTGTCTGAAGCTGATGTAAGTACTCGTTTGACCAGCGACGCCAAATTTGTTGATGCATGACTTCGACTTGCTTCCATTTATCGCGAAGGTCGATAGTTTTTTCGTTGCAACTCTCCCGCGGCACTGACATCGTTGGAGACCCGGTTAGAAAATGACCAGGTGTTAGATAATCCAGGTCATCCACATCTTCCGAAAGGGGACACAGTGGTCGACTGTTTAGGCAAGCTTCAATTTGAGCTAGTAGAGTAGAAAATTGCTCGAAGGTCAGCTTCTGGTTTCCAAGAACCCTCATCAGATGATATTTTGTTGATTTTACAGCTGCTTCCCAGACTCCTGCTGCGTTAGGCCAGTATGGGCAAAGAAAATGCCACTCGATTTCTTCTTCGCCGATAGCACGAAAGAATTCGGGTGAACTAAAGGTTTGGTAAGCTTGGAATTCATCATGTAAAGTCTTCGCTGCCCCTTTGAAGTTGGTGCCATTGTCGGAGTACATGTGCTTAGGCTTTGATCTTCTCGAGCACATGCGTTCTAAAGCGGCGAGAAACGTGGGAGTACTTAAATCTGACACTAGTTCGATGTGAACGGCTTTCGTCGCTAGACAGATGAATATGGCGATATATCCTTTACAAGTTTTTGCGCCTCTTCCTTTATTTAACTTGATTTCCACATGGCCCGTCATATCGACCCCGCAGTGGGTCCAAGGTTTGGATGCTGATACTCTCGCCTGTGGTAAATCACCCATGATTTGGTTGTTGTTGGTATTCTTGAATCTTTGGCATCTTACGCAGTGGCGTAACAATCCTTTGACTGCACGATTCCCTCCTAAGATCCAATAACGTTGTCTTGTTTGTGCCAACGTCAAGCGTACTCCTCCGTGTAGAGTGATCTTGTGCGCTTGATCGATGACAAGCTCTATCAACCGACCGGTATGAGGTAAAATGGCAGGATGTTTTGCTTCTTCAGATAAGTAAGAATTCCGAAGTCGTCCAGATACTCTCAAAATGCCAGTTTCATCCAGATATGGTGTTAGATTCAACAGTTTGCTTTTTGTAGATAGTGTTCCATTCTTCTGTAAGATATCAATTTCGTCCGAAAAGTATTCACGCTGTGTAGCTTTGATAATATAGTCGGTTGCATTTTTTAATTCCTTGACAGCCAAGTGCCCAGTTTTACCCGACTGTGTTGGGTAACGCAGCTTTGTTATGAAACGCAACACCCAAGCTAGGCATCGAGTGGCTTGCGTCATAGAACTGTGTCGCTCCAATAGCGTGTTGATGACATCATTTCTTTCATAGATAGGATTTTGTTGCGTCACACAACATTCTAATTCGATTCCTTCTTGAGTCTGATATGATAGCTTAGATTTTTCGTCTTCTTTTTTAGTGTCAGCTCGCAGCCAGTGAGGTCCTTCCCACCACAGAGTAAAGTTTAACAGCTGAGAAGGTAGAAGTCCTCTTGTTGCGCAGTCAGCTGGATTTTCTTTAGTGTTTACGTAGTTCCACTGTGACGCAGGTATGATGTTGATAATAGTGGCCACTCTGTTTGCAACATATTTCTCCCACTTTTTGTTACTCCCTTGCAGCCATGCTAGTACGACTTGTGAGTCAGTGTAGCAATAGGTGAAAATTTGGCTTTTAGAAAGGGCTGATATGCACTTTTCTATGAGCTTTGAAAGTAAAAGAGCTCCGCACAGTTCAAGTCTCGGCAATGAGTGTTTTTTATTAAGTGGTGCGACCTTTGTTTTAGCTGTCAGCAGAGTAGTGACGTATTCGCCGACGTCATTGACCGTCTTGGTATAGATAACACATGAATACGCTTTATTGCTTGCGTCACTGAAGCCGTGTAACTCGATGCTTTTGTTTACACCACCGTTTATCCAGCGAGGTACAGATATGTCTTTGATTAGTTTTAATTCTGAACGGATTTTTTCCCAATCTTTCGCTATTTCTTCTGGAAGTAGCTGATCCCAGCCTAAGTTGTTGCTCCAGACTTGTTGAAATAGAAGTTTCGAACTGATGACGACAGGAGCCAACCAGCCAAGAGGATCGTATTGCTTGCTTATGTCAGATAGTAACATTCGTTTGGTGAATTTGTCTTCATCACGTGACGGCATCTCCCAATCAAAACAAAAGATATCTTGAGTTGTATTCCAACGAATTCCCAGCGTCTTCGTCGGAGAATCTTGTTTGAAGTTAAAGATGTGGTTCTGATTTTTCTGTTCTTTAACTACTTCTTGTAAAACAGCTGGTTCGTTACTTGCCCATTTTCTCAATATAAATCCACCTTTCTTTAACAAGTCATAAAGCTGTTTTTGCAATGCTCGCGCTTCTTCGATTGTATCGTGACCTGTGATTACGTCATCCATATAGAACTGATTTCGCAATGCTTCTTCGGCCATAGGGTAAGCGTGCCCTTCGTCGTCCGCTAGTTGCTTCAGAGTTCGCATTGCTAAGAACGGTGCTGCTTTCATTCCATAGGTCACGGTACAGAGCTCCATTTCTTGTAGGGGGTCATTTGGTGATAGGCGCCAGATGATTTTTTGAAGCGACCTTTGATCAGGATGAAGAAAAATTGCACGAAACATTTTTGCAATGTCAGCTGTTAAAGCATAACGATAGCTACGCCATTTCATAATTAGTGTAGCGATGTCTTTCTGTAGATTTGGGCCTTTCTCCATGAGGTCATTTAGGCTTAACTTGGTGTCTGTCAACATAGACGCGTTGAACACCACACGCAGCTGAGTAGTGATTGAATCCATCCTTATCACTCCATGATGAGATAGAAAGTTCTCTATTTGGGTAGCGGTAGCTTTTGAAGCAGATTTCGCTGGTTCCATGTGACCCATGTCTTGATATTCGGCGATAAATTCTTTATAGAGCTTGGCAAAATGCTCTTGCCGTGCCATCTTCTTCTCTAATTGTAGAAATTGGGCCACAACTTGTGGTTTAGATCTCCCTAATTTCTCTTGAAAATCTGGTATCATAGGCATTTTCACTACGTACTGGCCAGTAGGTAGCCTCGTAGTAGTCTCGGTATAATATTTTTTGCAATAGTCATCGCTATTAGTCGACTCGTATTCTTCATTTATTTCCTCAATTTCCCAAAACTGATGTAATTGTTCGATGGTATTTAACGTAACCAAACAGTTAAAAGTTTGAGTTGCGTCTCCACTCACTATCCAGCCCAGTTTTGTGCATTGGGCTACTGTAGATTCGTCTTCGTTTTTTAGCAAACCTTGCTGTATAAGTTTTGCGTATATATCAGCTCCCAACAGCATATCAATGGGGCCTGGTTTGTTGAAATCTGGAACAGCTAATGTTAATGATTTCAGGACTTCCCATTTCGCGGGGTTCATTCGATCGCTAGGCATATGATTGATCAGCTTATTTACTATATGCACTTCGACCTTAAAAGTGTAATCACAGTGCATTGATTTACACTGTAATGCCGTAGTACCTCTACTTTTCTCTTTCACGCCTCCAATGCCTGATATGACTGCACTATGCTGAGTTCGCTTTACTCTCAGCGCTTGGGCCGCATGCTCCGATAGTAAAGATAGCTGGCTTCCTTGGTCCAACAATGCACGTAAAATGACGTGATTCCCTTCTGCGTTTTTAGCCATTACTAGCGCAGTTGTCAAAAGTACTTCTTTTTCGATGTTGCTGACGTGATTGATGGCCCGGGGTTTCGATGTTGATGGTTTTGATTCATTGATGTTGTCCTGGTGCAAAAGGGTATGATGGCCTTGAGAACAAATTTGGCAGGTTTTTGATGAAAAACAAGGATTTCCCTGACCATGGTCCACAAGACAATTTTTGCATAGTTGCTTTTTGGTTGCGAAGTCGTTTTTCGCTGATATGGACATATTGTTGAATGCAAAACATTTAAATAAGTAGTGCGGTTTATTGCAAAGTAAGCAATTTGATCGTGATGTTTGATAGGTATTTGTCCACTTTTCAGTCGCCTTAAAGTTTGACGACCTCGGTTCTCTATTATGTAGGTTATTCATTCTTGACTGTTTCTGAAGCCACATAAATTGTTTCTTAGGCTGAAATTCTTGCTTTTGATTTGCTGGGTTGTGCTTCATGGTTTCTAAAGCGAGAAATTTGGCCTCTAAAAAGCTGATGAAATCCGAAAGTTCAGGAAGATCCCGTGGGTTTTGTAGATCGTGGATATAATCTGCGTATGTTTGCGAATCTAGCTTCGGAAGTAGTAAATGAACAATTAACGGGTCCCATGTAGATATGTCCAGACCGAGATTCGATAACCCGTTTACGCACTCCAGTAGGGTGTCGTGCATTTTCTTGAGATTTGCTGCTGATGCGGTTTGTAGATTAGGCAGGTTTAAACTGATATTGATGTAAGATGAAAACAACAGCCTCTTATTTTCATAACGATTTTGTATGATTTCCCAACAGGAATCATAATTATCGGCACTGATAGCCAGATGCTGTACTAATTTCTCCGGTTCTCCCTTCAATTTTGATTTAAGATGCTGCATTTTTTGAGACTTTGTGAGCCATTTGCTTGAATGGATAGTTTCCACGTACAAATCACGAAATGAAATCCACTGATTGTAGTTTCCATGGAAATCTGGAACATGCACTTTAGGGGTGGCTTGTTCACTATGTTTGTCTGCCCAAATTTTTTTATTGATTTCTTTTTTAAGATGGTCGTAAACTCTCTCCCAGCGACAATATTGGTTCGCGTATGCTGGATCTTCGTTTTCTCGCAAGAGAAAGTCGAGATCCCAGTGGATTTTATCGATAGCATCCCATCTTGATTTTAGTAAAGATAAACTATCTTCCAGTTCCCATTTATCTCCGATGGTGTTCAAGTTAATTTTGCTCACCGTTTTCTCAAAGGCAGTAAAGTTTTGAAGTTGTTGTCTTAGCAGTTTCTTATTTTCCATAGACAAATTACCACTGGCGTTGGCGGGATTAGCGGGATTGGCTGGATTTCCCTCCAACTTTGGGTCTCCGGACCCCTCTGTAGCAGGGGTTGGGATTTCATTGGCCACCAGATTCAAATGATCTGTCAATATAGTTTCCTTGATTTTTTGATACATTTCTTCAGTTCTCTCGTAGATGTGATCCGTAAAATACTCGATATTCCGGTTCGGCTGCCGTAAAAGATCATTATGATTTGCTGTAAACTCGCCCCAGTGCTGCTCCAGTGCATCTAGGCGTCGTTTAAAATACTGGATAGTTTTCCGATCCTGTCCATCCTTTCCATAATTCACTTTGATTGAGCGTATGTTTTCAAAACATGTTAATTGCTTTTGAATAAGATTGTCGATATCAACCATCTTCGCTTCAGCTGGTAAGTTTCGCTGGTTTCACAAGGGAAATGTGTGAAAGTATCACCTGTAATATTCTTGAGCGTAGTCTAAATGCAGTTGGTGAGACCCGCTTCTGGGAGGCCAACGCACCGATCGCTATTATAGGTACTAACACAACACTTCACTTTTCTTCTCGAAGGACCAAAATATTTATGGTCCAGGCTAGTTGTAAGTTAGCGCGGACTCATATACACATTGATATAGAGTAGATAAGATAATATTGCAGTGATGACCGATGAGTAAGATGTGTCGATTGCCCGATGATTATTAGATGTGTGGCTGATAGCCCAGGTAAGTTGACAGATGTTGATTCACAAGATAAAGATCACAGATAATTTAACTGTTTATTATATAGAAAGAATACACTCCGATTAGAGGTTTAGTATTCCTTACGTTGCCAGATAATTTTAGGTAGCGCTTGAGTGAGCGTCCGATGAAACACTAAAAATTATATCTAAGAAATTACGCACGCACTGCGTACCAAAAGTAGGCCGCAGTGTAGACAAAAATGTACGTTCGTGTACCGTACACTGAGCGTTAACGGCCGTAAAAATACTGTCGCTATCGCTATGGTTTTTTTCTGTTATTGTAATTTTTCTGTTGCCTAAAACTTATAATACACATGAAACCAGTCCCTTGATCGCCTCTAACGATACCCGCGGGAAAGAAATGGGGTGATTCTATTCTAAGCCACCATTACATGGTTTTAACTACATCCACAGCATAATAAAGGCTACACCATGCGTCCACGTTTGCTTCTCCGCAAACAACGCTCGCGCAATGAGCCGGCGACCAATATTTACTCCCCACCGAGGAGTTTTATTTAATAAAAACATTTTGCCGTTTAAAACGAACATTTTCCCGTAATTAGATTGTTTGTACGGCAATTCGGTGTTCTTGTTTACCTTTGTGGAAGAATTTCGGGCATGATTTAGGATCCGAAGGGTCTAAAGGCGTTTGAATATGTTAGAGAAAATATTTTTAGTCCGTGTTTTCTTTTATTGGAACTAAAATAAGCACTGGACTATACGTAGATGTATGAACGGTGGCTTCACACCATTCTATGTTTGTCCGGTAATGTTTTTTGGAAAAAATACGATAGCAAGTTATTATTTTCCGGAATAACAATTCCGGTGACTATTAAAGCCCGTTTGTCTTACAGACGATAAAGATTTTTTTCTTTTAACTACTGAAAACGGGTCGGAAAAACATTCAATAATAGTAGGATAGTTCTTATTTCAATGCAAACCCGAATAATATAATCACAATTTTAGGCAAACATGAAACTCTCGGTTATATGATCGCCAGCTAATCCATTTCCGGATAATTAATGGAATAATTAATTAGTTTTAAATATCAACTACTGTATTATATTGCTTTGTAAATATGCTGATTAATACTAGTACATCAGCACACATAACTAGTAAATCAGCTGCAACTATCAGATTTGACAGATCGCGAAGAAAGTGGCGCACTAATTTTTATCTACTATTTATGGTCAAGCAATACTTGGCGTTAATTGACGTGACGACTCTAACGTCATCAGAGAGCATGATGGAATATAAAATTCACAAGTGACAACGATAATTTGTTTTGACACGTAATACCTATTTGCTGCATTCTTTGTGTTGAACTTTTTTTGTTGACCGTGGAAAAGGATGAGTTGAACTGGGGTCGAACAGCCGAGGACCGCTTAGTCTGGAAAGAGTAAGCCTTTGCCCAGCAGTGGGACAGTTCAGGCTGATATACGTATAATAAATGCCTGCACCCTTTCAACATAAAGTTACACAACACCCTGTCAAAGTACTATTATCAAAGTACTCCCCTCTTTCGTTTGGTGAAGAAGGATGTACCTCTATAGTCGTCGCGGAGCGGGGCGGGACTTCATACAACTTTCTCGATCAATCTCACTTTCTCTGGCAGAGTTTTATTCCTGGACCACGGTTCCGTTGATGTGTTTATGATGATGTTTATCGTTCAATTTTGCGCTTTGAGTTACAAAGATTTGTTTTTTATAGGTAGGTAAGTATAGCCCGGATAGCCCCAGTACATGCTCGCTAGAGGACTTTTAGGATCCCATCAATGAGGCTGTATCCGTGGCTACACACTAATCTAATCATATTTGAAGCTATCGATACGCAAGAATAAGAATACCTAGGAATTAAGATGACTGGCTCATTAATAAAATACAAAAAAGTTGTTCGCTTAAAACTGTTGTCGAAAAATGCTACGTATACATAGGTACTTCATTTATTGTTTTTCGAAATATCTCAAGTTTGATAAACAGATAAATAATATAAAAGAAAGTGTTTTGACGCCATTGAACCTGAGAGACATGACGTCATATATTCGATATTTCCATGTTCCATTTCATACAAAATATACTAATATTTTTACACCGTATTTAATCAACTTTTTCATATCATGTAATTGGCTGAAATACATGTTTAGGTCTTGTTGAGAGCTCCAATTTAAACATCATAATACCGTTATATTAAACACACGTCATTTAATCAAGTACCGCAACATAACGAGCTCGAGTTGCCTTTTTAAGCCTAAATACGGAACGCTCGCCAGAGCAAGACAAAGTTTCAGAGAGAATACGAGTTAGCAGAGTGAAGCCGTGAAGATCTCGTAACGATCAGACTTGGCACGCATTCAAACTAAAATACAAAATCATGAATATTGCTCAGAAATATTGCAATTTTAGTTCCGTTTGATAACTACATTTCCTGCGAACGTTGTTGTTCCCTATAAATGTATCATCCTGCAATTGTACTTGCTAATCTGAATATCAAACGTGGTACCAAATTGCAATATTCTCAGAGAGAGGTTCATGCTTGGCAGTGGAATGTCTCTAGGCTGTTAGTAAAAGTACATGTAAACATTTAGATGCATTTTGGCACGCGCCAAGTTTATTTGCAACAAGTTTTTCATGGCTGCATATTTATTGTTCTTCTTTCAAGTAAAACACAGCGTCGACGAACGGCTGGGGTAACTCTCAGAGATCTTAACCCGCCTACTACTAGTAGGCTTTACAGTTTCTCTGAAAAATATCCTGGCTCTGAGGTAGGCACGACTCACGGCTCAAAAGGCATTATTATGTAATTTCGGTGTGGTATCTGATGTCAAAGCGCCACCTAACGACGTGGCTGGAAACTTGAGAACCCTGTACATACACAGACTTTACGGCGTAATTATTTTAGGGCACCTTATGATATGCCTATACACAGAGTATTTGCCTCAGGGTACTGTCGATGTACGTATTTCTATACTAATAAATGTCGACTACTACTTCTACAACTACAAATAGTCTACTGCTGGACACGGGCCCACAGCCCAAGCAAACATATTGTCGCATTTTCAAGGGAAGTTCTCTCATAAAACTGCCTATGTTTCTAGCCAGTCCTAAACAATGGAATAAGGTCTAGCAGATGATGACCTTCTTCCTTTATCGTGCTCAGGCTTCTTGGTATTTGTAGTTAGGTCATCCTTTGAAATATTTTCGGCAATATTTTTAATCTAACAAAGGTTTTTATATAAACAAATAGCCTCTCTTCCTTCTACACAATGCACACAGTCTCTACCCAGAAAGAAAGCTATAACAAGTTCACCAATTACGGAATAAGGCAATCCTATCTCCCAACTTTCGACTCTAGTACCCTACTAACCGTATTGTCCCGTCCTCGGCGATCACCTGAGATCCCCCAACCCCCCTAAACCCCCCCAACCCCCGCAACTATCCCTCACTAGAAGAGCTTGTTGGGTTTCAATCCGTGCGTGAAAAGGTCGGACCGCTCCGATGTTCTATGCGTTCTAGGGATGGGATATTTGTTGATGGTTGTGTTACTTTTGACATCGATAAGTAATCACAACAGCCTAAAGCAGTCCACCGCTAAAGACGTAAGTTTCCCTCACGGTACGAACAAGGCAGGATCTTCGTCATTAGCCGTCCAGTCGCTATCAGCCGCTCTCTTAGCCTGCTCATCTGGCTACGCTTAGCTAGCGTTGCTTGCTTGTCGATAAATTCTGTAAACTTAATAAAGAAAATTGACTAACCGTGATCAACAGGCGCAAGACGAACACTACCGGAGATACGAGTATGGTTAAATTTGGTGACTACAGCGCTACAGCTGATGGAATCCAACCGCTGTGCCCACATCACTATAGTGGCAGGTTGTCAGCCTGTCGGCTAAAATTGTAATACACATGAAACCCTCGAGTTCCTTAGTCGGCTCCTATGACACCCACGGGAAAGACATGGGGTGATGCTATTCTAAGCAATTTAAAGACCGATATCCCTATTCTTGGTACTTTCTCCCACATCTAGTGATCTATGTACGTTGTACATTGATTTTTGAACCAGGAAGAAAAAAACTCTGATAACGGGACCATCATGGGTTTTACCGACACAGTGTCGCACACAGTGATATTAGGCGTATTGCGCTAGAATTAACACCTTTCACAAGACTCGACTAATTTCTCGAGTACCTATTCCCATCTCTACAGCATTATGAGTGGTAGAAACTTGACGAGCGCACGATTCTCAAAAATAGATTCGGCCGATATATCGAGTGGTTTTGTCTGACAAGATGTCCCTTGTCCGTCGTCACAAAGGATGGGGCTGTGTAATATTTGATGGCTGACGTTTTGTTAGCAATATAGAAAATGGAACAACCTTCAGAATAGTATTCAAAATAAATAGATTCAGTTTCATTTATTTCATTTTTACAGAGATAGATTACAAATGTCATTAAAAAGTTCCGTTTTATAATTACAATGTAAAAATGATCGTCAAATATTATATCAATACAATTAAAAACAATGTCAAAAAATATATTAATTACAAAATAAATGATCAAATGTCACAAAATACAATAAAACTCTAATTTTAATTAACAATAGTAGTAAAGAAAACGCATGACAAAAAACTAAGCGAACCAGAAAGTAAACCAAAAGTACCAAGTGTAATTTTTAAATTCATTTATCCATACTTCCATACTAATATTATAAATTCGAAAGTAACTCTGTCTGTCTGCTACGCTTTCACGGCCAAACCACTGAACCGATCATCATGAAATTTCACACAGAGATTAGTAAGATACCGAGAACGGACATAGGCTACTTTTTTTCACCACTCGAGGGTCTGAAGTACCTTCAGTAGACCACCAGGTACACCACCAGGAGCCCGCCTAAACTATAGGAGATACAGACATGGCACCAAGCAAAAAATGTTTAACTTGATGGGTAGCTTCTGGTGGCATATAGACTTTGAAGGTTTGGAGTACCTGATGTAGACCACCAGGTGCACAACCAGGAGCCCACCTTAAACTATACGAGATAAAGATATGGCACGAAAGCAAAAGTTGTTCTGCTTGATGGGTAGTTTCTGCTGGCATATAGACTTATAAGGTTTGGTGTTCCTGACGTAGTCCACAAGGAGCACTAATAGGAGCCCAGATTAGCATGTATAATTTAGGACGTTAGTGAAGGAAACCAGGTTATTTTATCATCTAAAATACTAAGTCAGCGAAACGAAGTCGCGGGTACCAGCTAGTAGTTTATACTTACGAAGCGTGAGTAGTACATAGCTAGATAAGAACTACTTAATGATGGCGTAGCCGACAACATATAATTTAATTTTAATTTATTTATTTAGTAAACTCATTAGCACATATAAATCATACTACGACCCTTCAAGCGGGTAACTTGAGGGGAAGATTGTAATAATAAAACAATAACAATTTTAGGGAATGACAGTAGGTACCTTATAGGTACGTCCGCAAACAGTTAATATTTTTTCCAGTCAACATACAATAACTATTCAATGCTACAACCCTGTCATTCCTGTACCAAAATCAAGTCACACTCGTCCCAATAGAGGGCAGGTACGTAGCTGCTACCTGGCTCATAATCTCTATGTTCATTCACGTAAAATATTGGCGTGGGGTTTGGGACGTTGCAAATTGCCTGCCGCCGTCCCTGTCGCCCCTGCCGCCGCACCTCGGGGGGCGCACTCGATTATTTGACGAGTACTAGATACGTGTATGAACAAAATGATGCATGGCGATATAGATGAAAATACTTATTCTTCACTCGTTTCGTAATGTTTGGATTACAGGTGAAAAAATACCTGCTTTGTGCATTCTGCCTCTAATAAGTGCTGTCTGAGAATCATTGAATAACTATGATAAATTTTAGATTTTTAATAAGTTGGAATTCATTTTCAATATGCTGGCTAGAAATTTAGGAATTTCGCTAGTTTCCTGGGTCGCTCATATAAAACTCGTACTATTTAAAAAAACTATCCAAAAATAATACAGACTTTATTCATAATTTTACGAAATATTTAAAGCTTGAATTAGTAAACAGAAAAATAATATAAAAGTAAGTGATTTGACGCCATCCAAACACTTAAGGAGTGACGTCATACTTCCAGTACTTCATACAAATTACTGTTTTAGATCGTTTTGTGAAAGAAGCTCATTTGACCTGTCAGGAATCAAGCCTAATGTAAATGATAAACACACACTCGTATTCGAATATCCCCATTAAATACTCAGTTGCATAAATAACTATTATAATGCCTTGTGAAACTTTTTTGACAGTTTATCAATGACAGCAAAAAGTGTCTTAACTTTTGCTCACAAAAATCTTTATCAAATAGTTTTTTATTTATATCATATATCCTTTCTTACTTCTTACGAAGCTTCTTACTGATGATAAATATAGAAAGTAAATTCTTTATGCAACTTATTCAATTTACTTTATGAGATACGAAAATACTTAGTGTGTTAGCCCTCCGCGTACTAAAAGTGTGCAGACCTTGAATCTGAATAATTTTCCAATATCGTCGGAAAGGATTTTTTTGTGCCGTGTGATGCCGGCTTAGAATAGCATCACCCCATTCCTTTCCCGTGGGTGTCGTAAGAGGCGACAGAGGGACTTGAGAGTTTTAAGTGTATTGCAATTTTAGACGACAGGCTGACAACCTGTCACTATAGTGATACACGACTTATCTGCAACGACCCTCAAGTATTGACAGACGTGGCGATTACGGCCGTAATTTTGCGATTGTTATCGCTCTGCCTACCCCGCAAGGGATAAAAGCGTAATATGTGTGTGTGTGTGTTGGTAAGGATTTTTTTTTACCTCCCGTAGCAAAGGAAGTCAGCTAATCGTATTAACGGAATAAAAAATAAGAATAACGCACCATCCCTCAATTTCAAAGGTAATCTGACTGTGAAAATTTTTAAAACAGTATTTAATTTTTTAAATCTGTAATCTGCAATTCTCCATTAATAGTTAAGTTCATGGCTCTATATCCATTCAACAACGTGCATATAAATCCGTCCAACAGGTTAGGGCTGCGTGCTCGAGGCGTGAAAGTCACAAGGTTGCGTGTGATTGCGAATCGGTCACATTTACCGACCTCTACCGGGGTTCTAGTTGTTTTTTATGAACAACGCTATTCGTCGGAGCGTAACGCGCGACGCAAGGGTCTCCCTGAGTCTAGAATTTACGATAGTCTGTAAATAAAAGCCATGTGATGCCGGCTTAGAATAGCATCACCCCATTTCTTTCCCATGGATGTCGTAGAAGCCGGCTAAGGAGTTTGAGGGTTTCATGTGTATTGCAATTTTAGACGACAGGCTGACAACCTGTCACTATAGTAATACACGACTTATCTGAAACGACCCTCAAACATTTGTCAGACGTGGTGATAACAATCGTAATTTTAAAGGTCGTTAGTGGTCTGCCTACCCCGCCAGAGATATAGGCCTGATTTGTGTGTATGTGTATATGTGGTTAGTGCTGCGTGGTCGCGTGTGGTTACAAATCAGTCACATTTACGGAGCGCCGCCGTCTTCTTTTTCTACAGATTTGTGTATTTTCTGCGTTCTAAGGCGAATCGCAAACTTAACGCATGACGGACCGCTAAAATATCGCAACGGCCTGTCAGATCCATACTAGAAATGTCAATACTAAAACCACTCAACTGCTGTCAACGCAGCGCTATTGCAGTGTCGTCCTTCGAGTGCGGTTTTAGCATACTAAAACCCATAGGAAGTGATCCCATACCACTGCGATATTTTAGCGCTCCGTCGTGCGCCAAGTGTGCGACCCGCCCGCCTATGTGGTTACGTGTTCCATCCCTAGTCCCTACGCCGCTCTGTTTGACTCGATGTTGGACGAATCAAGGCGGTGACCGTAAAGTGCGAGGTCGCGATATTGAGCAGCGTCGCCTCATCAATTCCCAAATTCGTCCCACCTACCGTACCGTGTTAATACTATACGTGTCGCATAGAAATTGATAGTATTTTCTCCAGGCTTAATATAATATTATGTTTAATTTAAGTAAAGTGAAGATAGTTAAGTAACTATATTCAGAGAGACAAAGGGCCAACGATAAATATAGAAAGTAAATTCTTTATGCAACTTATTCAATTTACTTTATGAGATACGAAAATACTTAGTGTGTTAGCCCTCCGCGTACTAAAAGTGTGCAGACCTTGAATCTGAATAATTTTCCAATATCGTCGGAAAGGATTTTTTTGTGCCGTGTGATGCCGGCTTAGAATAGCATCACCCCATTCCTTTCCCGTGGGTGTCGTAAGAGGCGACAGAGGGACTTGAGAGTTTTAAGTGTATTGCAATTTTAGACGACAGGCTGACAACCTGTCACTATAGTGATACACGACTTATCTGCAACGACCCTCAAGTATTGACAGACGTGGCGATTACGGCCGTAATTTTGCGATTGTTATCGCTCTGCCTACCCCGCAAGGGATAAAAGCGTAATATGTGTGTGTGTGTGTTGGTAAGGATTTTTTTTTACCTCCCGTAGCAAAGGAAGTCAGCTAATCGTATTAACGGAATAAAAAATAAGAATAACGCACCATCCCTCAATTTCAAAGGTAATCTGACTGTGAAAATTTTTAAAACAGTATTTAATTTTTTAAATCTGTAATCTGCAATTCTCCATTAATAGTTAAGTTCATGGCTCTATATCCATTCAACAACGTGCATATAAATCCGTCCAACAGGTTAGGGCTGCGTGCTCGAGGCGTGAAAGTCACAAGGTTGCGTGTGATTGCGAATCGGTCACATTTACCGACCTCTACCGGGGTTCTAGTTGTTTTTTATGAACAACGCTATTCGTCGGAGCGTAACGCGCGACGCAAGGGTCTCCCTGAGTCTAGAATTTACGATAGTCTGTAAATAAAAGCCATGTGATGCCGGCTTAGAATAGCATCACCCCATTTCTTTCCCATGGATGTCGTAGAAGCCGGCTAAGGAGTTTGAGGGTTTCATGTGTATTGCAATTTTAGGCGACAGGCTGACAACCTGTCACTATAGTAATACACGACTTATCTGAAACGACCCTCAAACATTTGTCAGACGTGGTGATAACGATTGTAATTTTATGGTCGTTAGCGCTCTGCCTACCCCGCCAGAGATATAGGCATGATTTGTGTGTATGTGTATAGTCGGGTTGACGGCTTTATTTCTATTTATGGTGTGGTGGTTAGTGCTGCGTGGTCGCGTGTGGTTGGAAATCAGTCACATGTACGGAGCGCCGCCGTCTTATTTTTCTACAGATTTGTGTATTTTCTGCGTTCTGAGGCGTACCGCTAATTTGACGCCCGTCGGAGCGCTAAAATATCCCAGCGGTCTATCGGATCCATACTAGAAATGTCAATACTAAAACCGCTCAACTGCTGTCAACGCAGCGCTATTGCAGTGTCGTCCTTCGAGTGCGGTTTTAGTATGGGAAGTGATCCCATACCTCTGCGATATTTTAGCGCTCCGTCGTATGTCAAGTGTGCGACCCGCCCGCCTATGTGGTTACGTGTTCTATCCCTAGTCCCTACGACGGCCTGTTTGACTCGATATTGGACGAATCAAGGCGGTGACCGTAAAGAGCGAGGTCGCGATATTGAGTAGCGTCGCCTCATCAATTCCCAAATACGTCCCACCTACCGTACCGTGTTAATACTATACGTGTCGCATAGAAATTGATAGTATTTTCTCCAGGCTTAATATAATATTATGTTTAATTTAAGTAAAGTGAAGATAGTTAAGTAACTATATTCAGAGAGACAAAGGGCCAACGTGGACGTTTGGATGACACCAGCGTGAAAGAACTTAGGGTCAGTTCACACCGAGACGCGACGCGGCGCGACGCGGCGCGCACATTTTTCATAGAGCGACTCAGAATACACTTTATTCACTACACGAAAAGATACACATTACATTGTGAGAATTCAGATTACGTTGCACCACGCAGCGCTGCGCCTTGCGCCTTTTAAGATGCGCCTCGCGACGTTGCGATGCGTCTCGCGACGATGCGCGTCGTAGCGCGAAATCATTGGCCTCTTTGAGTATCGTCGCGTCGCGGTGTCTCGGTGTGAATTGACCCTAAAACTCAAATTAATTATTCAAAGTAGTAAATTTTACATTTATCTTTTTGATGGTCAAGTATTAGTCATTGTGAAAAAGAGGAAAATCTTGGATAAGTACATTTTTCTATTTCTTACAATGAAGAAATGGGGTGATGCTATTCTAAGCCAGCTAAACAAGAACCAATATAAGTTGATCCCTTGAGTGTGAAGGCCGATATGGCCTTTGCACCAGCCGATGTCACATTTTCAGACCAACGGAGCGAATAATAAGTACATTTTTGCTCGAGTCGCGTAATAAAAAAAATAATGACATGTTTTAAAAGTAAATCCGCGTGCGCCATTGATAGATGACGTGTAGAACTCGGTTCTGGGATTTTTGGTGTAGGATGACAAGTTGACGAAAGACCCGATGAATTATGGTGTTAGTGAGAGATTTTAAGCCTGTTAGTACTCAAATTATTTATTCAAAGTAGTAAATTTTACATTTATCTTTTTGATGGTCAGAAATATTAACTAACATCGGGTCTTTCGTAATCTAATGATTAGGTCTCAAATATTGCTACCCTCGTTGCTATAGTCAGTAAAACGGCTTAACGTTCCTTCTAATGCACGGAGCCATCTTTCGTAAGGGATTGCAAGTGGTTTTAGTCTGCCTACTGTTAAGCAGTTGTTGAGTTTTCTCACATGGATTAATTAACAATTATATTACGTATACTTTATGTGTTTTCCCTGAAAATAAAAGCAGGTACCGAGAAATTAACAAAATATCAATTTGTTACCAACTTTTTTCTTGTGCTACACTGTAACTTCAAATGAACCCTGTTGTCAGGGTTCTTTAATCGCCTACTACAAGAAGCAGGCCTATGACATAGTTTCGTAAAGACTACCGTTTAGCAATCGGAACCGATGGCTTGACGTGCCCTCCGAAGCACGGAAGCATCTGAAAAACCACCGAATCCCAAAAAAACGAGTCAGGTCTCTGAGACGGTTTTTTATCGAGTGCTATTGACAGATGACGCGTGGAAGTCGTTTTCGTAGGAAATAGAAGTTTGCACTTTTGTCAAAGATTCTTCGTATTTTTAACCGATCTGGAAAAAGGGAAAAGGTTCACTTTTTATGTACTTTTACCGTTATAAGCGCCTTGACAAATTTAGATAATTATTTTTTGTTTCAAAGCGTATTATATACTCCCTAGGTAGTTCCATAGTCATCAAGTTAAGACCTATAGGATAGTAGACAATTCGACGAAACTATACAAGTTCAAAATTGACTAATAATCAAAAATTGGTCATCAGTGATCGAGGCCACCGATAACTTAGATAGTCACAAAAATTCCAAACCACAAAAAAAGGTAGATTTATTATTTTTACTTACAGTCGGTTCGTAGTTTTTTTACTTTCAATGTTATTTATCTCGAAATATGTTTTCGCAGTGTTAGAGGAAGTTGCCTAAAGATGTCAATTTACCGACTTTAAGTGAGTTGGATCTTGTTCGCAACTTTATTTTTGTTGGAACTACCTGAGATATTTTTATTGGATTTATATTTTGTTAGAAATGTTTATGCTAGAACATTCTTTCATTTTATTTTACGAAAAGAAAAAGAAAACATGAGAAAACATCATGGAGTGAACAATCCCATGTAACTGAAAAACATTGCTAAAATGATAAAAATGATAAAATGATAAAAATATTTATTTTATACCAATCATTAATAAAATTAATATACACATTTCGTATAGTACATTTTCAGAAAATTTATGATTATTTAATTAAAAGGGAGATAGGAGTCCAAACTAGGTGTCCCTGTGCTATGGATCTCCTAGCTCCACCATTTTGACATCAGCAGGCAATTATTAAAATGTCTAGTATAAATATTTCAGTACCGAAATGAAAATTACCTTACAACTAACCAACAACAATTTGATTAAGAAAAAATCAATACAAAATAAAATAAAAGTGGGCAGTTATAATAAAAATTGAGTTAATAAATAAACTTAAAATATTAAAATATAGTTAAGTACATAATAGAAAACTAAGTATTAAACACAATGTGTTGCATATCATTCCTAAGTAATTACCTCGAGCAAACTTTCGATATTCTCATAATTAATTTTCATCAGCCACTCAGTGACCAATTGCTTACATTTAAATTTAACTTTACTGTAAATATCTAGTTCTTTATTTGCAACATTGTAAAGTTTACTACTTAGAAAAATATAGAAATGATGTGCAAACGAGGTATTTACAGGAGGGACTCTGCATACCTGGTGAAAACGTCTTTTACTCGAGTTAGCGTGATTTGACTTAAAATATCAAATGGTTCAGTATTATTCAGTTCAGAAAGAGTTCGTTCTAAGAAATATCTTCAGCATAGTTATGTATCTACAGTTCAACACCATTTATATTATAGTACCAAAAATAAATTCATCTGACAAGTCTCACTTAATTTTCCTAACTGGTCCTAAAAACATAAGAAGCCATAGTTATTTACTTTTCGCTCAATCTACCTCCAGCCGACTGGCTCATAAATTGGCGAATTCTTACACAAAGCACTTTTAATGAGACCTTTGGGAACGCCGAGACTTTGATGCGATAACTTTTTTCGATATTTTCGTCTCCCCATAGAAAAATACCTTCCATCCCTTTTTACTACATTAAAATCCCTATGCCACCGTCTCTTTCTCTCCTGATAACTGCAAACGAAGAACGCTCCCGGCATCTGCAATCAATGGAGCGTTGAAATTGAAATAAGATAGCGAAAGGTACCATGTCTCATAATAAGGAGCTTGATACTCGTTTGATACCGAGCTCCTTTCATCCCAGAGATTTCTCTTCGTTTCCGATCCGCGTTTTCATACACAAGTTTTATGTTTGAGAAAAGGCGACGCGACGTCAAGTGATTGGCTGTCGAAGTCAAAAGGCGGTTCGTGGTTGGCCTCATTAGCTTGCCAACTGGAATACTTATAATGTATTCGTTTATAAATGAAAGCCCTTTTGGAAGTTGTTACGACAAAATCAGTTCAGTACATTTGTGGGGCAATATCAATGTTTTGGAAGCAAAACTTTGCCACACGAGAGTATTGAAGTTGTGTTAGGTTAATAAGAGCTTTTGGTCCCGTGTTAGCAAACACGGTCCAATGTTTCCCAATTACAACACTAATTCCCGTAATACTACAGTAACAAAAAATATCAAGCCTATGTGGCGCAGTGGTAGTGCGACTCTCTTTGCTGCAGAAGGCTCCGGGTTCAATTTTCAGTGGGTCACTTGTTGCTACTATCAAATAATTGTGAATTTGTTCCCAGTCTGCTTAGGACATTGCGGGCTGAACCACCCAATTGTCCTTAAGAAAGACGGTTCCGTGTTTCGGATGGCACGTAGAGTCGTAGGTCCTGGTTCTTGTCTATGATTACTTAAACATGGGTCGTTAAGCATCCATGTCAGAAACCTGCTGCAGAACTTGTAGAAGGCGGTTGAAAAATTCTGACCCTAATGTTCATTAGGTCGTTAGACGACTCGGTGTCCCACACGAAAATAAAAATTAAAGCTCAAGACCATTCTTGGTAGAGGACGTTATTGGTAATAAAGATAGCGACTGTAACAAAGAAACCGGGCCTATTTTTATGTACGCTTCGTAAAAAACTAATCATGATTTTATTCTTGTTCAAGGTAAGGAAGATCCATAATCCCAACAAAGTTGTATGAGTCGAAGGTAAGTTCGATTGGCATCAGAATGCCGGCGCCGCGACGACTCATCGCTTGTAACGAGTTATGCTGGAATGTACTAAGAGTCATATAGATAGAATTATGTAGAAAAGTTTTATAGAATTATATTCTTTGTGAACAGACAAGAAATGTAAGTAAATATATTTTCGTTTAGTAGGTAAATTAGTTTCATACGTAAATTTTAGTTGAATTTTCTATCTAAGTACCTATTTATTTAGGCTGTATTAGGCCAGCTAGTCTTCAAAAGGCTTCAAAAGAGCCTATGTCATACATTGAAAACCTTTTTTACGCTAAATATTATGTCGTTTGATCATCGGACTGATATTATTGGATGCTTTCTGTCCATCAGCTACTGCTTTGGTCTATCAGCCACCTTGGGCTTGTATATCTTTTTCCTTTACATTACACCTTTATAAACTACTTCATAAACTGCACTCAACACTGAGATCGATCTTGAGTGTGACTTTGATATGCTGTTTGTCAAAACCGTTCTTGAGATCAATCTCAGAGTTGAGTGCGATTTATAAATACGGAGCTTAGACGCATCGCACACTTAACGCACGACGGATCAGTCCCCAAACTAAACCGTTCAACCGCTGTCAACGCAGCGCTATCGCAGCGTCGTCCGTCGAATGCGGTTTTAGTATGGGGAGTGACGTTTCTAGTATGGATCTAACAGACCGCTGCGATATTTTTGCGCTCCGTCGTGCGTTAAGTGATTTGCCTTACTTATTCTAAATTTTGCACGTCAAACAGTTTCAAAACTAACATCAAACGACTAGTTTCACCGTTTGAATCGCTAAAGCTCTAGAATCGCCTCTTAACCATTACAGAAAATCTCCAGCATATTCAAAATCAATTTCGCGTACTAGGAAATAGACGTTGCGAGCGCAGGAAGTGGCGTTGGATCAGAAAATACACGGAACACGTTGTAAGCACAACGCCGCCTTCATGTAACGCTGGTTCCCGAAATTGACTAGAACAGAATCAATTTGCCTGCAAGAACAGTTAAGCAGAGTGAATTGGTGTAAGTAGGAAGAGATAGTGCAATTATTGCAAACTTTTAACAGTTTTTTTGGATGCCGAATCTAGGTTACAAATCTTTAAAGGGTTGGCTTTTTATAGAGTTGTATTATGATCCGTATTAAATAAAATCTGAGTAGAATAATAGATAGATAGATAAATCGTGTATTCACTAAAACAGCAGGTACATGGCAGATATGTCTTGATACAATTCATTTTCAGCACAAATAATAGGTAAAGATGTTATACAAAACATTTGTGACGTACGTAAATGTGACAATAAGGCTGATTACGGGGATAATTTGTCGTGCCTAGCAAGTCGTCTCAAAAGGTCTTAACTCAGAATGTTTTCACGTTCATGTTGTTTTTTTGTTGTGATCTTGAGTTCATGTTTTTTATATCCAAATCCAATTACAAAAATTAGAGGGTCGGTCAGGTGGCAGTAGCTCAGTAGGATCAAGCTTCGGCTGACGCTATTTGATTTCAATTTTTTGTTTGTACGTAAAGATGACACAAGCCAAGGAAATTATTTCGGAACTCTCAAGGCATCAGGCGACAGCAGAGCTGGCAGCATCTTGCCCAGCGTATAAACCTGGCTACAAAGGGGAAATGCTGCCAGCTAACCATGTCTAACTGGGAACTATGTCGGGTGGTGATGCATTGGAGGGGCTGTTTTTATTTTGAAGTTTAATGAAAGCATAGTAAATATTAACATACTCTTGATGTTTGTAAATCGTGAAAGAGAAAAAAACACTTTACCAGTTAGAAGACCGATGTGGCACAGTGGTAGTGCGACTGCCTTTGACGCAGAAGTTTCCGGGTTCGATTCTCGGTGAGTCACTCACAAAATTGACAATTATCTCTTTGTGAGCCCAGTCTAGTTAGAACATTGCAAACTGAACCAGCCTTAGGTGTTGGACGACTCGATGTCCCATACGAAAAGAGAAAGAGCAGTTAGATATGACACGCTAACTTCTACACCTTACACTCGTCGCTACGAAGTTAGCGCCGCGCCGGGAGACAAGGAAGTTTCTGCGCTTAATTAGCCTTTAACTTAATGGTGATTGTGTTTAAGCGCATCGGCGCCGTGTGTGCGCTGGCCTTTATTTTCGCCGCTCAAAGTTCATCTCGGACGACATATGAAGTTTAGTTGTCTTCGTGTGTGAAGATTTTTTTTCAGAAGCAGTTGATAGCATTCGATTTTTATATAAACTGTAAACAAAGAATATTTGTATAAAATGAGATTTGGCCCTATCAAAAAGCTCAACAGCATAGCTCATTCACTCTATGATTTACTTAGATAATGTCACGACCACCGTAGGCGAGTAATAGACTTGACGCACGACGGAGCGCAAAAATATCGCGGTCTGTCAGATCCATACTACAAACGTCACTCCCCATACTAAAACCGCACTTGACGGATGACACTGCGATAGCGCTGCGCCAACAGCGGTTGAGTGGTTTTAGTATGGGGATTGACATTTCTAGTATGAACCTGACAGACCATTGCGATATTTTTGCGCTCCGTCGTACGTCAAGTGTGTTTCTCGCCTAATAAAACGATAAAAAATTTGATCTGCCTTTTTTCATACTCAAATGAAACCAAAAATGTGGAAAGCAAACGGACCTGCCCGTGGGTTGTTTGGCTTCCACTCACCGAATAATTTCTGCCAAATGACGAACTTTACACACGCTGGAAATTTTCTTTTCCCGACTTCAAAAACAGGGCTGCCATATTTACACTAAGTTTGTACTAGGAACATAAAATATGCCGTGTGATGCCGGCTTAGAATAGCATCACCACACATCCTTCCCGCAGGTGTCCTGAAACAACCTTAGATAACAATCCTAAAAAAATTACAAACGTGGCGATAGCAACCGTATTTTTACGGCCGTTAACGCTCTGCCTACCCCGCAAGGGATAAAGGCGTGATATACGTGTGTATGTATGTACATAAAATAGCTATAAAAAAGAAAAAAATGTGTCCTTTATTTTATTATTCTGACTTATATGTTTATCCAGTGATAATAATGTACTTGACATTCTAAAGCATTCGTTGTGAAACCACTTAGAAATATACGATTGAAATCATGAAATCTTGAACACTCTGATAATTAATTTTTTTACAAGACGTAAAGTGCGCATTTTTTTACATAACGGTACAGCTGATTGTGCATCGCATGCTATACAGGATGTTAGGGACAGCGTCCCGAATACTGATAGGGTGCAAGCAGACCATGAAACTGAACAACTTTCCCCTAGGAACATATGTCAGGAAACGACAAAAAAAATCGACCTTCCATACAAAATCGCGATCAGCTGACCGCACTTACTGACATATGTCCCTAGGGGAAAGTTGTTCAGTTTCATGGTCTGCTTGCACCCTATCAGTATTCAGGACGCTGTCCCTTACACTCCGTATATTGAAACTAATATATCTGGCAACCCTACCTTTGAGTTTGAGCTGAGTTTAATATTTCACGAGCATTTTCCCTGCCTACAGCGCTTAGGTCTCTCCTACGTCTGCCTTGAAACATCGTCAAGTGTTACCAACTCCCGACGTACAACTTTTAAAATTACTTCAATAATGTTTTGGCCAAGTCAAGTGTTCGCTTTGTTTTAGTACTTTGACGTCATTTAGTTACAATAAAGTTATTACTAGGGCGCGTTGTATTGTTTTAAATAATTAAAAAATGTTTCGTGTTCCCATACAAAGTCTGATCGGAAAGCTGATCGGGAATTTTGTGTGGAAGGTCGAAAAAATTTTCACGTTTACCAACATAGCCCCCATAGAAAAAGTTGTTGAGCTTCATGGTCTGATTACGCCCGCAAAGTTTTCGTTACACCGTCCCTTACACCCTGTATATGCGGATATTACAGTCACGAAAACTGTATGAAATACAAATAAAACAAATCTAGAGGCAAATCATTATGAAGTATTTCCAAAACTTCGATTATTTTATTACTAAACTTACAAAAAAAATGGAACTAAACTATAATCACTAACAAAGGTGTAGCACTTATCTACGGCGTAGCATTTTGCTACAAGATATTTTTTTATACTTCTTTCATTTAGCTTCTAACCAAAAAATTGCAATGGTATTGATATGGTAATAGTTATATATATGTAATAATTGTATTAAGACCCTGTCATCGCCTTATCTAGCCTTAAAAGTATGGTCTATGCTAGACTGAAAAGCAAATCCCTTACTAATAAAAAACACATAATTTAATATCCGTCCCGTTGCTCTCTTGCAATGCAAACTGCACTTTATACAACATTCGCTTAGTGTCACGACCAGCGTAACTGTCCCTACGCCCCCGTAAGTTCGTGTATCGATATGGAGACCAAGTTACGCTGGTCACGACACTACCAAGGCGAATAGCTATATATCTGCTGAAGATTATTCCCGGCGACCTTATAACGGCGGTATGAGGGTTTTTATCACTGTATTCAGTCGTATTTTACTCCTCTATGAGCGGTATTAACCGACCAATTTGGGTGGCGCGCCGCCGCAAGCGTCTTTGTCTGTTTTTGTAGGAGAATTTCGACCTCGTACGAACTGCATGAAGACTTTTTCAATGAACTCTACACTCATGAAATTTTTAGTTATTACTTATGTGTGGTTTAATTGATAAAAACAGGTTATACAGGCATTCTACTCGTAATTAAAGCGTTATGACTAACATATGATTTATTGGTTCTAAAGGGGCTGAGTAGACCCAATAGCGGTCTTTAGAAGGGATTTTCTACCCCAGAAAGAACTCGAAAAACTGCCAAAAATAAGGTAGTAGTCTTCAGGATATTTGCAATAATTTTATTGTTTCCAAAACATGATACTTAGTACTCATTTGGCTCGATAGAAAAACATTGTAAAGTTACCTCTAAAAACATTAAATTTCATGCTATATGAATAATACCCTTACAATAATTAAGTGTTTATTATCAAAATGAGCGTCTTACAATACTCTATCGAAACATTGTTTTTGAATTTTAAATAGCTTATTTATCTCCATACTCGACGGACGTCACTTCGATAACGCTGCGATGACAGCGGTTGAGCGGTTTTAGTATGGGAAGAGTCGTTTCTAGTATGGATCTGACAGACCGCTGCGATATTTTTGCTCTCCGTCGTGCGTCAAGTGTGTGATCCGCCTAAGACGTTGTCACGTCGGAATGTTTTAAGTACCTTTTATTTGACTGACTGCGTCAAGTTCGAATAATTCAAATCACTACCGATATCTAAATCTTCACAAATATGAGATAACCAGTGAAAAGCGCTCGCATAAAACAAGGATGGTTTGTTCAACGAATTTCAACCGGAACCGAATGAACTCGGCGTTCAAAAGGAACCTTTATATTTGATGAAAAGCGTTATTCTGGGCCGTGTAATTTGAGTACCCTTGCAAACATTATATTCCTGCGACGTGCCCTTCTTTGAGGGCCAGCGATCGTTTTTATCAAGTGCTGATATTTATCGCCAGCTTTTCATGATTATCTCTGTAGATCTAACTGTATTTCCTGTGCAATTCTTTCCTACGAATTTGTTGATGAGTTCTTTGTTAATTCATCATCATTGGCCTCGTACGTCTGTGACAGATTTTGGGGATGAACTGTTTCTGACTGAAGGTAATTTGCATGAAAAAGAACCTTATATGTAAGAAATGCTTACTTTGAATCCCAAACAGTTACGCAACAATCGTCAAATATGCCCCGGGACCATTAAGGTTCAACGTTCTTTGTTTAGCAGCAGTGTTTGCGTGACACGTGTTAACATTGTATCTTAATCAGAGCAAATTGAGTTGTTTCCGCGATGGCACGTGAAGCGTTAACAACCAAAATTAATGGAGCGAATGTAAATAAAAACGGTCTGAATATTTTCCGAGGGGAAACATTTTTTTGCAACTCATCTGGTGAAACGAAACCAATGTGTGTGCTGCGTTTTCAATTGCTAATTAATTTATTGTACTCAAAAACTACATACATACATATATCACGCCTTCATCCCTTGCGTGGTAGGCAGAGCGACTACGGCCGCAAAAATACGGTTGCAATCGCCACGTCTGAGAAATATTGAGGGCCGTTTTAGATCACTATACTGTTAATTTAGTTTTTTTGGGGATAGTCGCATTTCGAACGCTATCCATCAAAAGTATCGACAATAAAATATTTTCAGTAACAAACATTGAAATCAAACAGAAAAGTATCTCAATATAGAATGAAGTATTTTGAACAAGAATCTAGAGAAAAGAAACAATAACGAAGTTTATGAAGTCTCCACTAAAATAACAAAGTTTAGCGACTTTCAGATGATCTCATAGTCGAGTGAAGATAAGATCTCGCAAAATTTGGACCGGCTCCGATCTGAATAGTTTATCGAGAGCTGCTTGAGAATCTTATAAGATTTTTAGATAAAATCGCCGTTTCGACCCTAACCGAGTCTGCGAGGGTCGTGTGCGAATATCAACTCTATAGTAAAAATACTGAGAGAAAATACTAGACTTACGCACCTGAAAATGAATATTGAAGACTTTCTTCTAGACTAAAAATACTTGCCTTCATTATAACCTACTGAATTCAAGTCATTTTCTGTAGTGTGCTCGTATTTCTGTATCACTTACGCTTGTTAATTATTATTCAACTAAAACATTTGTAACATAACTCTTAATCGCTGCAGTTTGTAATCTTGGTAAATCTCTTAATAGTTCAAATCTTAGATCAAACTACACAGATTCAAGAGATGGTAATTCCACTAAGCCCAATATTGAATTAGTTTCGAATGTCAGTAATCAACTAAAACTCTTATCAAGTTCAATATTACCTTTAGATTTGTTGCAAGTTCAATGCTCTCGTAAAATATTATATCAAATCAACTTGTGAATTGAAATAAAACTTACAGATAAAACATTTATTAGTTTAAAACAAGCCCCGGCTTGGTATCTGTTCAAACAATCGCATGTCCGGAGGCGTTTGTAATCACTGAGGAGACCCTTACATTTAGATGCTCGTCGAGATAAACATGTTTTGTCCCGAGCCGCGCCGCTCTCAAAATGACAACTTCATTACCATACCAGCCAGTCAGCAAGTGCCTGCTGACTCCACAACCCACCTTTTATTTGAAGATTTAACTCACTTCCCATTTCGCGGAAAATTTCACGATTTTCACGCTTCCACGTCCCTTATTTTCACATTTTATGAATATATCTGGGTCCCGCTCTGACGCGCTGGCGCCGTATAATTTGATCGAAAACAGAAGCGTGCTATCAGCGTTTTCACTAGTCACGAGAATGAGTGACGATGAATGAGTTTAATATTATAATAAGGTTACGCTTCAGGAGAGAGGTGATGCGGAGTATTACACAGAATGCGGCCGCTGTCAGTGTTATTTCGGCAGCGAATGCCTTTTCGTGTGCAGCGTGCCTTCGAGCGAACAAATTATGATAATCGACGGAAATTAGAAATGCTAATATGAATTGAATAATTTAATCCTGAAGACGCGGCGTGCCGTGCCGTGTTCGCTGTTCGCGCGTTACATAACATCGGCGGATCTCATAATGTTCGCACAATGTGCTATATTACAACAGAGCTATCTCTCGCCGACTGATTCCGCGCGAGCAGTGATTACGGTTGACAATTTTATTGCTCGTCCGCATCCCTTTGTCCTTTTTTTGCGGGTAGCTGTTATCGCGAATTTTCCTTCAAATGTTCAAACATTATCGCAATCCAAACATTTCACGCGCAATTTTTTTCCTTCCGTTAATTTCGTGCGTCATTGTTATTTCTGTGGTTTTATGTGTTCATATGTCATTCCCAGCGCGGGAACAAAGGCCGCGATAATTTTATACGGACGCCCCTGAGCTGAATGGGGTCGTCGGCAACTCCTAAACTCGCATTCGTTTGCAATCTAGGGCCGCCGCTGGGGACGCGGGCTGCGGGGCCTGGAAGGGTCACTACACCCTAAAAAATTAATGTTTGTGTCAAGTAACCGCTTGTATTAATACCAGCGCATCAAGTAATTTGCTTGCTGCTAAACTAAGCTAAGCATCTTAGTAAAAGAAAACAATCTCTTGTCGGATCTTATTAATCGCTTGATAGACCTTTATAAGATTTTTGGTAAATACAAACAAATAACTTCATGCGCTCGTATTAAAACAAGGGTTTGATTGAATCAGACATTATTTTTTCTCATTGTACCTACTGTATATTTCAATACTCAACTGACGTAATAAAAAAATGACGATTTAAAAAAAACCATCATTCGCTGCCAACGCCACCTGCTAAGAACTAAACGAACAAACTAAAACTTTTCCATTAATCATATTTTTACTGCATCCGTAAACATTACAAATAAAAAAGGACAACAAATAGGCAAAACCTCTTTATGACTATGATTTGTTCCCATTACTTAAATCAGAAATGTCATAAAATATTTTGCCTATAGTATCTGCAGTAAGTACTACTTATAGAAATATTTTCCAACACATTTATGGGCAATAACAATCCAATAAAACGTATATTTACGTTAGCTTTTATTGTTTTCTGTTATAACTGGCTTAGATCTACATGTGTATGTAATATGTATGTATATAGTAAATGTTTTTGCACTAAAAATTACTTGATATCGTGTTACCTGTTTTCTAAAATAAAACAAGTAATAAAAACAATTGACTATTGCAACTATAATAGTATGTATAGCGACCACAAAGAGTAGATATAAAATGAGACCGCCAATTTCTTCGCAATCTGTCAAATCTGAAAGATAACGCTTAACTATGGCAACAATTTTTCATACAAAGTTATTAGTTCCATTTTATTTAATTTCCTCTTTCTGGCCAAGCTATACCCAGATCACTCAAGTTATTAAATTGTTAAAAAAACATATATTTCAATATTGCGCCTTATTGGTTTATCTGAGCGAATGGTCAAATAAACCTATAAGCTGGGCCCCAAGTCTACTATTTTTTGTAATTGTAACACCATCGAATCTCAACTGTCATTCAATTGCCATTGTGATTTTTATATAGTTCAAACTGTTAACAAACTACGAAATGACCGAAATCATCCAACTGAGATCCAGTCGACATCCAACTGAAACGATTTTCATTTAACAGACTTAGGACCCTGAACACAGATCTATAAAAATCGAAACGTATATTTTTATAACATTTTCTAACCTCACTAAACAGGTCGAGATCCCTCTTAAAGCGAAGACAAAATAAAAAGCACATTGTACGTTCGAGGTAACTGTAATAGTCAATCGAACTGCGTCATTTCTATGCTGAAGCTAGGGATGCGACAACAGTGGCAAAAATCGATTGTATAATAATGAACGAAGTTACAAAATAATCGATTTTATCATTTTATTCTGTTTGATTACACGCAATAATATTTTTCACTGAGGTAAAATAAACATCAAACCGCTGGCCGACTCGGTAACCCACACGAAAATAGAAAGAGTGAGGTAAACATAATATCAGTACCTACGGACCTAAAATAAGGTGTCGTATATTTATTTACATGGAACTCAAAATCCGAAACAATTCTCTGGTGCGAAGCGCAAAAAAAAAGTTTTATCTAGAAAAATTAAACTATAGCTTTGACCAAAAAGAGTAGATAAAAATTAGGGAGCCACTATCTTCGCGATCTGTCAAATCTGACAGATAACGCTTTACTATGGCAACAATTTTTCATACAAAATTTTTAGTTCCATTTTATGTAATTTCTATTTATTCTGGCCAAGCTATAATCGATTGAATAAAAAAAGCGCAAAATCGATTATCAAAAATCAATTATTTTTAAAATGATAATATTTCACATCCCTAGCTAAATAGCATATTTTGACGGCTCCTGTGTTTGTTACGTCTTACAATAAAATATTATGGGCCGCGTTAGCAGTTATTGCAAAGTTTACCATTAGACGCACGCCCGCTTGACATCGCCACTGTTATTATCATGTGGAACGTTAGACAGGCCCGCGGGTGTCGTAAGAGGCGACTAAGGGACTCGAGAGTATTGGTGTATTACAATTTTTAGGCGACAGGCTGACAACCTGTCACTATAGTGATACACATGTTTTCTCAAACATCCTTGGAAAACAATTCTCAAAAATGTCAGACGTGGCGATAGCGGCCGTGTTCTTACGACTGTTAACGCTCTGCCTACCCCGCAAGGGATAAAGGCGTGATATATGTATGTATGTATGTAACGTTAGACAGTTCAACTGATGGTTATGCGTCCTTATATTAGTTACAAAGTAAGAAAACAAAATAAAATTCAGACTTTTCTTAAGACTTAGGCGGATCGCACATTTAACGCACGATGGAGCCTTAAAATATCGCAGCGTTCTGTCAGATCCATACTAGAAATGTCAATGCTAAAACCGCTCAACCGCTGTCGACGCAGAGCTATCGCAGCGTCGTCCGTCGAGTGCGGTTTTAGTATGGGAAGTGACTTTTCTAATATGGATCTGTCAGGCCAATTCGATATTTTAGCGCTCCGTCGTGAATTCGATAAATTTTGGAGGATTTGATAAATTCCTTTCATGGAAAAACTGCAATATCTGTGTATTTAACACTTAAGCTTTGTTTTGGGACTCGACGTAGTGCGCCCGGCAGCAGCGCTGTTGCTGCTGTCAAGGGACTGGTTTGTATGGGCTTGTATGAAACACGAAAAAGACCGGGCGCAACGACGCGCGCGCTCGCGGCACGCGCGGTACTCCCGACGCGTCGACGTCATGACCAGTCCGTTTATCCGGGACGCGCCGCAATCGTCACGTAGCCTGGCGTCTTCGACCACCTCGCTATCGTTTTATAGGTCCTTAACTAAAGTTGGGACTTTGGACGCCTCGGTGTCCCACACGAAGAGAGGTAGAATTAAAGTTGGAGTACCCAAAGTACGATTAGTTAATAGATACGTAGGGTTGAAGGGAATGAACAACTGTTTTACGTTCTATAGTTGTGTTGGCCTTATTTGAATTTGTAAACACTCCTATTGCAATACTTTAAACATCTACCTACATCTTTTTCTTAACTCCTATTGGCATAGCGGATAGTATCCTTACCTTCTACCGCGGTAGTCGTGGGTTCGATTCTGGGCTCTGGCTGGGTGTTTTCTATGTCAAAGTCAAATTCAAGCTCGAAAAACTCAAGTATTAGTTGCTGTAGTTCTCATGTCAGAGGGCTGGTTACTCGTTAGTAGGCAGTAGAAAGAATCCGACACCAGGGTTCATCGGGTCGTTGGACAACTTGGTTTATATGGCTAGATGGCTCTGTGTTAAATGTCCAAGATATTTATTAATTATCTTGCTCGTCTTGCTCATGGTGGACGCACTAGTTTAGAGGCGCTATTAGGTACGTGACTCCGAGGCCAGGGTTCCATCGCATCGTGTTATCTCTGGGTTACTAGACAAGTTTAAATAGACCCCTACCTCCCCCCTTAACCTTCCAACACTCCCCCCCCTCCCTCCAGCAATTACACGCCTATCTTACGTCAGAGGCCGTTCATGTAGGTCGGGCGTAAGATAGACTAACAACAAACTATACGCAGTTGAATGGGAATTTGAACGAATACCACCTTATAAACCACTTTATCCAATAGCGTTGCTATGAAAGTAATTCTGAACATTATTAGCATTACGTTTTAAATTAGATTTTGTAAATTAGAGAACTTTTATTCTCGTCACGTCCTATCTTTACAACACATAATAGGTATCTGTTATACATTTTACATAATGAAATAATTTCGATCAAATTATGTAGCGAAGATTTTCTACAAGTTTTTTATCAGTTTAGAAAATGTTAGCGCTACTAACGACATCTCAAAATCGCTGTCAAGATTGATCTCAGATTTGAGAGTTTATAAATACGGGCCCTAGAACGCACCCTTGTCAGAGTTCAGTGCTAATTTGTCGTGTTGTAGCTAACTGCGCCGCCCATGTTATTAGGGATTACAATATAATCAGGTGGAGCGGCTTAGTTGGGATCATGTTTCTTTAGATTGTCATCACAGTGTAGTTTCACGTACATTTGCCTCAGGTAATAATCTCTTAATTGGAAGCGAGCTTGTGTTTGAAGCCTTGGTAAGATCTGTTTACATTTTATGATCATCCAACGGAGTAAAAGTTCTAAATTACATTTGTAGTATAATTGGAAAAGCTATAAAACTTAAATAAATGAGACTCATTATCATTGTCATCGATAGCAATCCACTGCTGGAAATGAGTCGCCGCCTATTTGAGAGACTTTGGCAGACTGGTTGAATTGGGAAACGAGGTGCTTAAGAGTAAATAACGCTGTTCATTCCCTAAATAAATTTTTACTCCAAATGTTGAGAAATAACGCCATAAAAGTATAGCAATAAAAATACCTTTCCAAATATGCAGCACATTTTCGAAAAACTTAATCACGTGTACCGAATAACCAAAACTCAATTCCACTGGCAGCAGTATTGGCTCACGGCGGCTCCGCGCCATCAAAGATTACTCCCAATTGCTTTTCACATATACTCGCGTATGATTGATTGCACGAAAACCGACCCAGCAATGCAATCCATGTTCATTCCCCAAAATTCACATCGTTATTTTCCCTCTCTAAAATCCAATACTCAGTTCAAAAAGGGAAAATAAACAGAACCGATCCAGCCAGTATCAAATGTCGTATAAATATATTTTTATTCTGTGTTTTTCGAAAGTCAAAGACGATTTGGCAAGGCAGGTTGTTGGCGGGATGCCAGGCAGTGAAAGTTTGTAAGACGTTGGCCTACCGATTTGTTTATATAAGAAGCTCCTGGCGAGCCAAAAACCACCCACACAGATATGGAAAGTGAAATATTCGTAAATGTAAACATTGGGGAAACGTGACATGAATTTGGCGGAAAGAAAACGAGCTGATAGATAATAGATTGATAGGAAATATTTATTAGATAGAGGACGAGAGGAATAATGGAGAATAATAAGGAAGGATCAGTTATTATGTTATCAATCTTTCATTGCGTTATTGATGAAGTACTTACGATGATGGCGGAGAAAAGCTGAGCCGAACCTTTTGTAACGCTTTGTATTGAGAAGTAAATCTTTCCAGATAATCTCGGTGAAACTTTTGGTGATTTTAGGAACAAGATGCAACTTCACCATCGTATCACAAAATAAGTGCTCTGATGACTGACAGGTCAAATAAATACTTTTAAAAACTTTATTTTATATCAAAACACGAAGAGATGACGTCATATCTCTCTAGTTTGGCTGGCGTCAAAACACGTACTTTTATATTATTTTTTTGTTTATTAAATCAAACTTCCAGTATTTCGAAAAACTATGAATGAAGTCTGTAATATTTTTGGGCAATAGTTTCAAGCGTTTCTTTTGTATTTTATTAATGACCCAGTCATCTAGCGAATTCATTTTCCTGGTGAATATGTTCTTTTTCCGCCAAATGTTAAAGATAATAATATCAAGCTTTCTTGAATCAATCTATCTATTAAAAAACTGCACGATAATAAGTTGGGTATGTATTTTTAAAGATACAGATAGACATCGCGGGAAGCGACTTTCCTTTATACTATGTAGTAATTATTTCTAAGTGAACTCTGACCTGAACCAAACGTAGTAAACTAAGTTACGTCATGGTCCATTTAGCGTACAAAGTTCAGTGCTCACAATGACGGGGCAGTATAAAATGAGACGTGTGGTAAAGTGACAGGCCACAAATTACAATACAATGTCGGTGGGCGGGGCAAAGCAGAAGTTATGGGGTAAGTATGACGGCGTTTCCTGGCCTATGTATTGTGATTCACATGTGGTCAGGGTTGTATCATAATATAAAGGATTGTTGTGAGATATTTTTGGCAAAAAAAATTTAGGGCAAATAATATTTGGTTTGTTTGTTTTTGTCATACTTGCAACTTGTTTACAAACAAACAAAATGTATCTATTTTTATATATTAATTTATTGTTACCTCAAAGGTACGAGATTCGTTAGAGTATTTTTTTTTAGGTAGACTGTTCTGTGGGAGAATTGTAATTGTAATGTCGAGATAAGCATATCCAACTACAAATTGTTAGTAATCTTTCTTTTCGTGTGGGACACCAAGTCGTTTAATAACCTGATTCACCCTTCGGTCTCAAATTCTATCACGTAAATGTAGATTTAAGTCCCCTATTTGAATGATTGGTAGGTACTTAACGTATATCTCTTTACGAGTCGTTGCATCTAGGACACGTTATGCAGTTTTACGTCTACGTTTACGTGGTCATAAAACTACGACACTTATACAACCTGCCCTACGGTGACCTGGGGGGCTCTCACGTGAATCACGTTGAAGGTAGCTATACTGTTACAAAATAAGCTGATGTTTTGTGTTTGAACGTTGTTATAAAAATAAGGGGCTTTTTAAATCTCTCTATGTGATACTGGCTTAGAATAGCATCACCCCATTTCTTCCCGCGGGTGTTGTAAAAGGCAACTAAGGGGCCCGAGGGTTTCATGTGTAATACAATTGTAGGCGACAGGCTGACAACCTGTCACTACAGTGAATCACGAGTCATCTGAAAGGGCCCTCAATACTTGTCGCACGTAGCGACAACAGTGGTAATTTTGCAATCGTTAACGCTTTGCCTACCCCGAAAAGGATAAAGGCATGATTTGTGTGTATGTGTATGTAATCTGTCCGTTTACGTCCTTGTAGGTGGCGCCGGCTATGATTGAAAGGTTTTTTTAAAAGATCAGCAGCGATTTCCCACAGATGAGTAACTTGACAGTTAGTCCCTCAATCTGAAACAATAACAACACCGTTGACAAAACAAATGTTGCTGTCAGCCCAAAAAATTCCTCATTGTAGATTCTTGCGAGTTGAGAAATAGCTTGTAGTGTGTTAGGTAGGTATTTAAATATTTTTGCAAACGGCAAGCTATTTCAGTTGTTAAATTATTGAAACTTAAGTGAGGCTTCATCACATGACATCTAAAGCAGTCCACTGCTGGACATAGGCCTCCCACAGCGTACGCCACAACGAACGAACACCCGCTTTCTCTCCTCCTCCTCCTCTAGAATTCATTTGACGGCCGTTGATATAAAACTGAGCAGCTGACGACAAGTGTGGGAACTGCTTAAAAGTGTAGGTATTTCGACAAAATAAAATTGTTCAAAAGTTGTAAAAAAAAATCATCAAGCTTATTTTATTGCTAGTGGTCAAACTGGTTTTCTTTTGTCCAAATTTTAGAGCCTCCCCCATTGTCGTCTGATTTGAAAAGCGTCGTAGTTTTTCAGTCAATGCATCTGCGCTGTTTTATGTGCGGTCGTAAACGACGTCCACCATACTGCCAGCTACTGCCATCTACTAACAGCTACTGCCATCTACTGGAGCGCACATTACGCGACAAAAAAATCAAACAAAAATGTTCAGCACAAATATGCAGCAAATGTTTCGTGTCAAAACAAATTATGTGCTTAACAAAATTGTTAAGATTGTTATAGATAGATATCTGTCCTTCGAATTTCGATCTTCTATTCTTCTTTTTGATGACTTTTGGATGATTTTTGGACTGATAATGACGCTTTTCTGAACGAAGTGACGCTAAAAGAAAGCGGGGTTATCTGTAATGACGATTTGGACTGATAGAGACACTTGTCGACATATTTGCAGAAAGCAGGATCATCTGTCAAGTTCAGTAGCTCTTATCTGTGAGACTTCGTTGCAGAGTTAGGTTAGGTTAAAATAGGTCTACTTTCTACCAGGACCTAAACAATCAGATTAAAAAATCAAATTGACGCAAAACTTTTGCTGCATTTTTTAAGCTAAACATTTTCGATTGTGTATTTTTTGTCGCGTATTGTGCGCGGGGTGCTTTTACTGCCGCCTTACCATGAACTATGGCGCCATAAACACTTTTATTTTAGACTCACGGTGGTCCGGGGGGGGGGGTGACGTGATGATCGTGTGGGTTTTGGGGCGGCCATTAAAAATATAGAGCTTTTTATCTATACAGGAATGGAATGTGCTTACCTATTGGGTATTAAATTGTTTTTTATTTCAGCATCGGTGGCCAAGTGGTAAGGACACCGGTCTTACACTCGTGAGACCCAAGTTCGATCCTCGCCATGTACCAATGTGTTTTCACTCACGTACATTTACCGACTGCTCTTACGGTGAAGGAACCCAAATTCAAATAAAATTTGGATTCCGATGATATTTGAATGTGACTTAACTTAGGATTCGGGCCAGGTTAGCCTTCGGGTTGCAGAGGTTAGATGGCAGTCGCTCTATGTAAAAACTTGGTTCCACGTCAAATCCCCTAGGTTAGGTAGCCGACCCTGACAGAGAAACGGGATAATAAGGCAAGGAGAATGAATTTTCTGTAGAAAAGTTATTCAATACGAAATTGCCACAAAATATCTCTACTCAGCCTAAGAAATGGTTGACACGATCTGCTGACTGAAATTCAATAATAGCTGTTTTTTTTTTCTTGCTATTTTACGATCTTCAATGAAAATTGTTCAGTTTCGAAGGCTGCCTGCTAAGTTTTCTGAACATCGTCATATATCATGGCCAGGACTAGTAGAATAATTTGCTTTAATTTCAGTACACGTGACCGTATGTGTTTTGCCTCTAATTTAATCCATCCTTGTTGATTAATCGTTCAGCCCCATCAATAATTTATCTATCCACATCCACAAGCATTTGTAACGAAACATTATACACGCAGCGGGCAAAAGTTAGTTTTTTGCGACGGCCATAGTCAAGTTTCTCTGAAGTTAGCGCCAGTTTTCCAACTCGGCTTTGACTAAAAACATACGCGCGTACATCTGAAGATAACTCAATTTCCTAAGCACACTTAGCTCTAAGTGTAAAGTTAATTAGTAGGCAGAAGCCGGCCGGGCAATGCAAACAGTCCAGATTCGTCCGGTTTCGTCCGGTTTCGTCCGGTTGGTCCCCAAGCAAACTGCGGTGGGCGGTACTTTGGAGTCAGGTTTTTTGGGGCGAGCTGTTGCACGAGCTTGATTTGAATTTTAACACGATTGCCGGGACGAGATTGGAACATCTGGTGGCGACTAGGTAAAATAGCTGTAGCGTTTATCGGAACACGTGTATTAAGAAAAACCAAAGTGCTTTTAAAAATTTTAATAGAAATAAGACCGCGGCTGGTGGCGGACGCTGTTCTTTGATTTCAAACTTATTAAAAAAAATTACGCAGTAGCTGTTTCCAAGACTTTTAGGTTGGCGAATTACTATGCTTACGCGATTACTTCACACATTTTGATCATTTACCTATCTGGTTATATCGTAATATGTACCTAGTTTTTACGTGAATATTGTCGATTAATCCCAACGTTTTAGCTGACCAGTACACTGATTAAATGATCAAAATGTGTTTCCAGTTGTTTCTGTTTATTATTCACATTGGAAACAGTGTACGTATTAACAGTATTTTCTCTACCAACCTAAACACGCAAATCTGTTGAAAACACACAAAACACTTGACACCACAATCGCACGCCTTATTCCGACAGGTGGAAAAAAATCGGTCAAGTGCGAGTCGTGATCGCACACGCAGTCTAAAAATGGCATACCCTTGGGATAGAATTTTTCAAACGCCCTCTAGAAGTAGCAGGCTTCTGACATGGTTGTGTAACGACCACCGTCTTAATAATTATATACAGAAACCGGGACCTAAGGCCGGCTTTCTTACGGACAATCGGGTGGTTCAGCCCGCAATGTCCGAACCAGACTGAGAACAAATTCACAAAGTGATAAATATCAACTTTGTGAGTGACCCACCGAGAATCGAACCCGGAACCTGTGTCACAGGCAGATGCAATGCCACAGCGCCACATGGGTCGTTAACAAAACAAAAGAATGAAAAAACTATCAACATCGCTAGCTATGATTTTTTTTATTGTTTACCCTCTACTCTTGAAACTATCACTTGCCCCCAGCGACCCTCGCATTCCCTCATTGTTTGCAATGGCATAGTTTGTCCACGTGGTATTGCCAGCTAGGTATACCAGTGTTTAAGTGTTGCCCACTATAATAGAAATAGCGGGACATGATTGCTTGTCATGAGATGAAAGATACAGGAAAGCATTGGGAAAAATACTGCAGTTCTGTAATTAAAGTTTCTGTTAAAAGCTTCGGTAAATATTGTGTCTGTATTGTTCTATTGATATTTCACGATGGATTTTATGTTGACTTATTACATTGTAAACCATAATTATTATACAGATAGACTAAACTGACAGCTAAGAATGCCCTTTTTGTTTTAAAATGTTGTCATCATAAGTCTAGTGTTGTGGTTTGACTCTTTTTTTTTATTCATTGAACTGTTGTGAGATGAATTCTGGATGTAGTTATTTTTAAATAAATATGCATAATAAATACTTGACTTTCGGTCACGTAAAATAGTATACGTTACTTTACGTTTATACGCAACAAGTTTAGTTTAAAGAAATCAACAATGAATAATATTGTAAGTAATTTAAAATGTAATGTTGAATAAATTGGCATTGGTGGTTGTACGAATATTCCTTGCGCTTATAAATCCAATTTCTGTTATATTTTCTTGTTGCGTTGTGTTGCACTCTTTTCTGCGACTTCTTTCTACTGGCCAGTTGGTGTGAACCTTGACAGACAGACGAGACAGACATTGGCTTGACTTGACCAAGAGGACGATCGACGGACGGAAACTGACCAATTTATTAATGGAAATTTAAATTAACCTAATTTATTTTCAAAAAGATTCAATCATAATCTTTGAATCATATAACTTGATCATTCAGGGCACAACACTATTTTTTTATTACTTTTAAATACAATAACGTGGCAACCCAACAAATGTCAATTTAGTCTATCTGGATAAAAATCATGGTATAGTTTCAATTTTCCTATCAATCTCTCTCTGACGACCGCTGTGGCGCAGCGTTAGAGCAACTGTCTGTGACGCAGAACGTTCCGGGTTCGATTCTCGGCGGGTCACCCACAAACATTAACATTTATCACTTTGCGTATTTGTTTTCAGTCTCGTTAGGACATTGCAGGTTAAACCACCTAATTGGCCGTAAGAAAGATGGCTCCATGTTTCGGATGGCAGGCAGGTCCCTGTTGCTGTCTTTGATTACTTAGATGGCAGTTGTTACCCAAGCACGTCAGAATCCTGCTGCTTGTGGACATTTGCAGAAGGCTGTTGAAAAATTGTGACACTAGGGTTCATTGGGTTCTTGAATGACTCGGTGTCCCACAAAAAAAGAGAAGAGAGACACTAAGTCTATCCATACCCACCACTGTTGCAAGTTCACCAATATAAACACACTCGTGTGGGTCAGTGTACCTCTATGCCAACATAAATCTGTTTCTACGTTATTTGCAATGCCCATTCAAAGTCCTCCCTTCACCCAGCGCCAAACCGTAGGCCACGCTACGGCAAGCGCGTTCTCACAGTTCACCAACCATTACTGGTTGTAACTTTGGTATTCTATGGGTGATATTCAGCCAGCCAGAAATGGACGGTGAAATGAAGGTAGGCTTTCCATGTAGCGCGTGCCCGTCCTCGACGCCTCTATTTGCACGCGGCGCGGCCACAATCAAAATTATTTATGCTTTTTATATATGGAAATCCGCCTTTGTTAGTCCGCGGACGGCCGTTTTTTCCCTAAATTGCGTTTATTTGCCCACTGACTTAATCATATTTCTGTAATTAAAATCTCAGCTTTTCTGTCACGCCCGCTTCCGTTTTGTGTGTTTTTAAATTGAATTGCTATAAATTTTGATGCGGTAAGTAAATCTTTTCAGAAGTGAGGAACTGTACGAACGAAATTACAAGATGCAATAGAAGAAGGTTTTTAATCTTTTAGGTATGAACTGTTACTTTCTTAACATATAGTGACACGAAACACTAGTTGATTTTTAACTGTTTTACGGGCAGACAAATAGGTAAAGTCTTTATTTTTATAAGTGTCCTAGGATTGAATTGAAACAATCGAATTGATTTTGTCGATCACTACCGGAATTCGAATTGCTAACTCACAGTTTTTGCGCGTTTAATATCACAATTAGCAAAGAATAAGAACTCTACAGAGTGTAAAAAAATTGCGGCAAATATTTTAAAAGTGTACCAGCCCCTTTGGACATCCCGTACAAAATTACCGACCGACCAAGTCAATTTGTATGTGTGGTCCTAAAATTTTTCTCATATTTCGACCTATGTTCCTTTGGGAAAGTTGTTCAGTTTCATGAGCTGATTCACCCCTTAAAATATATGCAGCTAATATTTTTACACCTTATACAACTACTTGCTATTAGCACAAACTCTCTTTCAAATCACTGAACCGCCTACTACATAATTGAAAGACCTCTCATCTAGTTTTGTAAGGACCTAAGTACTGAACGTGAGCTGTTATAACATAAAGAACATATTACTACCCGATTTTCGTCACATAGTAAATCTGTCGTGAAAGGAGACTTAGGAAAACAATCAGCCGGTCCTAAAAGCCCGCGATCGCTCGCTACTGAATACGAAGCAGATATCCATAAGCATATACATAATACATACATAATATATAATAAAAGAGGCTTCCCGAATAGTTAGAGATCGTGAGCGGGATCTAATCTTTAGTGATGTGACAAGAGTAATTTTTATCGATAACTAGCAGTTTGTAACTTTTCTTTGTCATAAGAAAAATATAATTCGTATATATGGCTTTTTCTCTCTTTCTCTTTTTATTTAGAGAAACCGAGTCCGAGTTTCGTATTGCTTACAACTACTAGGCATTATTACCCGGCGGGAAATATACCTGTCACTCTTAAACAAAACGTACCTACCTAAATACTTCAGACTAATAACTTTCCTCGAGGAATATATGCAGACAGCAGACATTACCTAAAAAGATTTGAAAATTTTGGATGCACAATACGATCAAAAGTTTTCCTATGTTTAGTTCTATTTTTCTGTGGATGTGGATGGATGCAGGAGGAGAGGACGGCCCAAAAAGGTTTGGATGGATTGTGTAAAAGACGACATGAACAAAAAGGGCATAAATGAGGATTTGACTGCTGATAGAGATGAATGGAAGAAGAAAACATGTTGCGCCGACCCCAAATGAATTGGGATAAGGGCAGGCAGATGATGATGAGTTCTATTTTTCTGTACTTAAACCTAATGGGTCTTAGGAAAAAATGTTTTGGTTTATGGGTTCACCTATAAAACATCCATCCAATCACGGCACATAATAATACAATCACTACGGCAGATCGCACACTTAACTCACGACGGAGCGGTAAAATATCGCAGCGGTCTGTCAGCTCAACCGCTGTCGACGCAGCGCTATGGAGTGCGATTTTAGTATGGGGATTGACATTTCTAGTATGGATTTGACAGACTGCTACGATATTTTAGCGGTCCGCCGTGCGTTAAGTGTGCGATCCGCCTAAATAGTAAGAAATATTATCGAGTACGATTGTCTATTTTGGCAGCACTAGCAGATAAGTCTGACTCAATGAGTCGTACGGCTCGACCGGCCGTTTCGTCTCCAAGTTCCATCTGTATCAATGCTCATGTCTATCGATGAGGCTCAATATATAGTGTTCCTCTCTATTTTACCAGAAAAAAAAAAGGAAAATTATAAAGCAGATACATACACACATACACGTCTTTATGCCCTGCAAGATAGGCAAAGCATAAAAGTACGGTTGATATCGCCACGTCTGACAAATTTTGAGTGCACATTCAGGTGATTCGTGTATCACTGTAGTGACAGGTTGTTGACCTGTCACCTAGAGTTGTAATAGACGAGTCATTTTATCACCTCTTACGACATTCGCGGGAAAGAAATGATGTTATCCTAAGCCGGCATCACGCGGAATTCCATATTCCATACGATAGAATAAAAAAATATTAGCATGAATATGACAAATCAATCACGTACACACAAATACGTTTTTCTTAATTCACTTAACTCCCTGCAATATCACGTACAATTTACTCTTAAGGCCGATCACCGCAAGTAAACCGCACATTATGTAAAACTCTCTTTAAAAAACATCCCCTTAACCCGGATCCCGGCTCAAAAGCCGCCACTTCAGCCTTAAGTAACGAAGAAATTACCCGCGGGGAGAAGTCGAGCTGGGGCCTTAAATAATTGTCAATACATTTTTACAGCAGTTTTAGTGGTTTTTTTTTTACATTTTAGTGTGGATAGTTACGCACATATATCCCTTCACCCCTTCGCCACAACAGTCCACTGTTGGACATGGACCTTCGTTTTTCAGGGGATGTTGCCATACTCACCACGCTTCGCAGGTGGATTGGCGAGCGCAATGCAAGATGTTGCATTCACAGGGAACGCTGTTGCCCATTGCCTTGGTGATTATCAAGTATAATTGCAAATGATTTTGGTCAAATCTAGCCTTAGGTGAAAATTTTAGAAGTTTTCCAAAAAATCTGCGAGGCATGTTTCTCATTCTAGAACTGAGATATATGCGTATGTCTCATACACTAGTAATTTTCCAAATAACATACACAATTACATGCAGGGTAGCAGGGCGTTAACAGGCGTAAAAAGATGGTCGCTATCGCCACGGTTGACATAATATTGAGGACCCTTTCAGATGATTTGTGTATCTTCGTAGTGAAAGGTGGTCAGCCTGTTGTCTAAAACTGTAATACAGAGAAACCCTCGAGTACCTTAGTCGCCTCTTACGACAACGGCAGGAAAGAAATGAGGCGATGCCATTCTAAGCTGGCATCACATGGCACATCGTCCAGTTTCCAGCAATGCATCTCTCCAACGCGGAGGCCTTCTAAATCGCTCGGCGTATATTAGCAATCACCCTCGTGACAATTTTTAATTTAAACGCCTGCGATTCGACTTAATGGATCCTTTTAATGGCCAGATGAATATTTAAATTCAATGGCATGAAATTAAAATGAAATAAAATTAATTTGGCGGGTATACGACCGTTGCGGATTCTGCGTCAGAGTTATTTAGGATTCATGACAATGGGATTTGTATCGGATCGTGTAATTGGGATGTTCAGATTTTGAAATCGTTTTTCTTTTTACGATGTTTCTTTTTTTTGGTAAGGTTTTCTAGCCTGGATACTTGTCCTTTTAGCTACAATGTTTCAATGATTATTCGATTGCCAGCGTTTCGTCTCTTTTTAGCAGACTGCCTTGCCCTGAGTCGCTTTTATCTATAGGCGCGGTTTTTATGAAATTGTTGGTAAGTAACTTTTTTTTTCAGTCTTCATCGCAAACATTGTCTGACATGTCTAACATGTACTAGGCCACACAAGGCCGACTTAAACATTTTGTGTTGGGAATAAGCCTCACCCTATAGAGGGTATTGCCGTGTGATACCGGTTTCGAATAGCGTTGCTCCAGTTCTATACGTGGGTGTAGTAAAAAGGGATAATTTGTCCAGGGAATGGATATCAGCGTTCCTTGTGAATTAGCATTTTGAACTGCACTCACCAATCCTCCTGCAAAGCGTGGTGAGTATACTCCCCCAAAGGGGAAGGCCCATGTGCAGTTGTGGACTGTTGTGGCTGTCAAAGTTAAATTGAAAATTGAAAAAATCTTTATTTTGTAAGCATACAAGACGATATTACATGGAGGCTGAGTTCAATCCCAGTAAGTATCTAAAGATACCTGTGGCTGGCGAACCAGCTCTTATTAAAATATAAGGTAAGAAATGTACTTCAAGAACCGTAGTTTACGTGTATATTGAACGTACTACGTTTACGATGACTAGTGGTTGTCGAGCGTAAAAATAATGGGCCGATTCGAACTCGCAGACTGCTGGTTTACCAGCCACGGGGCAGAGAGAGATAGCTGCAGCCAGAACGAGACGGCATTACACTGGTGCTGGTTAAAATTGAAAGAAAAAATGAGGTCCTTAAGGTGGAAATAAAAGATCTATGGAGGGAGGTCCTTCAGGAAGGAATAAAAATCTAGCGACTGAAAATACTGTAGAGAAGCGGTAGATATTTATATAGGTCAATTCCAGATCCTCTATATGTTTTAATACACTACTATAATTCGTTTTTCGCCAACTAGGTCTTCTACACGATGTTATGAAAATTCAAATAAAAACTAAATTCATAAGCTACGTTTCGAACGAATGCCCTTAGAGCACCATATTACTAAATCGTAATTAAAAACGCCTGTCCTATAAAAACAACAACTCAAAACAAACACGAAACTTTCGAATAAAATTGTCAAAGATCAATGACTTCATTCAAACTTTTATTGTATCCAACTCCGCCGTTGCCCGCCATTTAACTAATTAAGAAAGATTTCGATCATTTCCAAACGCTTTGACGTTATTAGAAGCAGTTTTCAATAGGTTGCGAACGTAATAACTTTCGCGAGGAAATATTTTTCCGTATAAAACATAGAAAATATGTTCCGGAGATCGAGACGTAGGGATGTCACTTTAGCAATCAAAATCGATTTTTCAATAATCGGTTCCAAAAAAATGGAAAAGTAATAAATCGTTGTTTCCCGATAAATTATATTTAAATTCAAATTCGTTCGTATCAATTTATAACATTAAGGAGTCAATAAATGTTAAATAATCGATTCGAATGATTTTATCTATTAACCTAACCGACCAACGCTGACAAAAACTGTTACCACAGATCACTCATGTGTTGTGTCTTAAAGGTGTAACCATCCATTCACTCCGCGTACCTACTCACTCACTTGCTTTTCGAACCGATTTTGCGTTTCGTTGCAAATTATAAAATCTTTTATTATGTGTTAAGATTAAGACTGTGTGTATTTGTTTCTTGTTTGCTCGATTTAGTATTAGTTTTTCTTACAGCAAGCCGCGGCTGGTGTTGTTTTGGCTGGCAAATCATTTATATTAGTTTAAACTATTATTTATTTTAAATTTTGTAATTATTTTCATATATATTTTTATATGTAGTATTTATATATTTTTATTTTATGGATAATTTGGTGGATATAGATGATAGTTTTTTTTCTTGTTCCAACTCCTCCGTTGAATTTCTTAGTGCTGACAGTGATGATGACAGTTCCATAACTCTTGCTCAAACTCTCTCTATCCATGACCAACTTAACGTCAATTTCTCTAAATTCCCGAATAATTTCAATGTGGTCCACATCAACGCTCAGAGTATTCCTTGCCACTATCCTGATCTACTGGCATCCTTCAGCAATTCTCCCATTGATGCAATATTAATTTCTGAATCCTGGTTAAAACCTTCTCTTTCTTCTTATCAATTTCCTCTTCCGGGCTTTAAACTAATCCGGAATGACCGCACGGGCAAGGGAGGTGGCGGTGTTGCTATGTACCTGCGTGGTGATATCGTGCACACTGTTGTCAGTGCTTCTCCTTCTTCTTCTTCTTACTTAAAGACAGCCGAACACCTATTTGTCGAAGTAACAATTCACCATAAAAAGGTACTGCTTGCCGTGTTTTATAGCCCATCCTTAACAATCGACTACTTTGACTCTCTCGAAAGTTTGCTCGGTTTACACTGTCCAAACTATGAGCACATTCTCTTACTGGGTGACTTTAACACGTGCTTGCTTAAAAATGACGTACGCTCCGAGAAACTGCAATCTCTCTTGTCCTCGGTCAACCTTCACATTCTTCCACTCTCTTCTACGCATCACGTGCCCAACCGTGTCCCTTCCCTTCTCGATTTAATGATAACCTCTTCTTTAGAGAATATTGCTGTCCACGGACAATTCCCTGCGGGCTGCTTTTCTCATCATGACCTTCTCTTTCTTTCTTATAAAATCCGTCCCCCAAGGCGTAAACCAAAATTCCTTCATCTGCGTAGTTTTAGGGGTGTAAACTTGGAGGCTTTGAGAAGGGATGCGTCCAATGTTGACTGGGCTCCAGCTCTTTCAGCTGATCTCATTGACACGAAAGTTCAAATCTTACATGACACTTTGTTAAGGCTGTTTGATGTTCATGCTCCAGTGAAAAAAGTTAAAATGAAGCATTCTCCTGCTCCCTGGCTAACGGACAGCATTAAGGCTTTCATGTTGAAGCGAGACAAAGCTTACATTAAATATAAAAAGTGCCGTTCTGATCGTAACTTGTCCCGTTATAAACTCCTTCGAAACCACTGTAGGCGTCTGTGTAGAGATGCCAAAAGACGCCACATACACAATTCCATACAAGAATGTAATCCTACCCAGGTGTGGAAATTTCTTAGAACTCTTGGCATAGGTAAAATTTCACCAACTTCCAATTCATTCTTTGATTTAAACCTGCTTAATCAACATTTCTCTTCTCCGCCTGCAACTATTGATGCTAGTGTTAAATCTGACACTATCGCATTTCTTAATAGTCAGCAATTACCATCTTGCTCTTCTTTTACCTTCACCCAGATTGCTGAGAACGATGTTAGGAAGCATGTTCTCTCCATCACTTCAACTGCTGTGGGCAATGATAATGTTTGTTCCCGAATGATCCTGCTTATTCTCCCTGAACTCCTGCCAATACTAACACATATCTTTAATCATTCTTTGGCTACGAGTTCTTTCCCGTCTACTTGGAAACAAGCGGATGTTATTCCTCTCCCTAAAACATCCAACCCATCTGCCTTTTCCGATTTTCGTCCTATTTCCATCCTACCTTTCCTGGCCAAAGTCCTTGAACACATTGTCCATCAGCAGCTTGTATCATTTATTACATCTAATAGTCTACTTTCTCCCTATCAATCTGGCTTCCGACCTGGTCACAGTACCGTTACTGCTCTGCTCAAAGTCACTGATGACATTCGCTTAGCAATGGAAAACAAGTCAGTAACGATCCTTGTCTTGCTTGACTTTAGCAGTGCCTTCAATTCCGTAGACTTTGATGTACTTCTCTCCATTCTTCGCTCTCTTAACATTTCTGACTCGGCAATCTTGTGGTTCAACTCATATCTTCGCGGTCGTTTGCAGCGGATCCGCTCGGACGAGGATTCCTCTGACTGGTGTGATCTTGTGGCGGGCGTACCGCAGGGTGGCGTTCTATCTCCTCTTCTTTTCTCTCTTTTTATTAACACTATCACTACCGTAATTTCTTCCAACTTCCATCTTTACGCAGACGACTTACAGATCTACCGGCACTGTCGTGTTGCTGACATCATTGGAGGGATTGAGGATATCAATGCAGATCTCAATAATGTTTTGAAATGGGCTAAGTCTTTCGGCCTATCAGTCAATCCCAAAAAGTCCAAAGCATTAATTATCGGTAGTCCCTATATGACTCGACAGCTGGACTATGCCTCTCTACCTCCAGTCACATACGACGGTGTTACCATCTGCTTCACTAACACTGCCAAGAATCTTGGAGTGCTATTGGACAGTAACTTATCATGGAAACCTCAAGTCAATGAACTAAGTAGAAAAATGCACTACTCTTTTCATTCACTCAAGTGCTTCCAAAGTTTTCTACCCTTAAGCACAAAGATTTCTCTTGCTCAATCTCTTCTGTTACCTATTTTGGACTACGCCGACTCCTGCTACGTAGATGCCACTGAGGAGCTTTTGAACAAGCTTGAGCGCCTCCAAAATCTGTGCATCCGATTTATTTTCGGACTGCGCAAGTACGATCATGTTTCCCAGTTTCGGTCTCAGCTCAAGTGGCTCCCAATTCGCCTTCGCAGGAATACTCATATTCTCTCTTCTCTCTATAACATTCTTTATAACCCATCTTCTCCGCCTTATCTTCGTGAGCGTTTTACTTTCTCGCGCCCACTAGATAAGCCATGTCGGTCTAACGTAAGGACCTTACTATCTATTCCTCATCATAAGACCGACTTCTACTCATTTTCCTTCACGGTCCACGCAGCCAGGTTATGGAACTCCCTCCCACACACTGTACGTGATAGTCCCTCTATCAATGTTTTTAAGAAGCGAGTTAAGGAACACTATCTTTCTCTTCCAAATTAACCAGTATATATTTATACGTATTATATTATTTTTAGTATGTATTTTATAATGTATATTTATTATTATTTATATCTGTAGTTGTATGTAATATTTTAGTTATATTTCGTATGTATTTCCTGTTATTATCTGTAAATATTTATCATCTCGTATTCATAGCTATTGTGCACGTCTCATCCGCCTTTCGCCAAATGCCATTTCTCTCCTGTAGGTCTGCTGTAAGAAATTTCTTTTTTAGAGATAAGCAGTGCCTGTTGTGTCCATTTTATTTATGTTTTTTTTCCTGTAAAATTTCTTGTGTACAATAAATGGTAAATAAAGATAAAATTACACTTCATGCCACCGAACCGTAACAATGCGTTTACGTCCGATACGTAGTAAAAAAAACGAACTTTTGTACTCTATTTTTATTTAATTTTTGAATAAATAATAATAAAAATCATATATTTAGCTCTCCAAGGCAAATTACATGGATCCACTTTTAAATACAATTTATTTGGACAATGGTTTGCACGAATGGAGATTGGTGCCTGAAATAAACGGGAGTCTGTGCTTCAGGCTCACCAGGGCCCCAGGTGTACTAAGGAATCGCTCAATGCAAATAGTATAATCGATTAAATATCTTTTTTTCTTCGAAATAAAATCGGTTCATTTTCTGACATCCCTGGAGTCAAGGCGGCTTCAGAAGTGACGCAATAAAGGCATAGAAGCCCCTCTGTTTAAATAAGCTAACTTCAAAGGTGGCGGAATATTGGCATCGGACGCGGGACTCAATGAAACAATTTTTCTGTATACATACTTACTTACATACATATATCACGCCTTTATTCCTTACGGGGCAGGCGGAGCGTTAGCGGCCGAAAAAAATACGATCGCTATGGCCGCGTCTCGCAAATTTAAGAGCCGTATGAGATAATTTGTGTACCACTAAAGTGACAGGTTGTCAACCTGCCGCCTAAAACTTACGTAATACACCTGAATACCTCAAGTCCCTCAGTCGCTTCTTACGACACCCACGGGTAGTAAACGGGGCGATGCTATTCTAAACCGGCATCACAGGGCTAGACAGACGATTTTATTTTTATATTCGCAAGAAAATTCGGCCCAATCCAGTCGACATGAAATGTAGCTTAAAGTCTATGTTGAATAAATGATCATAATTTATTAAAGTAGTAAGATAAATTATTTTGCTCATTACTTATTTGTGTATGTTCTTTGAACTCAAAGAAGATATTTTGATATAGGTAATGTAGCTACTGACTTGGTTCTGTTTAAAATTCAAGATTCAATAATTTTTTTAATCTGCCTATGATCACTTATACGGCGGTCGTTACCCAACCATGTCAGAAACCTGCTACTTAGAGAAGGCGGTTGAAAAATTCTGACACTACGGTTCATTAGGTCGCTGGACAACTCGGTTTCCCACACACAAAAAAAACGTTTATTTCTAAGTAGATTCACAATTAATGCTTTTAGAATGTCTGATAGTTAAAATACAGTACTAGGCCCTCCATTTGTACTTTTATGCATTTTTTTTAAATATCTGTAAAAGCATATCAAGTGTCAGAGTTCAGGTTCAAATAATGCTTATTTAAATTATGTCAGGTAAGTGGAAATCACAAAGCCGTACTGGGCATAACCCAATAAAACACCCCAATAAATTATCGAGATTGATTCCAATTGTGACGATTTAGATAAAAGCCTCAGTATTCATTTCCTGTTCATTAAAAGAAAGAATAAAAACCGTTTGTGGGTAGACGTTCAATGAAATGGGCAATAAAATTAATAAAGTGTATTGTTTGGTGCAGATCGATAGACAAAGAGCCGGTTAATTAATGACCAATCTCCGGGGACTCACCGGCTCTTAGAGTAATAGTCTGGAGGTTGAGATACTTTGAGTGTACGTTTTTAGTTTACAGACTTCTGTAAGAACGGTTTAAAAACATTATTTAGTTGCACCGTAGACAACAGCAAAATAATATGAACTTCACTTGTCTATAATATGAAATGAAATTGCTTTTAGCCTTTCACTGTTTTCTGTCTGTTATGCAACTGATTTTGATGTGGTTCCGTCATAGAGAAAGTTTTATTACGTATTTGAAAAACACTTGCCGAAAAACATCTTATCTCCACAAGAAAATAGTTATAAACGGGTGCAACCAAAAGGCGGGTTGCTAGTGTTTAAGAAATTGTTTTTTTTTTTTATGACTTCTTTAGATAGCTAAACCTCTAAAACACTTTTTGACTAACATTATTGCAAGATCATCTTACAAGCGTCATGTTTCAACACTTACAATATTTACAAATACAAAAAACAGTCACCTAAACAGTACAGCTAAAACTCCTTCGCCGCCTGTACTATAGATGTAATTAATTAAACTGCTGACTGAGTAATAAAGCGAACTCCCATGTATAAAGTTCCTTTGTTTCGAGTTAAATTTTTCCCTCGCCGATAGAGGGCAGCACCTCCGAGTGAAAAATACACACCCTCTGTAATGGAATTGGTTTCTGCAGAAAATCGAGCTTCTATTCTTTTTACGAATTTCTCTATATTTTAAAACAGTTTTACTTAATACTTTTTGTTACATATTATAATCGATCTTCCATACAAAATTCCCGATCAGCTGAGTAGCTTTGTATGGGAACATGAAAAAAACTTTCGTTTCCCAACATAGCTGCCGTAGAAAAAGTTGTTCAGTTCCATGGTCTGATCACGCCTGCAAAGTTTTCGTTACACCGTCTCTTATACCCTGTATAGTACAGCAATGCCAGCTATAGTGTCTTTACAACACAGTTAATATACACAAGTCAGTGACCCACTCGAATAGACGGTCTATTACACCCTGTATTGTAAACAAGTATTGTCTGAAAAACAAAACACTTTCTATAATTAACAAGACGTAGTTAAATTTAATTTTATTTACTGTAATGATATTTGTAATTTAAATATTTTAATCGCACCGAATATGTCAATAAATCTTATTTGATTGATATTAATATTATTTTGTTTTAAGGAGCTCAAAATTTGCATGCCATATATTTTGTTAAAACTATGTGAGACTAAATAAATACTGAACATCTTATTGTACCATAATTTTGAGAAAATAAATTTCTGTATTTCTGTATAAAGTGAATCCCCGTTTACCCCTCTCTTGTGTACCCAGCTTATTCTATTTATTATTCAGCATCTCCATCACAGGCATATCACTTTAAATTATAAGGATTTTGCAGATTACTCTTAACCCTCTAGAGCATAATTAATGCTTCAGCTTGGGTATTATATTTATATTAACTTTTCAATTAGCTGCCTTTTAGTGCGGCCCTGTTTTGTGTATCTGTTTCAATGGTGAAATAAGGATGTGTAGGGTAGTCAGTCAGTACTTATAAAAATCAAAAGTCTGCCTACTCACATTTTACGTAGAATGTTATATAGACTTATTGGTCAAAATTAAATTACTCAGTAAAATATATGCTAGTTTAGAACCATCTTCAGGGTGTAAAAAAATAGCTGCTAATATTTGAAGGGGTGAACCAGCCCATGAAACTGAACAACTTTCTCCAAAAACATAGGTTAAAATATGAAAAAAGAAATTTGGACCTCTTATACAAAATTACCGACCAACCAAGTCAATTTGTATAGGAGGTCCAAAAATTTTTCTCATAATTCGACCTATGTATCTTGGGGAAAATTGTTCAGTTTCATGGGCTGAGTCACCCCTTCAAGTATTTGCAGCTAATATTTTTACACCTTAATGCGTGATACCGAGTCGTTCATTGACCCGATATCGACTAGCAAGTATCTGATATGGTCGTGTAATGAGCCATTAACCGTTACCGCCGACTGTATGTGTCCAATAACAAAAAACGGAATTACTCTCTCTCCCTCTCCCTTTTCGTGTGGGACACCAAGTCGTCCAACGGCCCGATGAACCCAAGTATCAGAATTTTCCAACCGCCTTCTACTAGTAGCAGGCTTCTGACATGGTTGCAACGGAAGTACTAGTAAGCATTGATAAGTTGTCGTTAGCCTATAGCACAGCCAAAGAAATCATACACATGCACTTTTCTGGTATATGGCTTATTGCAAATTAAAATTTTATCTTATTTCTTAGGCCAGAGCAAAACGATGGTTGGATCCATAGAAGGTTGCAATTTTTCCTTTGGCAGAATATTCATTGGGATTGAATGCACTCACAGTGCTATATTATTCTCATAAATGAAACACAGAAATTGCAAAATTTGCAAGCGTCAACCGGGAAGTCCCACTGCTCTGCCGCTGAGCTATAGACGCAACTACTATTCGACGACCGATGTGGTGTAGTGGTAGTGCGATTGCCTTTCACGCAGAAGGTTCCAGGTTCGATTCTCGGTAGGTCAGTCACAAAGTTGATATTTATCACTGTGTGAATTTGTTCCCAGTCTGGTTAGGACAGTGCGGGCTAAACCACCCGATTGTCCGTAAGAAAGATGGTTCCGTGTTTCGGATGGCACGTTAAGCCGTAGGTCCCTGTTGCTGTCTATGATCACTTTGATGGCGGTCGTTACACAACCATGTCAGAAGCCTGCTACATGTAGAAGGCGGTTAAAAAATTCTGAAACTAGTCATTTGTCGTTTGACGATTCGGTGTCCCACACGAAAAGAGATCGACGCAACGGTTGTCCATTTATCAATCTTATAATTTCTTTGTCAGATTTCTTTCTAATTACATCTCTGCTAAGCAAGAACAGTTAATTCTTTCCCTGTACACCTGTAGGCAAAGGCGGATAGTTAATTAATCCGATCCCACGAGATTTATGTGCTACAAGCCGTGCGGGTGTACCGGCCAAATTAAATTCAAGCCTTCTATGAATATGCGCTACTTTTCAGGTTTCTTGCGGAAAGAAAGAAACGGTACTTAGAAATAGTAATTCACGCTTTTGGTACAAAAGAGAAGCTAATCTAAATAAAAACCAGAACTGAGCGAGCTCAGTCCGCCACATATCTACAATGATTTGATTGCTATTATGTGAGTTCCAAGTAATATTTCGCTGGCTGGATCATTGAAATTTTCTTATAAATTTTACATCCTGTATAACTATCTGAAGCCTAGCTTTTTTAAGCCCGCCCTGTGACTGAAGGCATAATTTTGTGGTCGCGTGACCGACGGAAGCTCGATCAGATAACGCGACCCTCTACGCTCTGACACATCGTGATACCCGCCACTACCGCCATCTACCGGTTAACAAGGGAAACGATTTAATGGTTTTTTTTTCTGTTTGGTTAATTCCTAGTATGTGGCGCTAGTGCGAATGATGTAAAAGCTCAGCTCAGCGATTTCCAAAGGTAAGGCCTAGGTAGGGGTAACAGTTTTTTCTGTCCATTGCACTTGACAAATGACCCGTAAATTTTAAAAAGCACCAAAAGCGCCACCTTGTTTGGACTAGTGTTGCTATCAGTGCAAAAAATCCTCATTCGACTAGTATACATCCATAAAGTGAAGGTTTTCAAAACGGTTTAGATTTTAGTTGTTGTTCAGAAAAACTATTACCCCTATTAACCTCTGTAAAGTTTTACTTTTTCATAAAAACAGACATCTATCTATCAAAATACAAGAACTACGTGTGTCATCACGTGACAATAAGGATGGCGTATAATAAAATAAAGCAGTGTATCACTTGGGCGGTAAATGGTCAATTGTCGCCGCATTCGTATGCGGCGCGCGGGCGGCGCACGACGCGGGTCGGCCATTATGTTTTCACGGCTCTCATATGGCGACGCTAGCGCCGCTGCGGCAGTGTATAAACTGGATATAAACTGACCCTAAAATAGTGGTGGGGCTATCGACGTCTGTTAGTTGATAGTACTTTTTACGCCAAAGACTGACAACAGGATTCATCGGGTCAGTCGTCGGTTCGGTGTCCCGCACGATAGAATAAAAGACTTACACGCAAAATTGTCTTACACGCTCGTACCTAAGTAGGAAACATTTGAGCAAAGAATACATAAAGTTTTAAGGCGCGGCTCAAGTTTAGAAATAGAAAAAAACATAAGATACCTATTTCGTAAAATTTATTGTAAATTATGAGTAAACATTAAAAAAACTATTAAATAAAATTTAAAATTTTCCTCTTCCTAAAATACTCTCTCTTAAAACAGTTTCTTTATTTAAGTAGGACACTCATTGCATACAATGTAAAACAGAATGCCCCATATCGCATAACTAAGCTCGCAAGAGTTTCAAAAACGTTCGCAGTTAACCCCTTTCCTGCCATCCCATCTCTACAAAGTGGCCTTAAAGGCCCATTCGCGCGGCCGGCGTATGAAAGTTCTTGATAGGGATGCAAGCATTCAAAATCATTTTTTTTTTATCTTACCTTATCACGGACGGCGTATTGATTAAATTTGACTATTGATTCAAAAGTAATTAAGGGAGTACGTATCCTCAGAGGAAACGAAATAACGTCGGTAGCCAACTGCTTGACGACCGATGTGGCGCAGTGGTAGTGCGACTGCCTTTGACGCAGAAGGGTCCTGGTTCGATTTTCGGTGGGTCACTCACAAGTTGATATTTTAGCACTTTGTGAATTTGTTTCCAGTCTGGTTAGGACACTGCGGGCAGAACCACCCGATTTTCCGTAGGTAAGATGGATCCGTGTTCTGGATGGCACGTTAAACCGTAGGTCTCTGTTGCTGTCTATGCTGACTTAGACGGCGGTCGTTACAACTTACACGATTTAAAATTAATCTATTATTTCAAACTTCATACCTACTCAATAATTTAAAACGGATTTATATAGATTTTTAACACACACACACAATCAAGCCTATATCCCTAGGTAGGCAGAGCGTGCATGAAAAGACTGATGAATGTAGAAAAAGCGAAAGAAGTATGCCACGATCGTAGCAAGTGGAAGGAAATAGTTTCTGCCTACCCCAGCAGGAAAAAGGCGTGATTTATGTATATACGTAGGCAGAGCGTTAACAATATCGCATTTTTTTAAATCGATTTATAATCGATTCTTGTCCCACATCCCTGCCTTTAAGGCCCATTCGCGCGGCCGACGTATGAACGCTCTTACCATCAGCCCTTTATGCACTCGTTAAGTATCGGCGCGATTATAAGACCTTTATAAGACCTCTATAAGGCCCCGATCGGGAATCGCCCCTTTTTTCTTATCGCCCATAACCCATAATGTTATTACTGATGGTGCATCTGTTTAATGCTGGCGATATTAAAAGGGGTTTGGTGTAAAAAAGGGGATGAAAGGTTACGAGAGCGGGCGAAGACTATAGTATGGTGGCTACTCTGACTCCTTAGTAGCAAATATCAACATTTCTGATGTATCATTACATGCTAGCTTAGAATAGCGTCACTCCATTTATACCCGTAAGTTTCGTTAATGACTCGAGAGTATTGGTGTATAGTGATACACAATGTTTTCTGAAACAAATTTGGAAAACAATCCTCAAAAATGTCAGACGTGGCGAGAGCAACCGTATCCTTACGGCCGTTAACGCTCTGCCTAACCCACAAGAGATAAAGGCGTGATATATGTATGTATGTAAAGGTGTGCATGTCCATGATAGACAGAGAAACGCAAAACAGGACTTGATGTTGACTATATACTCGTAATGTACAGATTTATTGACATTAATATAAAAAACAAATACCTATAAGAACCTCTTACACTGTAATGAAATCTCCTTAACAGTCAGAACGGCGTCAGGGTGCTCCAACACTGCTCCCCTTGCCCTCACACAAACGGGGTCGCCAAGGTCCCAAACGACTCCCATTCATTGTTCGCACTCGAAAGAGGCCATTTTCATGTAACTCGATTGTAAAACAAAGACCGAGCTCAAGTTAACAAACTTTAGTAGGTACCTCGGCGAACGTCTTTTGTCTTGCGAAGAAGTCGATTCGTTTGAGCATTTAAAAAGCGAATTTGTAATTTTAAGCGAGTTTAGATTCCGTTGAATAGGGAATTTTCTTTTATTTTTTTAAATTATTATTCTAGTCGCTGGATAGATGGCGCTTTGCTTGGTATGTTACCGCAAAAAACCGAATGCAATATTTATTTTTTGATTTTTGAAACTTGAATTCGGACTCACTTGGAACGAAAGTGTCAGTGCATGCCACCTTTTGTCTTTTTGCAATCTTTTGTCTTTGGAATCATAGTCAGTTCAACGCTATCTATCGAGTTCTTGGAATAGTAGTTTCTTTTTTTGTAATTCGCAAAAAGAAAACTTCCTATTCGGGACTTTCTAGGGCCACAGACCACTTATATATTTGTTCTGAAGTATATGTCAAGTGCCACGTTATTTTAAGAAAATATAGATGGCGCGCAACGGGATACTTGGTATAACTATAATGTTATCTCTTTGATCGGAGCGTCAGTATGAACAAAAAAGTTCATTCTCCTAAACCACGCCATCTATTTTCACTTTTAAACTTCTCCAACATAAAAAGTGCCTTATTGAGATAAATACATTTTCAGAAGTGCAGATTCAATCTTTGTTCCACATTTCTTTGTTTGGGACACTGAGTCCTCCAATGACCCAATGATACCCTGGTGTCAGAATTTTTCAACAGCCTAATACAAGTAAAAAGCTTCTGACTTGGTTGCGGTCTAACTATCAAGTTGTCTTCTTCTTAACAAAAAGTTCAAAAGAAAATTGTACTCAAATTCAAGCACTAATAAAGCAGTAACAACTTGTAGTAGGCGACAGGCTGACCACCTGTCACTATAATGATACACAAGTTATCTTAACCGGCCCTCAATATTTGTCAGACGTGGCGAGAGCGACCGTATTATTGCGGTCGTTAACGCTCCGCCTACCCCGCAAGGAATAAAGTCGTGATATATGTATGTATGTATAAAGCAATAAGGTAGAAAAATAAAACGGCTCAATGATCCCAGATCCGGTCCGCGATTAGCCTTCTTACATTTTATCTTGGCAATGCAGGGCGTATTTTCCTTTGGCCAATCAATCGGTCGCGGCATGAAACAAGGCCTCTTGAAACCGGTAACGTACGCGGTTCTCACACTTAATGTATAACGGAGTGCTATTTTTGCGCATCCGTAAGGCGTTTGTATGACAAATGCGAGTTTTTCCATACTAGAAACCGACGTTGAGATTCAAGATTCAATCGTTTATTTCTAAATTGATTCACAATGAATGCTTCATAATGTCAGATAGTTACAATATTGAATAAATGAATTAGTCATTGTAAAAGGAAAAAACTGTCAGACACATTTTCTCTTTTTTATAACAATTTTATGTTCCTAGAAACCCGGCACGAGTGGGATAAAACAATAAAGGAAAAAATTGGCCTACCGCTATGAACCTGCGTCTATCAAACAACGCAAGTTGATCCGTTTGTGCTGCGTCAGTTTTTAGTACGGGAAAATTCAGGTTGCCTTACATTTGACAACGTAACGGATGCGCTAAAATACGCAGCGTCGTGCGTTGGATGTGGAATTCGCCCAAGGGCGTAGGGCGAATACTTCATCTAAGGGCGTATCTATTCCGGACAATTAGTCGCTCGACTGGGCCTTATCTCCCTCACCACGTAATGCCCAACTAGCACAGGGACGGACTCAGGTTTTAGGCGGGGTCAATGTAGGTTAGGTATGATGCAAAATTCTGACACTAGGGTTCATCGGGTCGTTGGACGATTCGGTGTCCCACACGAAAAAGAAGAAGATTGGTATCCCACACGAAAAGAAAGAAGATGATGCAATTTAGGTCTAGCGCAATCTTGAAATGACCAAAGTCTTGATCTATTTTCTAGACTTGATTTGTCAATATTGGCTCTACCTGCATTGCATTATTTTGTTGTGTAGTAAAAATAGTCTTCGTCCCGTTGATGATACCTATTTGCTAATTTTTTTCTTATCGATTGCCGATTCCACCAAAATGACAACATTTTAAAACCTACAGAGAAAATTAAGACGTTGCCTATGTTTTTGATGTATTTATATTAAGTTACGTATTCTTATCCTGTCTGTCGTTTCTTTTCAGCAGTGAGCTTATAAGTTTGTTATTGACAAAATAAATTCAAAACTCATTAAAATCATCACTCAAATACCCATAATAAAGTATAGCTCACTCATTATTACTTTTAATTGCCGAGTCACTACGACCCCTCCTAAATGCACCCCTGTTTACCTCCTAACTATAAAGGTTCGCGTAAGAAGTAGGTCAGCTAAGGGCTCCGTATTAACGCTTACTGTTCTTGTTATACGGCCGTCGTATTGATTATTGATTCATAGGTGATTAAGGGAGTACGTACTCTCAGAGGAAACAAAATAACGTCGGTGGCCAACTGCTTGACGACCGATGTGGCGCAGTGGTAGTGCGTCTGTGTTTGACGCAGAAGGTTCCGAGTTCGATTCGCGGTGGGTCACTCACAAAGTTGATATAACTTGATAAAACTTTGTGAATTTGTTCCCAGTCTGGTTAGGACATTGCGGGCCGAACCACCCGATCCGTAAGTAAGATGGTTCCGTGTTTCGGATGGCACGTTAAGCCGTAGGTCCCGGTTGCTGTCTATGATTACTTAGGCGGCGGTCGTTACACAACCATGTCAGAAGCCTGCTGCTTGTAGAAGGCGGTTGGAAAATGCTGTCTCTAGGGTTCATTGGGTCGTTGGACTACCGGCGTCCTAACCACTTAGCCACCGACGCTCTTAAATAATATCAGTAATAGAAGTATTGTTTAACAAGAGCATTTAAGTCTAGACTTTTAAGTGGTATTCATTTATTAACTTTTTAATAATGAACTCGAAACTCAGCTCACCGTGTTTTACACTCAACGTCCAACGCAGCGCAAAAATAACGCTGCGCTAACGGATCCGTCTGTCAAATCTATACTAAAAACTTAACTCCCCATCTAAGAACCGCTCCCGATGGATGTCCCAACGCACTACCGCTGCGTTGCTTGACGACGCATCCGTTAGCGCAGCGCTAGCGCTGTGTCGTGCCAAACGACTTTACGAGTATTTTGCCTGACATTTTGATCGTGCGTCGTGCTCTGTCACTGCGTTGGTTCAGCGTTATTTTTGAGTCCGTTTGACGGACGTCAGAAATGCGCTGCGTTGGGCGTTGAGTGTGAAAGAGGCCTTTCAGTGCGCTGAAAACTGAAATTAATTTTATCAGTAATGAAAATTTATAGGAATTCACGCTCTATAATTTGCAAAAAACCAATCTTTTTTCCAGAAACTCATTAAATTTGAAGCTTTCATATTAAGCTAGAATCAACTTTAATAAAAAGCTAAAGCTATGTTCTACATAATCATAAATTGCGTATTTTTTAATTTAGGTATCAACTAGCTCAAAGACGAATGCCCAAAATATTCCATCTTTTTCACACAAACCTAAGTTCTAAATAAAAACAAATTGATCTTTCATACAAAATTATGTTAGTGAACAACTCAGTTCATTTTGTGCTTTTGTATCTATAGGAGATCTTGTATTTTTCGAACACCTACCTATTTTCCTTGAAAAATATAGAAAGAAAAAGTCGTTTACTTTGATAGAATGAAATTAGATAGTTTATTTAACTTTGAAATTATCAAAGTATTCATCGTGCTCCTCAAGTTTATAGTGTTTTTGTTTCTTTCATCTCTTGTACTAAACGTACATACTTATATCACGCCTTTATCCCTTACGGTATAGGCAGAGCGTTAACGGCTGTAAAAATACGGTCGCTATCGCCACGCCCGACAAATGTAGAGGGCTGTTTGAGATAATTTGTGTATCACTATAGTGACAGATTGTCAGCCTGTCGCCTAAAAGCTATAATACACTTGAAACCCTCAAGTCACCTCTTACGACACCCACGGGTAGGAAATGGGGTACTTAAACAGTTAAAAATTGCTGTAAAGTAAGTTACAAGCTATCGGTATCACTTACGGCTGTACACTCTGCAACAAACTTTTCGCTAAATTCCTTATTGGTACACTTTCCAAAGTTGACAGTATGATAAACCTTTCCTAAACTTGCAAAGCCCCGCGCCGAACGAGCGCAGCAGAATTCCCCCTATTTGAATCTAAAAGGCTATTTTCTCTCCTGTAAATGACTTTCTCTGTAAAAGAATAGATGTTCCGACCGACTTTACCTAAAATAGAGTTGGTTTTTCATTGACCCCTAAAGCGAAACGCTGGAACAAAGTTTTTAAAGCTCCGTGGCTTGGAGACCTGCAATATTTTGAAATAGAATTCCGGTTGCTAGGGAATTTACGGTTTCTAACAAAATAAAAAGTGCTCGCCCCTGATTGGTGCACTACATTGTATTAGCGTCAACGTCAACCAATAAACTGCTGTATAATTTGCGAGGATATTCAAAGATTGACGTACCCTATTTGAATAATGACGATACCTGGTTGACCGAGCCTCGGTCAGCTTTTTCTATCGTTCAAAGTATTTTTTGCAATAACCCAGCTAGTTGGATTTATCGCTCCTGAATCCCGTATGTACGAAATGAAAAATGTTGAAGCCGTTTTCGAAATCTACTTATAATAATCAATTCTTGCTCATTAAGAGAACATTGCCATTCATACTATAAAGAATTTCATGAACTTGGAACAGTCGCCGTGCGTGGTCCCTGCGTCATATGTTTTCCATTTGATTTAACTTTTAGCATTACCACTAAACTGACCCTATAAGTTTACTAATACTGGTCATTCCTAACAGATACATTGAAAACCAATATAAGTTGATCCCATAAGTGGAGTTTCTATAGCACCATAGCACACTGGCAGTCAATACAGGTCATTAGCAAACAAAGGCTTGTATAAACAAATAGTTTCCTTTAAAAGCGAGCATCGGTCAGATAGGCTAACGACTTTCTGTCACAGATAAGGTTTGTTCCCGCACTGTTACTGGTTAATAGTCCACGATAAATATTGGGGTGTGGGGCAGGGGACAGCCTCTTCTTCTTTTCGTGTGGGACACCAAGTCGTCCAACGACCCGATGAACCCTAGTGTCTGAATTTTTCAACCGCCTTCTACAAGTAGCAGGCTTCTGGCATGGTTGTGTAACAACCGTCGTCTAAGTTACCATAGACAGCAACCGGCTTAACGTGCCATCCGAAACACGGAACCATCTTACTTACGGACAATCGGGTGGTTCAGCCCGCAATGGCCTAATCAGACTGGGAACAAATTCACAAAGTGATAAATAACAGTGAGTGACCTACCGAGAATCGAACCCGGAACCTTCTGCGTCAGAGGCACGGAACCTTCTGAGTCGCACTACCACTGCGCCACATCGGTCGTCATCACAAAACTTGAAACGTGTTTATCACACAATCGCGTATGAACCCCAACACCCGTTTAACACCCGGTCACCAGTGGGCCGCGACATCGTCACCGCTTATCGCTTGGTCCACACTCCGTGGCCAGGGGACACGCAATGCCTCTATTTTTTACCCTCTCACGCCTCACAAAACTGCGCCTTAAATTTTGATAAAATACAATCTAGTCTGTGCCTTATTTAGGACTCCAGACGAAATTGTTGCCAGCATGATATTTTTATTACCCTATTTTTAGGTAAGTAATTTATGCTCCTTGTGATGCCGGCCTAGATCGTCACCACGTGTTTCTATTTGAAAAGTTTGACTTGATTCACCTCTGGAAAATTATTTTAGTTAACCAAAATCCACTACCAAGGTAGTAATTAAAAGAATATCCAAGCATAGCTGCTACAATTTTGAACGGTATCGATTCGGTTAATATTTGATGGAAACTTCATTTCCGGGCCTCCGCGCGGCGGCTCCTTTGAAGATATTATGAATTAAGTAGACATGAGCCATAATAGCAGTTTAGTAACCGATAAGATATGAATGAACATGATAAGTAAAGGAATTAGAAGATACCTTAAGGGACAAACCAGACTACAAACGATCTATTTTCTTCAGGAACAGATAAAATAAATGGTAATATGAATGTAATCCTTGAAAGGTGATCCTATTAAACCTATGAAGTTTGTAATTTTTGTAAATCAATTTCTAGCCGAACCAATTTCTATTTCTGGCCGAAAAAAGTATTAGTAAGAAACCTAAGTGATTACTACAACAACTCAATCTCAGAGAAATGAGACTACTGTTTGCCTCAGTCTGATTAGAAAAACTTTTTAAGTTTCTTTCTATAAATAAACACTGCCCGTTGTGTCCTTTTCTTTTGTGTTTTCGTTCTGTATCATGTTTTGTGTGCAATAAAGGGTTAAATGTAGGTACCTATTTAATTACCAAAAAAATAAAGCTATAAATCGAATACTTTTGAAATCAAGTTAATATTACCTTATTATAAGTTCCCCGCGGTAATATTTACAACGACTCCCTAACTTGTGTAACCCCGCAAAGTTGACCTGTTATTCTCGCCAGCGAGTTCTTGGAGTATTTTTAACGAATCCTGTTTTCGGATGTCAAAAAGTGGCGATATTTCAAAAGTGGGAGAGAATTCCGCCGATAACGCGGACAGAAGTTTTACACTGGCTCTCTCAACTTGGAGTTGGTATCAGCGATCAGTTTACCGTCGGGCGAATGGAAGAAGGTTTTTTTTACTCGACTGCCTCTGAAGGATGGTTATTATGTTTTTCTAAAGTATGTATGTACGTGATTAAGTAAATCGAAACAGCTGGGCAGATGTTGACATATTCGTATTCAATACAATTAATTTTTTAGGGTATGGCTTCTGTCTACAGGGACAATTCTGCTAGTGTCAAGGTGCGGAAATATACGGGTTCCTCAAAATATAATCAAATGGCCAGTTTCTCTCAACGATTACAAAAAACAACCAGGACCAAAAAAGTATAGCCAAACCAGCGTTATCTAGCAAGGGGTTACAATTTAATTTTGTGATATTTACCATTTACGCAGACGGGGCGATATCAACTACTATATTTTAGCAGCTGACGTGCTCTGCGTACCCCCTAATATAAAGAATAAAGGCGTGATATGTGCAAATATATGTATATATTTTTTATACTTCATCTAGTATTCTGTAACATGAATAGATCAATTTTAGTCGGCTCTACTAAAACTGATACGCTGAAACGGAATATTAAAATAGAGGAATTACTTACTACTTTTAGCGAATTAAAATATTACACTCAAAATCGTAATTTATTTAAAATATGTTTTATTGGGTTTAACTAATGGATATATGACTTTTACATTTGTTTTTATTTTTTATCCTATCCGAGCCGCGTTTAACTAGGAACATAAAATTTTAAAGAATATAATGTGAAATAAAATATTTTTACATTCTTAAAGTATTTATTGAAAAAATATTCGGAAGTCACTCCATGATATAATTTTATGGCCGGTTGCATTTATTTATTTGTCAAAAAATGAATATTTATTTTGTAAAAAATGTATGGCTTTCAAATTTCACTTGTGTTTTTTATCAAAATGATAGCAATTTGTCAACAATTTCAAGCTTTTCCATCCATGTGTTGTCACCAGCTACTAGATCTTACTCCCAACTTAACTAGAAGAGCAATGGTTGAGGAGACGATATCAGATCTCGAACAACGTAAAAGTAATTACCAACTTATTTCTCACTCCGAGCTGAAGTTGTTTACATTGCACTGAAATTCATCTTGCCATTACCAAGTTGCTCTATGTTCCGTCCTTGTCTTTATTACGGGTGTAGAAAGGATTGCGTATATATTACAGTTTCAGTTTGAATTACATGCTGATCTATTCTTGTTCATTTAAATTTCTTCAAACAGGACATGTTCAAATTATCTTGGGAAGATTTTAGCAACACACTGTATATTCAGCGAACATTTCCCGACGAAGAACAATAATGTTCTTACGAAGTTCACACGAGCAACTTCCAAACGAAAGATTGAAGATGAAATCATATTGAATTTTCAGTCGGTTCTTGCTGATATCTTTATGGTATTACAATGTTGCAAAGACGGATGGGTAATGTAATAATTACAATATAATTTGAACATTATTTTAGAAGATAAACAAAACTGAAGTCAAAAGACGTTCGTGCGTCTACTTTTACACAAATAAATAAATAAAATAAAAATAAAATAAAAATAAAAATTCTTTATTTCAGGGTACTAGCCCCATATTTGTTAGTGACACAAAAACAATGGCAACCTTATTTGCTACAATTAGTAATATTAAAATTAAAATTAAAATTAAAATTAAAATGGACAGGTTGTTTGTAAAGTTATAAAAGTTATAAATTATGTTTGCACTGTATTACATAACTTACTGTATTAAATCATTACAAAATTACAAACACCTGTATTTGTTTTGATCCACTGCTTGAGATAACGACTTTCACAAAATCTACTAGAGATCATAGCCAGGACACTGTTGGTGCTGCCACGAACCCTCTGCAGCGCGGCGGCACTCCGTTTGCGGAGCATAGCCTGGAAGCCATCTACATGAGCATCCGCAAACATACCTGACGCACTACAGAAGCGTGGCAGCCCCAGCAGTGCCCTGAATGCATTGTTGTATTGAACAGTTACGGTCTTGAGCGATTTTTGCCTGTATGCAGCCCACAGGTTGCAGGTATATAATGATGTGCAATAGGCTCTAAACAATGTGATTTTAACTTGTGCTGAGCAGCGTCTGAACCTGTGGACTATCATATTGGCCCTACAAAAGAAAACCTTGAGCTGTGAGCACGTTCACTTACTAAAGTTAACTAAGATACACAACCAAATACAAAGTTAGGAACATTCCTCTCACAATTTGTTAACTTTGACTCCGTATATTCATAACATTCCAGACAAAAACATTTCACTTTCAAAAGTTATTGGCGAAAGTCCCGGGAGCTTGTATTTGAGCAGACCTTGGGACGCAGAGGGCCCTCAGCCCCAACCCTCACTCAGAGGGCTGCTGCAAACGCGTGTTTACTCCGAATGATGCGTGTCACAGATATAAAAGGTGCCTCTCGACGACAAGTACAAAAACTCACTCAAAGAACCTTTGACAAATTATACTGTTAACTTGACAAGCAAACGTTCAAGGAACGCGCTCCTGTCTCGCTATGAGACGCCCCATTGCTTATTGAATCGCTGTTCTTTTGACTCGGAAGACTCTAGTCTAAACAGAGATAAGGGCCAACGTTATGGTAATTTTATTTCCAGAGTCAACGACACGTCACAACGCGACGGTTTTTAAGTGTCACTGGATCCTCGGTCGAGCACCAAAGTTTTTAACGAATAATGCTTCCGATACATAAAACTATCCGGCATTATTTGTGTTCGTCGGCGACGCGAAAACATTTCGGTCGGGGCTCCTGCTATCGGTCGGCTATAAAGGCCTTTCGCGCGATAAAAACTGATCTGTGAGTTTGTTCGTTCGCCAACAACAGGAAAACACATCTTTGGCACGTGGCCAAGTTACCTGCGGAGCGTCGCGCCACGCACGTAACCCCCCCCCCCCCCCCCCCCTCTCCCCCTGCGTGCTATCTCCGCGCAACTCAGCGCTGCACTCTGCGATAAAGGGTTAACAAATTGCATCCAACTTTGCAGCACACGTCGCCGAATGTGGAAGCAGTAAATAGTTCCATGTTTGCCGGCAAAGTTTTGACTTCTTTCTCACTCGCCAACTGACGTTCTCATAATGGGTTTCCCGCCATTGTGACCGCGCGGTCCGCAGCCTCACTCGTCAATTTGCGCCTCCAATTGTCGCCATTTAAATTGTGTTTCTCGTACAATCCGCGTTATTATTCTTTTATGCCTTTCCGTCCACCGTCGCCTCGCCAAATTGTTTTTTTCTTTCTATATCGGCTGCTTATTTTGCAATGTCTCTATTTACGCAGAAGGCGGGAATGTAAACATGGTTCGATAAAAAGTGAGGCCTAATTTATTTGAGCCGCCTCTTCGGAAAACGTTTCGACTATGGTCTTTTATCCAGTTGAACAAAGGATAATACGAATAAAAGCCAGTCGAGCATAATCGTACTTTCGTCGAGAGCACCGCAAAAGATAAAATAGTCGCCACAATTTTCCCTGTGGAGTTTTTACCTTTCACCGCGCGGTTTTTTGCCGAATTCAATGCTGATCCAATAAGAACTTACGAGGGTACTTACGGGATGGAACTCACGTGTGTTTTTATTTTCCCCGGCGAGACCGCGCGCGCCGTAAAACTGGATTATAATTGAACACAACCGCGACCGAGTTGCGGCGCCGCTGCCTCTTACTTTCCCACTTTCATTTTCTCTTTTAGATTGTAAAGTCTTTCCTTGTCTCAGCTAATAAAGCCGGCGGTAACGGTAACTGATTTAGTTGTAGACCCAAGTTGGCGGATTTGGGTAATCCTATCCTCATAAGCGGGGATCCATCAGTCGTCATTAAGCGGACATGACGAAGCCCTGGGCAGACCGCGGCATTATGCCCCCCCGGCCCCCTTTGCCCCCCTGGCCCCCTCGCACCTGTGGGAGCCAAGATTGATATGGCTCGCGGCAAGGTACCACTGCGCTCTGACAGCTTGTTATTGAAAAATTGAGCGATAATCCCGCTGCGGCCGCCTTATTTAAGATTTTCGTTTTTCCGCCATTTTTCGGGAGGTTTTAAAAGAGCTTTGTTTTTGGAAGTTCTGGCGGAAAACAATTTTGTATTCCGGTGTTTGTTTACATCCAAATTTGGTACTTTTCGATGTATCTGGAATTGGAACAAAAGTTTTTTATGTTGGGCAAAGCACTGTCACCACCGTCTCTTACACCCTGTCTATACATTAGATAAACGTTTATTGACGGTATAAATAAGATTTATACGGTATCATGACGCACACGCATGTCTCAATCTTACATCCCCTCGCGTTGCGTTGCGTGTGCAGTGGCCCTATAAAACTGAACGATGTTGTGATTGTTGCAGGTTGCGCGTTCGTTAAGTTCAGCTCACACCAGGAGGCGCAAGCAGCCATCACAAGCCTGCACGGAAGTCAAACTATGCCGGTAAGCATGCAACCTTATATTAACGCGACGAACAAGGTTTAAAGTACTATCTAATTTTAGGTAACCTTGGTGCTAACCTAGAACTAAGTTAAAAGAACCTTTGTTTTGGTTTGGAACCTTTAAATAACCTTTGTTTTGAACCGTCTAACTAATTTCGATTTGAACTATTATGCTTACGTACCTACATCCACAGTATGTATGTGTTGCTAAAAAACACAGTCACCTATTTCAACGTAATAAACCTAACCTAACGTTACCTAATAGTACATTAAGGCAGTAGCCAAAAATATACCAATTTCTGATCTAGTAATATTGAAAGGAACATTTATGATAGTCAAACCTGGCTGATATTCCACTGACAAGGACAATGTCCTTAAATAGATGATGATGAACATTGGAAGAACGAGACGAACTCAAAAAGTGGTATGGAATTTCATTATTCTCGCTTTTGCGTGCCTCTACAAAATTGACGACCTAAATGATTCCTTTTCTGTATAAATTTTTTGACACAAGCAAATTTTTTTTTTTATCTTTAGGTCCTCTCTGTCTGTGGGATTGTAATGTTTCCATATGTGAACCACACGCGTAACTGTTTTATTCCTTTTAAATCTTTACATCCTTCTCAATAGACATCACGTAGTACTAAATGAGTCATCCATGTAGGTAGGCGACGCAACGCGGCGGATCGCACACTTGACGCACGACGGATCGCGAAAACATCGCAGCGGTCTGTGAGATCCATACTAGAAACCCCATACTAAAATCGCACTCGACGGATGACACTGCGATAGCGCTGCGTCAACAGCGGTTGAGCGGTTTTAGCATGGGGATTGACATTCCTAGTATGGATCTGACAGACTATGCTCAGACAGACAGTTTATGCTCTCGGTCATGCGTCAAGTGTGCGATGCGCCCCTAGTTTGTAGCGCTACATATCCACGTGCCAATCTTACATTGAGTTATTCGCGTACCTATCTCCACCACGCGATGACGGCATAGTTTCCCCGCTAGTTGGCAACCCCAACTTGCTGCGCTACAGCTAAACCCAACTGTCACTCCAATTTACTGCCAACATACGAAATTAAATTAGATACAATTTGTGAAGCTCTCACAGTTATTAATAACTTTGTACAAGGCGCAAATTGAAATTACATTATTAGTAGCGTTTTCGTGGTAGGTTGATGAACAGTGAGGAACGTTTTGAGATGAGATGGAATGTAATATGGATAGTGTAACAGATTACTTACTACTTATTTGACATTTTGAACTTTTTAAAGAACTAGCGGCCTGGGAATAAGATATTTTCCCGGCATGTATTCCACATATAAACCTTTCACTTGCATTACTGTATCTATTTTAAAAAACTGCAATAAAATCCATTGCGTAGTTTTAAAGATCTAAGCATACATACATGCATGCAGTACATACCATAGAATTACTTATATACTGTACAGACAGATGCTAGAAGAAACTTTGCTTTGTACTATGTATTAGTGATAGTGATACTGACGATATAACCCTATCTAGGTGGCGGATCGCACACTTATAGCACGACGGAGATCTAAAATATCGCAGCAGCAGATTACGCTGCGATAGCGCTGCGTCGATAGCGGTTGAGCGGTCTTAGTATGGGGATTGACATTTCTAGTATGGATCTGACAGACCACTGCGATGTTTTAGCGCTTTGTTGTGCGTTAAGTGTGCGATCCGCCTGGTATCGATCACAAAAAGTGTTAACATCGCAACAAATAAAACACGCATCAAAGGCTCTCGTCCCGCAAAGTGATTGCTCACAAAACGTTCGCAAACTAAATACATCTTTTTGCAACAAAAAAGTCAATATTATCACCTAAAAGCCGCGCCAGTGTCCGCCATGTTTGATCAGCTCTCCGAGGATATTTGTGCGACATCATAAACAAGCACTTGATGAAACCCGAGTGTCGTTGTGTCATCGTGTCGCCGTGTCGCCGCCATTGTTACACGGTGTTGCCATCGTGCTGTTTACTAGTGATGAGCCAAACGTATAGCTTGGCCAGAAAAAGTAGAGGTAGAAATTAAATAAAATGGAACTAAATTTTGTATGAAAAATTGTTGCCGTATATAAGCGTTATCTGTCAGATTTGACAGATCGCGAAGAAAGTGACGCCCTCATTTATTATCTACTCATTATGGTCAAGTGTAACCGAATGTTCGGTAAAGAGTTTGCCGAAGCAAATATTTGGCAGATGTTAAGGATGTCCAATTGTCTATATAAAAATCATTAAAAACCTTTCTTTTTTACGATAATATTGAGGATTCACGCAGGACTTCTGGGCTTGCTGCCCCTTTAACTTTTTGCTTTGGAAACATTAACTTTATATTTAAAAAAAGAGCTTCACTCCTTTTTTTGACATAACAACGAATTATATAACGAATTTACCGAATTTTCGGTGAGTCTGCCGACCATGCCGAATACTGATCATAAACCGAATGTTCCGTCCATCTCTACTGTTTACGGAAAATTTTGTTATTTCTGGTTATTTCGAGCGGTGACAGTTGACGCGTGGCCGGAAAATGGGGCATCGATTTCGGACGCGGACATAATGTGGGAAACTTCGTGTTGTTTAAACGCTGCCCGACGCGGATGTTTTAATAATGAACAATGCAATTTCAGTTGCAAGATTCAAGATTCAATCGTTTATTTCCAAGTAGATTCACAATGAATGCTTTTAGAATGTCATAGAGTTAAATTACAATACGGTCACTGAATAAGTGAATTAGTCATAGTAACAATAACAATTTTATGTTCCTAATAGAATCGCGGCACGAGTGGGATAAAAAAAAAGGCACTGCCTCGGGGCTGGTCAGGCTGACCACACAGCATGTAACTTACGTCACCACCATCAATTAATGGAATCAATTAAATTAAAAGCAATATTTAAAAAAAAGCATGTTACATGCTAATCAGCCGGACCTCCTGAACAGGAAAACCACCCAAAAACCTGCTCAGGAGTGCTTCTAATCTCAATTTACAATTTGTACCTATAGAATAGGCCCTAGGCTACCCTAGCTAAGTTTTATAAACATATAATATTATTAGCCCAAAAAACGGCTACGCTAAATTAAAATAAAATAAAAGTATAACAGTAGATAATTCTAACTGTTTCGTCTTCCTTACTAATTATGCCAATTGTAAATTCCATGCACGTCCTGATTTGGTATTAAAAATGACTGCATGTTTCTTGTGCTGTGCTGGAATTTCAGAGGACCATGCCTCTTTGTCATTAACATAATCATCTAACTTATCGTTGCACATGTTGATGGTTTAAAGACTGGGTTCTGATTGTTGTTGTTTTGACTAGTGGTAATAATTTGACCATAAGTAGATAAAAACTTTCTCCGCAATGACATGATAACGCTTAACTATGGCAACAATTTGTCATACAAAATTTTTAGCTCCATTTTATTTAATTTCTACTCTTTCTGGCCAAGCTATAAGTAAGTGCTTCAAAATGGTTGACGAGTAATTTTAATTGTATCTAACATTCGTCGCCCCACTGCTGGGCAAAGCCCCCCTCCCTATCCTCCTTCCATCGCATGCCAATCTTCTGTCCAACTTCTCGCGAACAAGTTATAAAAATATATACAACTACACAAGTTGTCATATCTCATCCACAATTAAAAATTCCGTAACTGAATTATGATGTTAACTTCGATATTAACATACATAATCTCGAAAACCCTTCTAAAGCAGTCTGGCAAAAAGGAAGGTGAATAGAAATACCGGTTTCCGGCATCAAACCTGCAACTCCGCCTTAACAAGCAACTTGCCCATTATTTTAACCAGACGGTGGAACGGTAGGGTTGCCAGCTAAAAGAGTATACTCGCTAGGAAATAATAGTTTCCTCGTAAACTTGGTGATTTACCATTAGCAACATGGATTTAACCTTAAAAGGGCGTCACTCTTTACTTTGTAGTTAATACTGGTATTATCGTCTTCAACAACGATTGTAGTTGGGAGATCTGGTTTTATTAATTTTGAATAGGATTTTTTACTTTCGACTATTTATTATGATAATGAATGATAATAGAAAATTACTTATCTGATAGTTTTCGCCTCTTTTTATATTGTCGAATCGTCAGTCGAATCAGATGGTGTTGTGTCAGGTAATATCTCAGGGTAATATAACCTTTGAGTTATACTAAAATTTCTTTGGATAGAAACTTTCTTAGTTTTTATATGTCCATTAGTCCTATATATGTCTTCATATACGTAAACTGACACCGAAAGTTCGTATCTCCGTTTGAAACACCATATACACTAAATTAAGCAGAAATGATATTGTCATGTTCATTTGAAAGGGCCTTCAATATTTGTCAGACGAGGCCATAGCAGCTGTATTTTTATAGCTGTAAGCGCTCTGCCTACCACGCAAGGTGTAATTTTTGTATGTGCATGTATCATAACATAAGTATGTTTATTTCTTATGGTCAAAAAGTTGCAATCAGTTTACAAACTTTCTTTGTACTAACTAGCATTTGGACATGCAAAGCTCTGGTTGAAAATAAAAATGCTTTCGACACACTGAAGGGGGGCGGGGGGATGCGGAGGGGAGGCGGGGCCGCAAAAAGTCCTAAAATTCACTGTCCGAGCCAGTCGCTTAACTTTTTAATTAGTGGTTCTGTTGACCTGCGCCGTACTTAGCCTTCTAGCTGATAGGCTGGAGGTATGAGGGATGCGCTCAAGTACCTACTCGTGCAGCTATTTAAATTGAGAACAAAAAAGGTAAAGTCCATAATGGTTGTCATTGACTTAAGCCCGGCCATGGAGAAAATATCCTACACGAGAGTCAATCCGAAACTAAAAAGCGTTCTTAAAAAAATCTAGTAAATAAGAGCTGAAGTAGAAAAATTTTGCTTATATGACTGACTGCTTAGGCAATAAGGACTGACTTTTAACAATAGTATGCAAGTTCAAATTAGAATATATCAAACTCAAGAAAGCAAAATTAGAGATTCATTTATTTGCATAAAAGCATGTTATATTATGAAACCTCCCAGCTTAAAATCAATTACAAATTCCCACATCGCCTACAAAATACACTCAACTTAAAAGCATTTCTCCATCGTGCCCTGTCTATACAACCTTATACACAATAAACCAGCAATTTTATGTAGATATGTACACCATTATGCGACTTAATCCCAGCGTATCAGCCAGCTTTCTCATTAGGAGCCTTCGCAACTTGTTCGCCTTTTCTTTCGTCCGAACTTCCAATATTGATTGTAATAGAACTCCGTGTAATCTTATCGAACAAAAGTGAACACATACGAAGGTGTAAGGAAGCAGAACAATAGAAGAATTGACTAGTTTGCTGGGGACAGATTCGTACGGTAGACAACTCGTTCTTCAGAAGCTTTTAGTTTGAAAATATACTTCATCACAGTGAAAGAAACACAGAATAAGAACATAAAAGAAGTAGTTCTATTGTGCATGTAGTTGTTGTACTCTTTGCTTATGACTTGTCACATGTTAGATTGAGAAAAAATCTTCAATTTGTTTTATATTTTTCATAATTTTTGGTTAAAGTTAAAATGTTTTTGATTCCCATTGATTCCATTAACCTCATTTGTAATACGATTAAAGTAAAAGTGATTCGTTTTACTTTATTGTGATTGTCTTGCCACATTTGACACCTTGCATATTTAGAACTTTACCGAATGAATGAAATGATGAATGAAACTTTTTAATTACATTTTTTTTTATAACTGGTCCGGAACGTCAGCAAACGGGGAGGCATGGAAGAAAAGAGGGGAGGCCCTTGCCCAGCAGTGGGACACTTTGGGCTGAAATAATAATCGTAATGAATGGAATTAGCAACAGCTAACATGGTTCAACACGATTTCTATAGCAACGTCCTTATTCTGTGAAAATAATTTCTTCTAAAGAGCACTTTTGTTTGTGTCGGACTGTACTGTACAGTCCCGCTGTTGTGAGCATTTGTACGAGTTTAATAAGAAGACACAGGTATCGGTACTTCTCTTCCGCTCCGATTGTTATCTGTCGAAGGATGGAATGTCCAATTTAATAAATACTAGCAGATCGATGTTCAATAGGGACTGAATGACCCGTATTAATAAACCGCACTCTAATCTGAGATCAATCTCAAGAGCGATATTAACAAATCAGGCAATGCTAATTACATCTCAAAATTACATTCAAGATCGATCTCAGAGTTGAGTATGGTTTATTAATACGAGCCTAGGTGTATGATGCAGTTCTTCTTGTTTCATGGTCTTAAGTTCTAGTAATTAATGTGGTGGATTTAAAATCGATTCAAAGTAATATCGGGTTTGATTGACGGCGGCGTCTCAAAAACTTTGAGGGTATGATCAGACCACGAAAGCTGAATCGTTTTTATAGTAGTTACCTATCGCTCAGCGATGCGAAGACGGTTGAAAACCTCTGACAGGGTTCATCGGGTCGTTGGACGACCTGGTTTCTCTCACGAAAAGAAGAAGATTGCGCAGTAATTATCGACAAACATAACGTAGCATGAATAAATGTTCATTTATCTCAGGAAGAGACCCAAAACAGGTTCAAGGTCCCGGAAACAGTCCTCTTTGAATGAATTCTAACCTAAGCTGACTGATACAAAGGATTCAACCTTTATCATATTGTAGCCCTAAAGCCTATATTTAAACAGCCAATCACAGCACCTTTCGACGAAAATCATTGCAAAGGCTTCGGTCCCAAAAATCCTCACTTTGTTAGTATAATGGTTGCAAGTATATTGCGACTCCAGTGTTGCCAACTCCAGTGTTGCCATGCAAATGACTACAGCTTTCATTTCGGTAGAATGTCTTTTGCATTTCTGCTCTCTGCAGAAACACTAGAAGTTTTCGAAGAATCCTCGTTTGGAATTTGCTAATTGGGAATTTTATTTGAATATTTTGCAAATGATAGAAACAGGTGGCGGTGTTTAGGAATTGTCTATTGGTACACGGATTTTTCGTTCATGCGATCGTAGTTTTTGAATCAAACTGTTTAATTTTCAAGTAGATTCACAATTAATACTTTCATAATGTCTTTGCCTCGGGGAAGGACAGGCTAACTACACAGCATGTGTGATTAATCCTAATTAGCCTCTAAGTAATCATAAGTATTAAGTACGACGACCGATGTGGCGCAGTGGTAGCGCGAATGCCTTTGACGCAAAAGGTTCCGGGTTCGAATTTGTTCTATAAACACGCTGGACTTAATGGACAACAAAGACTTAATAAAACTTTAATTTCCTTATTCGCAACTTTTACTTTATTTACCTACAATTAATTAATCCATTGAACACTTGAGTAGTTTTCTATTCTAGTATGCCTCCGTTCGTAATGCCGTAATCCCCATTGAACTAAACGTATGTATCTCATCCCGGTTACTCGCAGCTCGTGCGGGGGCCGGCTGACTGTTGTTTTTGATAATTAGAGCCCTCGGAAGCCTTTTGTAGACCTTATTAAGGGAATATTTCAAGTGCTTCTCCCGCCCGAGGCACGGCCTCGCGCGCCTCGGGCCGAGCAGGGCGAGCGGGGCGCTACAACAATGGGGATTAGAGCTAGGCACACGCTGGGATTAAATATTACTAAGTAGTGCCATAGTGCTTTACAAAAGATTAGAATGGTATCTCTTTTATAGTGTTCCGTAATTTAAAAAAATGTTTTGGGAAATAAAAGCAACCAACACGTATCATTTCATCAACTCTGTCTGTCCGTCCGTAAGTAAGTATGCCCGGTATCATTGACTTCGTTAGTCTAGTTAACAACAATAGTTTTTTTTAATAGGTTGATAGTTTTCCCTGTTTTCCTAGTTTTGTAAGGCTGACAACCTGTCACTATAGTGATACACATGTTTTCTGAAACAACCTTGGAAAACAATCCTCACAAATGTCAGACGTGGCGATAGCGGCCGTATTCTTACGGCCGTTAACGCTCTGCCTACCCCGCAAGGGATAAAGGCGTGATATATGTATGTATGTATGTAGTTTTCCCAGTGAAACGAAAATCATAAATACTGTAGACGTCGTCCCAAACAAATTAAAGAGTGGCAAAAAACTATTTGGAGAGATCATCATCATCATCAAAGAAATTTTGAGTTTGACTTTGACTTTGACGTTTCCTAAGTCCCAACTCTAGCCGGAAAATACTTTATGTGAGCCGCTCGCTTATAAACTTATTCCGTTTAGAATTTATCTAGACTTTGGGCAGTAAACACAATTTTCGCGCAGTGAAATGTTTCTTCCTCACCAGCATAAGTTGTATGTCTGGCTGCTGCTGCTGTTTTGTGTAAGAACTTTGTACTTAGTACATAAATTCTGATTTGGAGCCGAGAATCTTTGCAGAGTGGGGGTCAATAGATAAACTGTACGGTTTGTGGTGAGTCGGGCTTTGGAGGACGTTAAGTTTTTGCATTCAGTCGTGCTTCAACTCGGTGCCTCAACTCAACCAATATAATATAATGGTAAATAGGATGGTGAGATGCCTGGTATAGCAGGAAGATAATTGTAGGGTTCCTGGAACGCTGTATGCTTACATACATACATACATACATATATCACGCCTTTATCCCTTCCGGGGTAGGCAGAGCGTTAACGGCCGTAAGAATACGGTCGCTATCGCCACGTCTGACATTTTTGAGGATTGTTTTCCAAGGCTGTTTCAGAAAACATGTGTATTACTATAGTGACAGGTTGTCAGCCTGTCGCCGAAAAATTGTAATACACCAATACCCTCGAGTCCCTTAGTCGGCTCTTACGACACCCGCGGGAAGGATGTGGGGTGATGCTATTCGAAGCCGGCACCACACGGCTGTGTGTGATCTCAATTGACTAAACAATTATTATAAGGCTGCAATTGCACAAGATACATTATAATATCAGCAGTTAAATCGAATTAGAAGAATATAATAGGTACGTTGCCTTCATCGGTAACTACATAATAAACTTTGAATAGTATAAATAAACGCGAGGAGAATAGCAATTTGAACCGTTTTTCTTAAGAAATTTGTAACTGGAAATCCAAATTTGATGTATTTTTCGATTTGTGGAAAAATTTCAAGTCCTTCTCCTAGGTGTAAACGCAGGATAAATCGAACTGGTTACGCTGCGCACCGTTCCATTGGCTCAGACGCTAACAAATACCCTCCGCGTGTAGCATCCCAAGATACGTATTCCCGCTGCCTGCCGCTCTCTCCAACCATTTTACCTACTTTTTATAAGAGGTTACTGGATCTTTAGGATAGGCGTTACAAAAAATTATGGCGAATTAAACTCTTATCCATGACTAACACCATAGTCATCCATTGTACAGGGTGTAAAAAAATTCGCTGCAAATATTTTAACGGGTGTACCAGCCCACGAAACTGAACAACTTTCCCCAGTAAACATAGGATGAAATGTAAAAAAAATTAGACCTCCCATACAAAATTACCGACCGACCAAGTCAATTTGTATGGGAGGTCAAAAAAAATTTCTCATATTTCGACCTATGTTTCTTGGGGAAAGTTGTTCGGTTTCATGGGCTGATTCACCCTTTAGAATATTTGCAGCTAATATTTTTACACCTAATATTGAAAAAATAATTAATAAACACAGCTGAAATGCGTTCAAAATTGTTTTATTTTGAAACGTGAAATGATTGGTTTAAATAGTTTTTCTGAAACTTTCTCAGAATGTTACAGAGTTTTGTATTTGCGTTGTTCGCTGAAAGTTTCTAAGCAAGTGTGTAAAATTTCAGTAATTTTTTGACAAACTGCTGAAATGATATTGATTATTCGTTTTTATTGCTCTCGATTTGATAAATTTCGATTCATAGTTTTAAAAAAGAAGTTTTATTTTAAGATACAGTCTTTTTTTTCGCTGTGAAATCAGATATATTTTTTTGCTAAATTAGAACTTGTTGTATATTCACAGTTCGCTATTTATTTACATTTTTAATTAAAAATTCCTCTTCTCGCAACTGGATTTTCTTGCGCGCTCCTTTTTCAGTCATCACAACATTTTAAATATTTCACGAATTTTTAAGCGTCTTCTTTTTTAGAGCGATTCGTAATAACCGTTTGAACTTGAAAGTGAATCTTTTCGTTTTCTCTAAGAGAGAGTAATTCATGCCTTGCCTTTGTCGGGAATTAATTTTTAACGCCACTCCGAAAGAGCGGAGTGCAATTAAAATGGAGAACGTTTTTTCGAGTGTAAAGAAAGCTTTATACAAAATTGCGTAAGTATTTTATTCACTTGCTACTTTGACGTAATGAAAATATCTCAAGGGAAAAAATATGGATGAGAGGCTCTCTGAGCATATCCATTACTGCCCCCATCACTTCACAAATTGTAATGCAGTGGACACACACACAAATCAGGCCTTTATCCCTTGCGGGGTTTACGGTCGTTGTCGCCACGTCTGACAAGTATTGAAGACTCTTTCAGATGATTCGTGTATCGCTGTAGTGAAAGTCGCCTAAAGTTGTAATACACACGAAACCCTCAAGTCCCTTAGTTGCCTCTTACAACAACCGCGTGAAGAATTGGGGTGATGCTATTCTAAGCCGACATCACACGGCATAATACATTGGAAATGTAATTTATCTAAAATCTGAATTGGCCGAAACCAATGTCTAGACACTGGTGCTTATTTTACAAAGATATTTGGATTTTTGTAACAGTGAACTGCAGATATTAGCTGACGTGATGATGTTAACAAGTAGATTAGTAAAATGACTACATTAAAGTCCTACGGGTCGTTAGACGACCCTATGTCCCACACAAAACGAGAGAGTAAGTGCCCATGATATATAAGGTGTAAAAATATTAGCTGCAAATATTTTAAAGGGTCAATTAGCCCATGAAACTGAACGAGTTTCCCCAGGAAACATTAGAAACATATGATAATATTTTGGACCTCCCATACAAATTGACTTGGTCAGTTGGTAATTTTGAATGGGAGGTCCAAATTTTTTTTTCGTTTTTCTACCCATGTTCCTTAGGGAAAGTTATTCAGTTTCATGGGCTGGTTCACCCCTTAAAATATTTGCAGCTAATATATTTACACCTTATATACAGACAGGCATAGTTTTAAGAGTCGGTACGTGCGTAAGTAATAATCGTAAAAGGGTCGTTCGGTATGAAAAGTGTCAAAAAAAATAAGTTCAGTCACCGTCTGGCGCTTTGTAACCATCATAACATAATGTTATGTAAAAATTATCTCGCAATTTCGAGTAAAATTTATGCATGAAAAAATAACACACGTGATATTTTTTGCGAATTGTGAAATGAAATATGAAATAATTCGCACAGTCACGTTTGAAATAATATCATGGAAATAAATACACATTGAACTTAATATCAGTAGTGTTATTGCTAGTAATTCGTCCTTTGTATGAACTTTTAGCTTTCATACAGTTAAAGAATAAGTAGTCTAGGTACTTACATTGAAAGCTCGTAAGTAAGTCTTACTTTGACTTAGATAATCAAAAAAACTGACATGGTTTTTGAATAATCGTTCGCACCAACCTATACAATATTTTAAAAGAAGGATATTAATTTTGATGACCTGTAGCAGGTCTCTGACATGGTTGAGTAACGACCGCCGCCGTCTATGTTATTATTGACAGCAACCGGGACCTCTTTCTTGCGGACAATCAGGTGGTTCTGCCTGCAATGCCATAACCAGACGAGAAACAAATTCAGAAAATTATAAATATGAACTTTGTGACTACCGGGAATGAACTCGAAACCTTTACGTCGCTGGCAGTCGCACTACCACTACGCCACATCGGCACCGTCTTCTAGAACTTCCAAATGAGCAATCGCTTACTTTTTTACGACGGCAGCTATAGGGAGCACTATTTACTCGGCTTATAAGCAACCCGGGTGGGAAATTAAGAGATTCCTGCCCGCTACAGTGTGAAACCATCCTTATTACTAGAGATGAGCCTAATATTCGGCTTCGGCCGAAAATTCGGCGAAACTTGCCGAATATTTGCCCAAATAAAAACATTTGCTGCCAATATTTTAAGGGTGAATCAGCCCATGAAACTGAACTACTTTCCCTTAAAAACATAGGTCGAAATATGATAAATTTTTTGAATCTCCCATACAGTTGACTCGCTCGGCTGCTACATTTTGTATGGGAGGAGATCCCGTAGCACACCTCAGGAACATTTTTTTTGGGTAAAAACTATCCTATGTGGTAATCCAAGTCACATGCAAATCTGATCAGTAGTTTTAGCGTGAAGAAGTAACAAACAAACATGCATACAAACTTTCGCATTTATAACATTAGTAGGATTAATTCCTGCCGAACCATTCGGCTGAATATTCGGTTCGGCAAGCGTTATATTCGGTTTCGGGCAAACATATATGCGGCCCATCACTACTTACTACTGCCCTGGGTTTAAAGCGAACGATAACGCGCTGTTTGTTTAGGAATTTGAGTGGATTTGCCAGGGCCGGATTTAATGGGAGGGATCTACGGTGATTTCAGTTCTTCGTTTTTGTTTGAACAAAGTAATCTTGTCAGAATGGGCTTAGTGCAGTGATTCTGTCCAACTACATACATAAATCATGTCTTTATCCCTTGCAGGGTAGGCAGAACTTTAAAGATCATAAAATTACGATCGTTAATGCCACGTCTGACAAGTATTGAGGGCCCTTTCAGATGATTCGTGTATCGTTGTAGTGACAGGTTGTCATCCTGTGGCCTAAAGTTGTAATACACATGAAACCCTCGAGTGCCCTTGTTGCCTCTTACAAGACCCGCAGGAAAAAATGGGGTGATGCCGGCTTAGAATAGCATCACCCCAGTTTTTCCCGTGGGTGTTGTAAGGGGCAACTAAGACACTCGAGTGTTTCATGTGCATTACAACTTTACGCAACAAGCTGACAACCTGTCACTACAGTAATACGCGAATCTTCTATAATTGTCTACTTGTTGAAAAATTCTGACACTAGGGTTTATTGGGTCGTTGGACAACTCTGTGCCCCACATGCAAAGAAAGAAAGAATCTGAAAGGACGATACTTGTAAGACGTGCCGATTACAACCGTAATTTTACTATCGTTAACGCTCTGTCCACCCTGCGATAAAGGCGTGATTTGTGTGGGTGTGTGTGTGTGTGTGTGTGTGTGTGTGTGTGTGTGTTGGTGTACATTTCAAAAAAACGAAAGAGTTCGTAAAGTGCCTAAAGAAGTTTTGCCTGACCAAACGAAAAGATAGACGTTCATAATATTTTATCTGATAATCCTTGTTTACAACATTCAAGAGACTTGGTAGCGTTCTTTTGAAAATAAACTTCTTGAGAACGTTAGGTTACGAGCCAAGTTGTAATCACTTCCAGACTTTATCTGGCGCAATAAATTAGCCACTTCCAGGTATAAACATTACACAGATCGTGGGATTTCGAAATTTTCGGAGGAGCTACGCGGCTACGATATTGCTACGACTTGCTACGAAAGGTCTACGAAGTTTACTCGTTGAGTAATTAGTTCAGATCTTTTGATTTAGATTTCAAGCTTATAACTGTACCTACCTAATGCAGTCGCTTCTTATCTTTTGGTGTGGGACACCGAGTCGTCCAACGACCCAATGAACACTAGTGTCAGAATTTTACTAATTATTTATAGTATTCTGTCTCTAGGCCTCCTCAAACTTTGATAGCGTAATTTTAAAACTAAACTAATTTGAATGAATGAATACTTATTGGTTATTAATGATATTATTTCATTTCATTATTCATTCAAGTCTAGACAAAATTATTCTTCGATTATTCTGACAGGCGCGAGTTGGCGCGTCATTTACATCAAAGGTCGGCTACCTTTCTGATAAATAATATTTTTTTTACTAAGAAACTAGCTTATTCAAGATCACCTTGGCCGTTTTGTGTCTACAAACATATTAGGCGGATCGCACACTTGACGCACGACGGAGCGCTTAAACATCGCAGCGGTCTGTCAGATCGACATTAGAAACATAACTTCCCATACTAAAACCGCACTCGACGGACGACACTGCGACAGCGCTGCGTCGACAGCGGTCGAGCGGTTTTAGTATGGGGATTTACATTTCTAGTATAGATCTGGCAGACAGCTGCGATATTTTAGCGCTCCGTTGTGCGTCAAGTGTACGATTCGGCTTTGGGACGAGCTATATCTATAGAATTTTTCGTAAATGAAAATAAGAAATAGAAAAAAGAATCAAGCGTCAGCCGGGGATGCCGGCTTATAGAAAGCGGTTGAAAAAGTCTAACACTAGGGTTCATTGGGTCGTTGGACGACTTGGTTTCCCACACGAAAAGAGAAAAGAGAGCCGGAGATTGAACCTAGGACACATGGGATCCCCGATTGACCGCTTATTTCAATTTCTTATTTTCACTTATGAGAATAATACAGCACCGTGCGTGCATCCAAATCACATACAGAATATTTTTCATAACGATATATTTCACTTACTATCCCCGCCATGTACCAATGTGTTTTTACTCACGTACAGTTACAGACTGCTCTTACGGTGAAGAAAGAACATCGTGATGCAACCCACATTCAACTAGGATTCGGGCCAGGTTAGCCTTCAGGTTGCAGAGGCAATCAGCTGGCAGTCTCTCTGTGTAAAAACTAGGTTCCACGTCAAATCCCCTAGGTTAGGTAGCCGACCTCGACAGAGAACGGGATAAGGCGAGGAGAAGGAAGGATTTATTTAAATGTATGTTTTTGCTCTTACATGCTGATTGTCGCTATCTTCAAAGTATATTTTTCGATAGCATTTTCTGCAGCAATATAAAATATAACTCTAAGTTTCCTTATTCGTGTCTCTAACCTGTCATAGACATGGCCCGTGGCGTGTACGACCTTATTGAAAACATTTACATATCCACGACAAGACGCTTAAGGGCATCTCTCACGACTAGCGCCTTCTATAAAAAAAAATAGAGTGGCATAGAATCTTCCTCCTCTGTCTTATGCTGGTGGTTCACACACTTGGCGCACAATGGATCGCTATTATAGCGCATCCATAACGCATGCGTCCGTCAGATGCAAGGAAATTTCAAATTTCCAAGCTAAAAACTGCCGTTGACGCAGCAATAACTGATGAAGTTTTGATAGATGCATCCGGTGACGCTCTTACATCTTACTAGACGCATGCATTATGCAGATGTGAAATCCGGCTAAGAGAAACTACTTTACTTCAGTGAACTCACAATCGTAAAATTGTGATCTACAACTAGTCTCAATTTTATCTGATCTATTTATCCTACCTTTGGCCCAGTCCAAAGTAAGAGCTATACTTACTAGTTTCAATTTGGTTACTTCTATAGGTTCTTTAGTTCACTTAGTTCAAATAAAAAAACCAAATAGATCTGATTCTAATCACGAAAATCTATCATTTAAGTAACCATTTTCTCGAACTCATAGTTTGTCAGAAAAGCAACGTTTCCATCTAGGCGTTTTTTTATAGAAGGCGCCACATTGTAAGAGATCCCCTTAACATGCGAATATGCCCTGTCATATTGTAAGGAACGCGCGGGATATTACCTATCGCTTGTAGGGCTGCCACAGTCACGTCTATTGAGATATTTTCAAATATTGCCAAATCTTTACAACGTGACAATCGATTTATTTTTCAGGAATGGTCATGATACCTAAATATATTGTTAAGACCGTTTCTTTTCTCTGAATTATTGAGAGAGTGAAACTTTGCTAAAGACGTTATAATTTATGTCATATTTACACAAAGATAGCAAGATTATGATTATATACTTTATCAAATAAATAAACTCAAAAGTTTCTTCTCAGAAAAAACATCATACCTGTTATAACAGCTAATATAGTATAACTCCCTTAAACAAGCAGAACATGGTAATTTTTCATTGGGTTTATTCTGACATTTAATTCAATTTGGCTATTCTTTTATCACATAATCAATTTATTTATGGAATTGGTAAACTATGGTACTACTGCCTGAAAATAAAAACTATTTATTTATAAACAACCGGGGCTTCTAGTCTCATACAAAATGAAGTGCCAAAGTCAGGTCGAAAACTCAGAAGTATCTTCCAAGAAGCAGAAAATAGGCGGATTGCACGCATGACACACGACGGAGCGCTAAAATATCGCAGTGGTCTGTCAGATCCATACTAGAAATGTCAATCCCCATACTAAACCGCTGTCGACGCAGCGCTATCGCAGTGTCGTCTGTCGATTGCAGTTTAAATATGGGGAGTGTCGTTTCTAGTATGGGTCTGACAGACCGCTGCGATATTTTAGCGGTCCGTCGTGTGTTAATTGTGCGATGCGCCTTTTTGTACAATTTTTTCATTGGGTTTGAACTCTTTAGGATATAATATTCCCTATCGTCATATGAAGGATTCATAAGCCACCGGGGCTTCTAGTCTCATACAAAATGACCTGCCAGAGTCAGTTCGAAAACTCAAAAGTAGGTCATATTATAATAAAAATAATCATACCTGTTAAGTTAAACCCTTAAACAAGCAAAGCATCGCAATTTTTCATTGGGTTTAAATTTAACTCTATTGCGGGTAGATTATAAATTATTCTGACATTTAATTCAATTTGACTTTTATCTAATCAATTTATAACTATGCGACCACTGCCCTAAAAAGATTTTTTATTTTATTTATTTGTTTATATGCAACCGGAGCTTTTAGCCTCATACAAATTAAACTGCCAAAGTCAGGTTGAAAACTCAGAAGTATCTTCTGCTAAAGCATATTGAAAGGCATCCTGGCTGCAGCCTTGCCCCCACTCAATCGAAGCTGCTTCCTGCCGTCGCCGCAGCAGGAAATTGGCGCTGCTTACTCCGCTTGCGGACCGAGGAGATGTTTTGTAGCCGACTATTCAATGTTATTGCTCTCAATAACTGGGATGATTATTTTATATTCAGACTAGCTTTTGCCCGCGACTTCGTTCGCGTGGACTTCAGGTTCGTCCCGTCTTCGTATAAGCTATAGCCTATGTGTTATTCTGATGTATAAGCTATATTGTGGTAAAGTTTCATTCAAATCCATTTAGTAGTTTTTACGTGAAAGAGTAACAAACATCCATACATCCATACTTACAAACTTTCGCCTTTATAATAGTAGTAGGATAATACTGTCAACGGGAATTATAGCTTTGATGTATTCTATCATACTGGCATTTTTACACTAGGACAATGTTACTTACGAAGTTTTTGTCTTTATAACATTTATTACCCGGCGGGCAATATCTAACGTCCGTATTTATAAATCGCACTCAACTCTAAGATCGATGTCAAGGGCGATTTTGTCAAAACTTGTCTGACATTTAATGTCAGTCAATCAATACTAACAGCATCTCAAAGTCGCGGTCAAGATCGATCTCAGAGCGTTCGTCGAAGTTCAACTTTCTGGTCCTAATTACTATCCTACAAGGTAGTCCTAGTAGAAAGCCTTCTTATGACACCGTTTCACGTACACGGCCGCCAGTTCAGGACCTTCTGACCCCGTAATAAACACTCAGCACTGTTCGCACAATTCTAATAATAGTAATTCAAAATCATTCCACCGGTGCCTGTTCACGCAGATGACAAATTAACAGGTTCCTTGTTCGACGGCTGCATTTATATGTGTAATTAGCCATCGCGGAACAGAATGGAAGAGAACTTTGAACCGTACGCTGATTTAATGCAAGAGGTAATATTATGCGCGGGGGGCAGGGGCGGAGTTAGTTGGGCAGTAGGGGGCGGTTGGGAAAAAACTGGATCTAACTAACCTACTTCTTCTAGCGTGTGGCACACTGTGGTGAGACCTAATAATATTTATTTTATTTAACAAAACTGTTATTCGTCTGTAACATTGCTGTTCTAATTAAAGTAATCACACAAAACATTATATTACGCTAACTGACTTACTAAATGAACGCTGTACTTAAAACAGAAAAAATAATAATAGATAATCAGTAGTATTAAACGTCGGAAAAACGCTTACTTAGATTGATAAAATTATATTATAATTTTTTCCTAGTTATTCTTTTTCGACTGGTACTACAAGTCATCCAACGACCCGATGAGACCCGGTGTTAAAGTTTTTCTCCGCCTACTAACTAGTAGCAGGTCTCTGACATGGTTGTGTAGCAACCACCGTATAAGTAAGCAAAGAGCGCAAACGTGACAAACGGTTTAACGGGCCTAGTTCTTATTTTAGTGTAAATTAGACATACCTACGGTAGTAACCAGTGGGGTTTTTCTGTTATCATTCTCCCCATAGCCACCACCTTAATCCGTCCCTGTGCACAGGCGAGGCGCTCCAGTATTCACCACGAGCCCGCGCTAATTAGGCTTTGTTATTTTATGTTAAATAATGTTAATAAACTTTCGGCCCTATTACACGCCGGCTCTGTGCTGGTTGCTGGTTTAGCTGCCGCAGTTGCGCTTTTTGTACCAGCATAGTTTCGTGCCTTGTATATGAAGAATTTATCCATTTTGAAGCTGCAACTTTGAATATCTTTTAATTCTAAACAGGCGCCAAACTTTTAGAAACATTTCTCGCACATTCAGACAAAAATAAGTAGGTAGCTTTTTTAATACTGAGCAAGCCAAAAACAGAATGGTTTACATTTACGCAGAAATCTCCGGTCACGATCGCTGTTGATATCCCCTCTCATATTCCCAATTTAGCAAAAATACAGGCGCTGTATCCCGTGGAGCCCCAGAGCCCGTGACTGGCCGGCTTTGTATGCACCGGCGCAGCGGCGCATTGAATAACTTACGTAAGTTTGCATAAAAACCTGGACCCCTAAAAGGCGGGTGTATTCTAAAAAGGAGGGCTGCATACAAGAACCTAAAATTTCCGCATAGGGTTACGTGCAATGTTTCTAAAGAAAATTTCCTGACTAACGTTTACAAATATTGAAATTTTGTTTTGAGCGTTTCATGTGTATTGCAATTTTAGGCGACAGGCTGACAACTTGTCACTATAGTGATACACGACTTATCTGAAACGATCCTTGTTATATAATGTAATAACATTATTTTATAATGAGGGAAAATTTTAAATAAGTGATGGCTCACCTACTGCATGCATTCTTTGTAACCAATTATATTGTACATCCGAGATGGATACACTGTTGTAACTATTATGCTTATAAGATCTTTGTAAACACAGTGAACAATAAATATAATTTGAATTTGAATTTGAATCCTCAAACATTTGTCAGACGTGGGGATCACGGCCGTAATTTTTACGTCGTATGTGTGTTTACAAAATAACTAGAATTGAGTTAAAATCTATTAGAATTCTTTAATTTTACTAGAAGACGCTCCCTATATATCACACAACCTGTAAGTACAGTAAGTAGTACCAAGTAGTATACTCTCTGAAATATATGTCGAACTTCGCGATTAATGCGGTGTTTTTTCATGACCAAAATATATGATACTCTAGATGTCATGTGAACTAATCTGTCTATGTTTGTAAATATATGGTTTTTCATGTCTATTATTATTATTATATCACGATTACATCAAATATACATTTCAAAACGTCCAATTTAGTCAGTCTACAGACTTCGGATCTAAGCATTCCTAATAACTCGGAAACTTGTAATAAAGTTTTAGCCCTAAACAACTGGGGAACTGGCCAAGTTGGAACTGCAAATCAATCCCGGAAACCCGCCTCAATCGGGACCGGGACAAGATGTGTACCGTTTAATCCGTGTCCAGCCGGATAACAACCTTAAGTCGGGAATTCGGGAAAACTTTCGGGACTCAGCGGAGAGAGTAGCAACCCTGGGGCTCAGATTAGCATACGATAACAGCCAGGAAGGAGCTTGCGGCAAGAGAGCTGCTAAAACCGCGCTGGTTCGTTTCGTCAAATAGCTTTTTTGGTGGCCAATGTTGCAATTGCGAACCTTGCTGCGGCTGTTAACTGGGTTCGAAATATAGGGATTTCTTGCAGTTTCAAGTCCAGTATTTTACGCTTGCGCATTGTTCAAAAATTAATCATTATTATTGGTAAGTTTTGAAATTATAATAGTAAGTAAAAACACAAAAACATAACAGGAAAACGCTGAAAGCGATCTCTACCAAACAACCTTTAATTGAAAGAGAAGTAAGAGAGTAGTGCATAAGTAAAGGTAAAAGACTAGAGGTAATATTTCGTTGGGATTATTCGACCTTTACGACACTAATGAGTAGCTTTAACAATTCCATTAATGGATACCTCTTTTGCCACACAAAAATATTTATCACATATCTATGGTACCTTTTAATTAATTTTATCTTTTTTAATCATTCGTAGTGCCTCATTACCTACTGTCGAAATACGTCGAAAGTCTCATTTAATCACGGAAGCATATTAACAATAAATTCAATAGAAAAAAAATTGCATTGAAATTAAACTTGAGTATATAAAAGTGACTAAATTGCTGAACGGCAACAATGACATTGTAGAGTATTCAATTAGCGACATCCATTGTCGAGATTTGGCGACAATCTCGGTGCTATCTCCGATGTTTTCCTCCAAGTGTAAACTGGCGTCCGGCCAACAGAGACAACTTTCTTTCACAAATATTAGATTAGCAAACTTTCTGCTAACCTGAGTAGTAGATGGGACCTTGTATCCTTGTGTACCAAGCTCAGACTAGGTAAAGGTGAACGCACACTTATCCGCATGGAACGAACCGAACGAATTTTGTAATTCTTTATACAGGATGTAAGAAAATTGACTGCAAATACTTTTAGGGGTGAACCCATGAAACTGAACATTTTTCCCCAAGCAACATAGGGCGAAATATGAAAAAAAAATGGATCTCTCATACCAAATTATCAACCGACTAAGTCGATTTGTATGGGAGGTCCAAAATTTTTTTTCATATTTCGGCCTCTGTTGCTTAGGGAAAGTTGTTCAGTTTAATGGGCTGATTCAACCCTTAAAATATTTGCAGCTAATATTTTTACCCTTATATGAAATCCTATGAAACCTCGCACATTTGTACGAACCGAATCGGTCGATTCCGGCAAATGTGCGAGGTTTTATAGACTTTCATATAAAGAATTCTAAAAAAGATTGATCCTTTGGTTCGTTTGGTGCGCATAAGTTTGCGTTCACCTTTAGACAGTTTGGACTTTGGACCGTTCTATGACCGTTCTTATGCCCAAAGCATAAGGCTTTCACTGGTGGTGCGAGTGTGTAACTGGATTTAAGCTCGACTGTACTATTAGTACTACATAGTCTTTCATTAATTTTATGCTCTTTGTGCTGCCGGAATAATCCAAGAAAAAAACTATCTCATATTTTCTGTCCATAGGTTTAATTAACCCAGGGAATTGACAGCATCGTTCCCTGTTCTTCCCTTTTTTTTGTTCCGTGTAAATAGGTACTGTATATTCACTGCATTCATTGTAATTACATTGCCTTTCGAAATTTCAGACATAACAAATATCTTCTTTTAACTTCAGGTTTTACATTTTCAATAACCAATCGCTTCTGCATGCGAAATTACATTATCCTAAATGGATTCTCGCTCACATCCCGCATTTCTAACGATGGCTAAGCATTTTATACATAAAGCGATTTTCGCACTAGTACCGGACTCCGCTCCGGTGTCCGGAGGGAAGAAATCCGGATACAGTTGCGGACGCACGCAGCCGTCTCAATATGTAGTAGATACTACACATTTTTTTCTATACAGCCACGAACAAAGATCTACAACTATTTAGTATTCTTAGACCAAAGTTTAAAATAAATCCCCATTACCGTACACTAGACCGCTCCGACGCAATATGGGCTTCGGCAGATCGCACACTTGATGCACGACGGAGCGCTAAAACATCGCAGCGATCTGTCAGATCCATACTAAAAATGTCAATCCCCATACTAAAATCACTCAACCGCTGTCGACGTAGCGCTACCGCGGTCCGTCTAGTGCGGTTTTAGTATGGGTCTGACAGACCGCTGCGATATTTTAGCCCGCCGTCGTGCGTCAAGTGTGCGATCCGCCTAACCAAGAGTTAGGTGACGGCGTATAGATTGGTTCCTACTAACGACTGAATAATTACACAGTGATCCCTATTACAAATGCAAAAATGGGATCCCTGATGCATACGTAATGACGCCTTGTGGCTTGGTTCAAATTGCGAACAGGAGCAGCGAGATTTGAGCAAACTTGTGCGGCAGGGATTAGGAAAAACCTTTTTTTAATTAGCTAAAGAATATACTTTTAATTTGTGACAAATGCATGGTGTATGTAGTATTGCCGTGTGATGCCGGCTTAGAATAGCATCACCCTATTTCTTCCCGTGGGTGTTGTAAAAGGCAACTAAATATTACGATTTTAGGCGACAGGGTGAAAACCTGTTCTCCAGTGATACATGTATCATCGAAAAGGGCCCTCAATACTTGTCAGACGTGGCGATAACGACCTTAATTTTACGATCGTAACCTACCCCGCAAGGGATAAAGGCGTGCTTTGTGTGTGTGTGTGTGCGTGTGTGTGTATAGTTGTTTGTAGCTCATAATGCTATACGCTGGGTGCGTGTAGTTTGGACCGAGTGATCTTAGCCGACAGCCGCGGGCAAAGCGGTAATGACTGGGCAAACAGTCATCTGCATACGCCGCCCGCCCTCGCGCCGCCCGCCCACGAATCCATTAGCCTTTTTTCAGCCTATTACAAACCAAATTAAATCAAAGTTGTCTGCAGTTTTCTTTATGGTAATCGTGCGTTTTCTTGCTATATGTGAATCAGTGGGTTTCTTTCTTTTGAATTCTCGTCTTAAGGTTTTTTTACGTCACAATCTCGCTCTCTTCTTGTGGGACACCGAGTCGTCCAACCCAACAAATGTCACAATGAAAACGCTTTAATACTAGAGTTAATAGGTACTTCTTGATTGTTTAATAATATTTTACCTTAAATACGTGACATAGGAGTAGTATAAAAGTGAATATAGATGGCGCGGTTTAGGAGCTAGGTTTGAACTTTTTTGCTCATAGTGACGATCCGATCAAAGAGATAACATTATAGTAATACCTAGTATCCCGTTACGCACAATACATAATTTCTTAAAATAACGTGGTACTTGACTTATTCTTCAGAACAAATATATAAGTGATCTGTGGCCCTAGAAAGTCCCAAAACCGTATAATATAGAGCATTGGGTATGTAAACAAAAACTTGGCATCGCTGAAGGTACAATAAACTCCGAACTTCAAGTCCCAAGCAGCCATACTTCTAACTCGCTGAACCCGAACTAACATCCAAAAAACACTACAATAAATCCACCCAAATAAACATTCACCCAATAAATTAACATAGATCCAGCCGAAACAAGCCGTGGCCGCATTTCACGCGTCCCTTGCCTCGGAGGGTACGGGGAACAATACGCATTCGAAAGGCCGGAAAGAGTGGAAAAAATTGAAATACTTTGAGCGGAAAACCCGTTGTTTTGTAAATAAACAGCCCGCTATCAGCAACCAACACTCCACCGACTTGCGCCGCAGTAAAAACGCGCCGGCGGTGCCGCTGCGAAGATCTTTTGCGAGCGCTTTATTCATACAGTCAATGGTTTTTATCACGTATTCTCGAATACAAGGTTAGGGGATTAACTTTGAACCAGCAGCTTAAAGATAGACTGACTCAAACAACGTTACCCAAGTCTGTTACTTTTTGTCATTGAAACTAAACTGTCATTTAATTGCCATTTTGATTTTTCTATACTTCAAACTGTTGGCAGACTACGAAATGACCGAAATCATCCAACTGAGATCCAATCGATATCCATCTGAAACGATTTTCATTTAGCGGACTTAGGGCCCTGGGTTCTACCTAAAGCCATTTTTTTTTTGTGTTTGGCAATCACAGCTAACGGGTGTGATCTATTGACCTCCGTAAGAAAGCTCCGGCCGAAATATAGAGAGCCAAACTCTACCAAATAAGTAAGTCGCGTAAACCTACATAACTATCCAAATATGTACAGCACTTGAGCAAACAAAGCAGAGGTTATCTACCTGACTTCCTGGCCGGCAAACAGTTCGCACTTCCTCCTACCCTTATCAGCGGGAGTATGAAAGCGCTCGAGAGTGAGTTATGGGGTACCACCGCGGAAGATGAAAATTAATGAGGTAAAAGTGAGTGCCACCGCATCGCCTGCTGCATGAGAAACGGGGTTTTTGTGGCGCTGCACTGGTGATTACTTTTAAGGAAGTACATAATGTAACATAATGCCGTGTGATGCCGGCTTAGAATAGCATCACCCCACATCCTTCCCGTGGGTGTCGTAAGAGGCGACTAAGGGACTCGAGAGTATTGGTGTATTACAATTTCTAGGCGACAGGCTGACAACCTGTCACTATAGTGATACACATGTTTTCTCAAACATCCTTGGAAAACAATTCTCAAAAATGTCAGACGTGGAGATAGCGGCCGTATTCTTACGGCTTTTAACGCTCTGCCTACCCCGCAAGGGATAAAGGCGTGGTATATGTATGTATGTATGCATAATGTAGGTAGGTTGAGTGGAATGAGTTGAAAAGTACGGTATACAGGGTGTAAAGGACGGTGTAACGAAAACTTTGCAGGCGTGCTCAGACCATGAAACTAAACAACTTTTTATATGGGAGCTATGTTGGCAAACGAAACAATTTTGTTGGCCTTCCATACAAAATACCCGATCAGCTGAGTGACTTTGTATAGGAACTCAAAAAAATATTTTCGTTTTCCAACATAGCCCCCATAGAAAAAGTTGTTCAGTTTCATGGTCTGACCACGCCTGCAAAGTTTTCGTTACAACGTCCCTTACACCCTGTATACGGTTTAAACTAAAATTAAGAATGTAATTTCTAAAATAATAACACGCTTAATAAGTCGGCACTAGTACCTATTATGCTACGCAACCTTTTCTTGACATTCACATTATTTGGCAAACATTTAGAACAAACAAACATCTTTAATTAATTAACAATTGAATTTGTTCTTGTTTTCTCAAATGGAGAACATTTGATATTCAATGAAACTAACAAAATCATGACACTTATTTACCGCAAATAACCTTATTATACTCAATCCTAAACCTAAGCAACTAATCAAAATCACAAAAAGACGATTTAAAAATGTCATCTACATAAAAATAACTGTCTCTTTGAAATTGTCGACTCAACCGAAAAGGCGTTTGTCAAATCTTGCGAGAACAGCTCAGCCGAGCAGTCAGAAGGACCTTTAACAGGATTCCTCCTATTGTCCGTATGCAAATGCCGTTAACAGAGGAGCCCTGGATTACGAACAATAGGTATTTACCTAATGTCGTTTCGGCAAATCAGTTCATTCAGTTTTTAATCTGGTTTATTTACATCTGGGTTAAAGAATGTTTTTAAAAAATGTAGCAGCTCTTGTACTTCGCTCGCCAATCCGCCTACCAAAGCTGATGAGAATAGCAAATACCCTACAATAGGGGGAAGTCAGTCCACCAGTGGACTGTTTTGGCTGTAGTAGTGTGAAATATCGATAGTACAATAGTATTTTTTTTACCGCCTACTAGCTACTACTAGTTTCTCTAAAGTCACTCTGTCTAATTAAAAAAACTGCATCAAAATCCGTTGGGTAGTTTAAAGCTCTTAGAATACATACTAACATACGTATAGACTACGTATTTACTTAATAGTATGAAGTAAAGTCTTCTGGGGTAAAATAAAGAATAATTAAATAATGAGACAAAGTTTTTGTAAAATTACGTTTGTATAACAATTTCTGACATAATTGTATAATCACCAACTGTAGTCAAACTATTGTCAAAGTTATATGGACAGTAATTAATGTTCAAAGTTGCTTTTGTACTCTTACTACTAAAAGAAATTACAATTTTTTAAATTAAAATGACAACATCCTCATAAAATATTTTATGTCATATTCAGACAAACGGTGGTGGTGTTATTACAAATAAGTTATACGTGGGTTTAGAGAGTAGTGTAAAAATTACTTTTTATTAGATTTGTTATGGACGTTACAGAGAAAACAACAAGGGGTACAATGTAGGCGGGGTCTTATATCTATTCCTACCAGACAACCTTAGGGTAAAGGAGCAATTCATTTAGGAAGCGGGATACCGCTTCTACTCGTCATTAAGTATTGACGTTGTCAAACAACTCTAACCATGTCTATATTTTCTGTAATAACACGTTCTACAGATAACTGCATACTTAAATAATCCGTTTCAGTATTTAACCTACATAGATACATACATATATCACGCCTATATACCTTACGGGGTAGGCAGAGCGTCAACGGCCGTAAGAATAGGGTCGCTACCGCGACGTCTGACATTTTTTGGGGTGTTTTCCAAGGTTGTTTCAGACACAGAACTAGGTAGTTCTGTTCTCAGAAAACATGTGTATCACCATAGCGACAGGTTGTCTCTATGGTGATACTATGTAATACTCTCAAGTCGCTTTAGTCGCCTACGACACCCGCGGGAAGGACGTGTGGTGATGCTATTCTAAGCCGGCATCACACGGTATTTAACCTACCTAACCTCAATAACGTGGTACGAAATTACAAAAAAGTAACATAATATTTAAAAAATCTTTATTTATTAGCATACTTGTGCGTACTTACAAGGCTTAAGACATTAACTTAATATAAATTGATTGCCGGGCTCAGGGTAATAAATGTAAAATTCCAAAACCATTACAGCGAAGTTTTGATATTAAGCACGCACCTTAATTTTGTTGATGGGAACTTTCCATCGGGAACTTTACGGTGTTGCCAATTTAAAAAACTCTAGAAAACTTTGGTAATTTTTAATAATTTGTGTTTTTCTTGATCGTATCTAACAGAAAAAAAAACATTTCTGGAAACTTCTTATCTTGATTAGCCCGCGCTATCCCACTGCTGGGCAAATGTCTCTCTTAAGTGAATTTCAATCCAGTTCTGTCTTTGGCTTCCACATGCCAGTCTTTTGAAAATTTCTCCAAGGCAACTGGATAAATAACTATGTTTTATTCATATCATATTGGCTGCATCGGACAATATATAGTAGTAAATATAAAAAAATTGCACTTTTTTTTGTTTTCTTTTTGTGTGTGACGCCGAGTCATCCAACCCAAATAAACCCTGGCGTATAACATAATGACTTACTTTATCACCCTCTAACATCCTTAAAAAATAACACATTGGATTTTATTTATAATTTCGTTTTTTTTTCTACAAGCATTAAGTATGGACAGGCATTAAGTTTGCCGTAGTAGGCAACACAGCTATAGCCGACTCTCGGCTTAAACTCCTTATGAAAAAGTTTTAAAAAATCCCGGCTAGCGGAGGCTAATGAAGAGAGAACTCAATTTTACAGCGAGGGGGGTGAGGAACGGGAGGGGAGGGAGGGTTACTTAGAAAAGTGGTAGTTTTCAGTTCGCCCGCCAGTTATTGACGGTGTCCTCTTGAATAAGATTGATGAGATATTCGGCCGGTTCTTGCGTATTTGTTCGCTTTGACTTTTGTTTTAGCAATTTTCTTAACGATTTTTATGATGTTATTCGTTATTCGTATATTTATGGTGTTTTCTGTAATTAGATAATAATTACTTTTCTAGATGCAAAAATATCAATTGCTCATCTGGGAAATCATATTATAATAAACTAGCGGCCCGCCCAGCGGCTCCGCCCTCTGTGACCCTATTTTCCCGTGCAAACTTGTTGTTTTCCCGGCAAGTATTATACACATAAACCTTCCTCTTGAATCACTCTATTTAATATACGTAGAAAACGTGTGATAATGTAGTTCCTAAAAATTGGAGCATATATACATACAGACAGACGCGAAAAGCGACTTTGCTTTATACTATGTAGTGATGAGTAAATCTAAGTCTGTGAGACTGGCCAGCATTTATTAACCCAGTTGCAATGCTGGCAAAGGTCGGGTCTTTGTCAGCAAACATTAATTTTGATACTAATATTGATTACGGGGTCTTAGACAATTCTCCAGAGCACAAATCCAGTTCCTAGTCGGGGCACAGTTTGGTCGACAGCTTCTATAGATTGGTCGAACGTAGAGATGCATTTGTCAAACTATCGATAGATAAGGATACTTACTTATGGTCATAAATATAAGAATAGAAATAAAATAAAAATACAGAGTGTACAATCCATGTAACCTGCATATTGTCTGTGTCGGAAGACACTGCTCTTCCTTTAATAGATAGTAAAATTAGCAAAAATGCAAACGCATAGCAATACAAAAGTAAAAATTAAAAAAATTTAAACATTACACGAAGCAAAATATATTTAAAAAAAATTTTATATCTTGTTTTTTAACTGCAATAATTAATTAACAAAAATAAACAGTTTTATGTTATACTACTCCAAATTACTCCTGTGACGCATAGCTAGTACCATCTGTATCTCGCGAACACAACACTCACTATTAGTGTTGCCATTAATATAATTTTATTCCCTTTTGGTAGAGTTGACAGACCTTTTGACTACATATTTGATTTTGATATTAAATTGTAATTTTTCGGTATCGATATTTTTGGACATCGATATTTTTCGAATTCCATTACATAGTTGCATCCCTGTCCGGGCGTAGGAATCTAATTTGGCCCGGCCGAGACAAAGCCGGTCCGTCCGCCGGAGCGGGCGCGCGCCGGGTTTTTGCACCCTCTAAACACCGTATTTACTGATATGTACCAAAGACGTATCTAATTCTGTCGTCCCTTCGTGGATGACTGCCTTTGTGTGGAGGCAGTCGACGTGATACTACCCTATCTATGAACACCTATTTGAGATATACTATTTTGTAACCCTAGCTATCTTCTTCTGCTTTGCGTGTCGTGTAGCTATTATAAGGTGTAAAAGTAATATCTTCAAATATTTTAAGGGGTGAATTGGTCTATGAAACTGAACAACTTTCCCCAAAAAAATTGCTCGAAATTTGAGAAATGTTTTAGGACCTCTCATACAAATTACGGTCGGTTGGTAATTTCGTATGGGAAGTCCAAAATTTTTTCCATAATTCGACGTATGTTCCGTGGGGAAAGTTGTTCAGAGGTATAAGCTGACTCATCTCTTAAAATATTTGCAGATATTTTTTTACACCCTTACTACATGAATTAATTTTAAATTTTACAGATAGAAGTGTTGTTTCGACGTATTTCATCTGATATGTACCAAAGACGTAATTCTTATGTCTCTTCTTCGCTTTTGTATAGGTAGAGTCAGTCGATGAGACACTACCATGCCCTATCCTATCAATGTAATAATAGAAGCCCAATTCGAGCTATGCTAGACTTCTATAACTGCCACAAAAGTAAATTTGCCGTACTCACCGCGCTTGGTAGGGTGGGGTGTGCTATTCTAAGAATCATGCCGGCACATCATTCTCCTTGTTTTATTATACAATTTCTCTGTCAGAGTCGGCTACCTAACCTAGCGGATTTGACGTGGAACTAAGTTTTTACACAAAGGCGACTGCCATCTGACCTATGCAACCCGAAGGCTAACCTGGCCCGAATCCTAGGCTAAGTCACACTCAAATTTTATTTGAATGTGGGTTTCTTCACCGTAAGGGCAGTCGGTAAATGTACGTGAGTAAAAACACATTGGTACTTGGCGAGGATCGAACTCGGGTCTCACGATTGTAAGACCGATGTCCTAACCACTTGGCTAAAGACGTATTCGAATTCACCACACGGCTAAAGACGTATTAGAATTCAACTCTGTTGTTACCCTATCTGTTGGTAGAGACATGAGTTTTAAAGTTTTATTAAAAGAATTCTTGTTTCTTTTTTATGTATTTGATGGACTAAAGATGATCCACCGTATGGTAAGTCGTATCACCGCCATTTTGAATGTCCACCCATCCTCATGATTAATGTTGTCTTAAATGTTTTTTTGTTAGTTTTAAAGAACCATGTCACGTGTTAGTGGCCAAGATACTCTTGCATAATTTCGGAGGCAATGATTGAGCCGCGGTGGCTCAGACAAAAGCAGCGCCAGTACCTGACGGTTCAAATCCTGCCTGCGATAAAAAATATGACAAGTTTCTTAAAAAAAAAATTTAAACAGTGCGCTCGGGCCTAAGATCCGTATTTATAAACCGCACTCAACTCTGAGATCGATCTTAATTGCGACTTTGAAATGCTGTTAGTATTGACTGACATTTGTCAAAATCGCTCTTGAGATCTCTTGCGATTAAACACTGAAATCATAGCCTAAGATTATACGACGACATAGATAGTATTTACAAATTCCTTGTATGCGGGATACAAAATCAATTTAGCAAGATGGCGTCTCGGGTAAAGTGAATTTTGGTGGATTTGCGAGTCGTGCCCAGCCATCCGCGTACCTACTTACATACCCCACTGAGCAACGGAATGTTTACGAAGATAATCCTACGAACAACCAGAATGAAGCCATAGAAAAATCGTCGCAGCCAAGAAGCGTACAAATGTCACCAACTCTAAATGACGAAAAATTACATTACCCCTAACCATTACCCCCCTTTTGTAACCCTAATAAAAGAAAGCTAGAGCGGCGTTGTGCGTTTGACCTGCGTCAACAGCGGTTTTAGAATGGGGAATGACGTTTCTATGTAGTAGGTATGACAGGCGCATGCGTTACGCAGCGTTATTTTAGCGCTGCGTTGTGCATTAAGTGTAAGAAAGGCCTAAATGAGCAAGATTCGACCTTTATTTTTAAAGATTTTTCTACCAACAATTTATTTTTGAATCAAAAGAAATCCCGTTCGTACGAGCAATGCTGCAACAAGCGGTCTTACCACTCTCGACATACTTTATTGTGCCTGTCATGTCGGTAAACTGCACTATGTACTATGTACATGTGGAATGCGTTGCAGTTAAATAAATAATACGATTTATTCCTGGCTGCGCGCAAAACACTAACAAATGCAGGACATATTAGTATATTCCGTAAAAAAAATATCATAAGGTTTTGATTTGTTTTGTATTTATTTATATTTTATTATAGATGTATCTTACAAAGTAAGTGCTGATTGCAGCGCGTTTCCGACTATAGAAGACTGTTACTTGTAGAAGGCGTTTGAAGAATTCTGACACTAGGGTCCATCGGGTCGTTACACGACTTAGTGTCCCACACGGAGAGAAATAAAGAAAGACCTCGTTATTGTAGCTTCATTTCGTTGTTCGTTGCTATGCCCTCTAGCATATTTACTGTTCAGAGGCGTACCCGACGCGGAGTCGATATCGAGATGACGACATGTCTTACATTACGTCTACCTGTGAGTCGAACTGTCGCAAATTACATTACCGCTTACATTGTTTCTTAAACGTAGAAGAGTGAAGCTCACTAAGTTCATACAATACATGACAATTTAATTAAAATTAAAAAAAAATAAAATTCTTTATTGCAAGAAATCCTTAAGAACATAGTTGTTGGAGGCTTCCCTTTAAGTAGTCCAAGACACTTGTAGTGGGAAAACCCCGCTCTTCCAAATTAATTCTATTGTTTATAGTAACAACCTTTTCATCTACGCACAGGGAAGAGATGATACAACTCTCTTTACAGATGAAAGAAATACAAGAGACGAATAAAAATATAGAGACATCACTAAAGCATGTGACTGCCCAGAATGAAGAGTTAAGACAAAAGATCGATAAACTGGAGGAAATATCTAGAGAAGACCGGGAATACATCATGTTCTTAGAGGACAAGCTGGAAGATCTACAACTAGCGTATCGCAAACCCAACTTCGAGATGAAAGGCGTGCCTAGAAAGGAGGTGGAGACTAAACAAGACCTCATTGACATGGTGACCACACTATCTGAGACCATCAACTGTAAAATGTCGAAGTCTGACATAAAAGACATTTATAGAGTCAAGAGTAAAAAGCCGGAGCACAGAAATACTCCAATTATTGTAGAAACTGGGTCATCAATATTAAAAATGGACTTCCTAAAGGCCGCTAAAGCTTTTAATATAAGAAATCGGTCTAAATTGTGCGCTAAACACTTAGGATTTAAGACGAACGAGGATACACCGATTTTTCTATCAGAGAACTTAACTGCAAAGGCTTCCCGCTTACATTTCCTTGCACGTGATCTTGTAAAGTCCAAAAGCTACAAATTTGTCTGGACCTCCTACGGCAAGGTGTATGTACGCAAAAATGAACAGACTCCAATTATTGTGATCAGGACTGAGCAGCAGGTGCAGAAGCTACTTGGAGAAAACGAATGACTATATTACCTGTTATCTTTTTTGTGTAATGTGCTAAACTCAAATTTGTGCCAAGATCTTGGAACCAAAGATTACTACTATAATCTGAAAGTGAAACTTGCCATACACTTCAACTCCACATGTCACTCACTGATACCTCACACTTACATAACATATACTCAAAAACAAACACCTACACACACCACACAATACATACTCAACTTACACTCCTATTTGTCAAGCCGAAATCCAAAAAATATCCAAACTGTAATGATAAGTGGTTTATATCATCACAAGTCACATGGGTGACCAACTTCAAAACATACAAGAAATAGACGATATCGAAATAGCCAGCAGTCTCGAGTGCGAGGCGACTGACCTTGAGAAATTTATAAAAATTAAAAAAACTGACTTTACCTTAGTATCCCAAAACATAGTAAGCATTTACCGCAACTTTGACGACTTTATAGTAAATATGTCTACGTTTTCTTTTGATACCGATGTTATTACCCTTACAGAATGTAGATTAAACTCAAACAAAATCTTACCACAGTTAGGCAATTACGAAGCTTACAGTACCTTACATCAGCTTAATCAGAATGATGGCGTGGCGGTTTATGTTAAAAAGTCTCTTAAACACAAGGTGAAAGAAATAAAATTATACCAAGCATCGTGCCTACAAGTTGATATACTGGACAATGTGATTCTAAGTATATACCGATCACCGTCTAATCCTAATGCAGAGCTTTTTATTAATTCACTTAACGCTCATCTAGAGACCCTCCCTTCACACAGCAGTATTATTATAGCCGGTGACATAAATATTAATATACGGTCAAAACTTTTGGAACCTACGCAAGAATTCAAAAACAGAATGAGCTACTTGGATATGCTTGCTAATCATGGTATACTCACTGGTCATACATTACCAACAAGAGAACAGAACTGCCTTGATCACTTCATGCTAAAACTAAATAAAATCAAATTTAAAGCAGAAATAGCAATTATGCAAACTACTATATCAGACCATCGTACCACTTTTTTAACGATTAAAAAGATAAAAACCGTCCCCAATGAGACAAAGACAAAAACGAAAATAGATTTTGATGCAGCGCTTAAATACTTACTAGATAAAAACCTATCCGAAATTTTGTTTTCTGAGGACCCAATAGCTGTTACTGACTTTTTAATTAATAAAATTATTGAGAGCATAGAAGTAAACACAGTGGTTACTCCCGTTCCTTGCAGTAAACGAACGTTAAAACCTTGGATTACAGCTGGTTTGCTTCGCTGTATAAGAAACAGAAATAAATTACAGAGAGATGTGCGTAAAGACCCTCACAATGATATACTTCGTATAACATATCGAAGGTACAGAAATTACTGTAATAATCTTATAAAAAGAATTAAAAGAAAATATGACCGAGATAATATAATAAAATCATTACATAATAATAAACTACTCTGGAAAAATATCAAAAGCATTACTTATTCAAATAAATCTCACAATACAAATTCTGAATTGCTCAATATTAGATCAAGTGCCCTTGAGTCTGCAAACTTAATTAATAACTTTTTTGTCAATATAGGCGATAAACTTGCTAAACAAATTCAACCGACCAAAAATACAATGACAGCCCATTTGAATGACATAGAAGCTGTAACGAACTCGTTTGTCTTGTATCCCACACATGAAGCAGAGGTCGCTTCAATAATAAAAAATCTTAAACCTAGTAGCGCTGCAGGATGGGATAATATCCCTAACACTTTCCTAAAATTGGCAGTTAGAGAACTAGCACCTATAATTGCTCATTTAGCAAATATATGTTTTGAAAAGGGTATTTTCCCTGAACCACTCAAACACTCTATTATAACTCCTGTGTACAAGGGTGGGGATAGAGACGATATAAATAACTACAGGCCTATATCAGTTCTACCAGCAATATCAAAGATTTTAGAGAAACTACTTAATGTCAGACTACTTAATTATTTAAATAAATTTAACATATTAGCACCTACACAATTTGGTTTTAGACAGGGAAAGTCGACAGAGGATGCAGTCAGTGAGTTAACGTCTTTTGTCTCGCGACAACTGGACCAAAGTAAAAAATGTCTGTCGATTTTTCTTGACTTAAAGAAAGCGTTTGATACCGTTTCTATCCCTATCCTTGTGCACAAACTGGAAAGGATCGGAATAAGAGGAACACCTTTGGCCCTCTTCCAGAGCTATCTTTCGCAGAGGATGCAGTGCGTTAAGCTCACAGGGTGCACTAGTGGTAATGCGGCGGTGTTATGCGGCGTGCCACAGGGAAGCGTCTTAGGGCCTACTCTTTTCCTAATTTACATAAATGATTTATGTAATATGCACATAAAGCATGGTAAAATTTTGTCGTACGCTGATGACACGGCCGTAATCTTTGCTGGAAATTCCTGGGAATCAGTCAGGTCTAGTGCTGAGTCTGGGATGGCCAGGGTTACTCTCTGGTTGCAGCAAAATTTGCTTACTTTAAACGCTTCAAAAACGAACTACATCTGCTACAGTATATATAACAACACGCAGCCGCCAAGCGACTTTGCCTTAAAAATACATGGCTGTGAGATTGCTGACAGTAGACATAGTGGACATTGTGACTGTCCAATTCTGGAAAAAGTCTCTCATGCTAAATACCTTGGAGTGGTTGTTGATCAGAACCTATCTTGGTATCTACATCTCGAACATGTGATATCCAGAGTTCGAAAACTGGTCTGGATCTTCAAAACTCTACGTTACGTTGTACCAGAAAGGTCTGATAGTAAGGATTCTCCGAAGCACATTCTAAACCAAATATATATCTCCCTTGCGCAATCAGTTATCGTCTATTGCATTCCAATATGGGGTGGTGCTGCCAAAACGCAATTTATTGAATTAGAGAGAGCACAAAGAACACTTATTAAGGTCATGTATTTTAAAAAGAGACGGTTCTCCACCTACGAACTTTATCAGATTAGTGATCTTCTCTCGGTAAGACAGTTATATGTTTCTCTGACAGTACTGAAAACTCACAAATCTTTGACCTTTGACTCCAGCCTATTGAAAAAGAGACGCAAAGACATTGTCGCCCATGTACCATATACTAGAACGACATTTGCTAGCAGACAGTTTGCATCTCGCTCCGGATTTTTGTATAATAAAATAAATAAAGAAGTATACATATATGACAAATCGTTACATGAGTGTAAGAAACAGGTGATCAAATGGATAAAACCTAAGTCGTTTGATGAGGTTGAGGAGATATTGGTTCGCAACTAAAACTTGTGGGCCAGTGTTTCTTCAATCATCAAACAAATCACATAAACACAGGCGTAAATATTACACAAACACACACGCACACACTCACACACACACACACACACACACACACACACACACACACACACACAGATACATACACACACACGCACACGCACACACATACATACACAAACACACACAAGCTTGCATGCACAAGCACTATACATTCACGTTCTCTAGCTTTAGTCCATTTTTTGATTTTTGATTTTTTAGAGTTATGTCTTATATTCTGCTTGATTTTAGTTCTATCTGAATGTTTAGAGTTTATGTCTACAGTTTTTCAAACATTACCTAAGTGCTAATTATGGAAGAGCGGAATCTCCAAACACAGGCTGTTACTGCTTAAATGGAGATTCCGATCGATTGATTGTAAAGAACTGTTGTAAAAGACAAATAAATTATTTTATTTTATTTTTATTTTATTTATTTATAGGATCAGAGCTATAAATGATAGGTATGGACACTAGTTATAACAAAGTAATTGGTAGAAATACATTAAGTGTATAAAAACAAAGAAAAATCAAAATATAGGTAACAAAGTGTGTAGTCGCCAGACGCATGAATGTCAACAAGTACTAGATATGAGCGCCGATGGGTAAAAGGTCGGCGGCGGCGCGCCGACTGTTTGGGGTCGGCGGCGGCGGCGTCATCGGCGGCGCGAATAAATTTGTTCTTTTTTTTACAAAAAATTCATCTTTCTGTTTTTAGGCATTTTAAATAACAGATAAAAATTAAAATTACCGAATTTATGAATGAAAATATTTATTTCAATAAAATATATAAGAACTTAACTAAACATTATACTTGGTCTATGAAATAAAATAATCAACGGTATCAAAACAATAAGTTGTAACAACAATGTAAATTACAACTTTAGAGTCATGTTTTTTTATTAAAATGACTAAAAAATATTTCAGTCTCACTGACGAAACCATGCAAAATCAACTAATAAATCAGGTCTGTGGAACATAAACTTAGTTATAGTTAAAATATAAAAAATAGTAACAATCATATTTTAAAATATTTAAAAAAATAATCAACGAAAGATATATTATATCTAACTTAAATTAAATGTAACGTATAAAAAAGATAGGAACTTAAATGAGACTACTGCTGAAGCCATCCTTAATTTGGCTCGCTGATATTCATGCAAGATCACTAATATCTCTTTAGGAACTAAACAAGTAAAAAGGAAGGAATCGACTAGTTTTGATTTATATTACGAACTTAATCAAATCACAGAATTAAATACTACTTATTCATAACAAGATAAAACATTAAGAGTCCCTGTTTTTACAATAATGATAATTATCGTGTATAAATATAATGCGATTGACCCTCAAAGGATTTAATCGTGACCGCCTTGCTGTTAATACTTGACCTGCAACAGAGAAGACCCTTTCGCTAGGGGTACTCGTCGCTGGGATCAGTAATATTGCACGAGCAAGTGCTGTCAAAATTGGAAAAGATGTTTTCCTGTCTTTCCAATAACGTAGCAGGTCTTCATTGTATGGCTCTAAATCTGCAGCGGTAGCCACGCTAAAGTACTTCCAGCACTCGTTTTCAATGACGCTTTCGTTGTCTGGTTGACTACTATGTCTGCGCGCCAAATTTGCTAAGAAACTAGAAGCAGAGCTCGGTCCTGCTTGCGTCGTAGATGTTGAAGGCGTGCTATATAGATATCTCTGCTGCTCTGTAGATATCTCTGTATTACAAATGTATTTTTGTGCCATATTCGACAAGAATGCGACTTTGGTGGTATTGCGGGTTTCCATATATTGGTCAATTTCTTGAATTGAATGGAAACGACAGTCTAATAATGATGCCGTAACTATGAGGTCGTTTGACGGGAAGCGGTGTTCCAATTTAAAAAGCATATTATTTTTCAGCAACGTTACAGGCACAGGTTCAGCGTCACCGACTTCTTGTAACAGTCTTTTGAGCTCTGATTTAAAAACCAATGACAAATTTATGGTTGGCTGGCTTTCAGAACATAAAATTTCTACAATCACTTTTATTTTCTCTAAGAATGTAATTAAATCCGCGATGAGCCTGTGCTCGTAATCTTTGAGTTGGTATGCATTGCGGCCTATATCTCTGAGCATATCATTGATTGGCCGTCGATTTGCTCTATGATTTAAACTTGACAGCATCATGAGCATGCTGTGCCATCGAGTCGGCGTGCTTGTTTTTATAGTTGGTGGTACAGAAGTGCTATCAGTGTACTGCCGTTCCGGAGAGTCATTCCTTTCACTAGAATCACTCGTTTCCTCTGAGCCTGAGCTTTCAAGCTGTTCTCCAATATCATCTATTGACATTAGCAATTCACGATGTTCAGAGCTAGCCGCTGCTTCAAGTTGGGGTGCTCTGTATCTCAAGTGCTTTACAATTTTCTTACACTTTATGATTAGGTTATGGATTTCTTCTGTTGCTTGAATGCCATCAACTGTAACCAAGTTATGTAGTGCGTGTCCAAGGCAAAGATGATTTTCCATATTTAACAAATTAGCAGCTCTTTTCATGTTGCTTCCTGCATCAGTCACCAATGAAACTTTTGATTTTTCAATTTGAAAGTCTTGTGTGATCTCATCAATTTCGTCTCGTATAGTTTCGCCAGTGTGTTTTCCAATAACTTGTTTGGTAGCCAAAGTAATTTTTTTAAGTTCCATTTCTTCTGTGATAAAGTGATATGTGCACGTTATGTAATTCCTTCGTCTGTATTGGTCTGTCCAAAGATCGGCAGTCAAAGCTCCATAGCCAGAGCCCAGCTTTTTAATTATACTTTTGACATACTTCAACATGCTGTCGTAAACGTCTTCAAGTCCTTCCCGAGCAATGTTGTGCCTTGATGGGAGGTCGGAGTCAGAAACAATTATTTGGTACTTTTTGAAAAAATCTTGCATTGCTTCGTCGTCTACGCTGTCGAATGGCATTAGTGATCTTGCGAACCACAACGCAAGGTCACGTGCCAGCTGTGATTTATTCTTCCTGGAGCTGTCATCAGTTTTTTTGGCCGGTCTTCTTTCAACAGAGAAAAAATTCTCGATTGGAATAACCTTTGCTTTTTGTAGAGGTTCTTCTATTTTATGGTCATCTTTCAAGTGTCGAAACAGATTACTGGTAGCAATATTTTTACTGTAAGCTTTCACGTTTGCTCTGAAAATAAAATACAATTTATTGAGTAAAAACTACCACAAAAATAGCCATAATAAAATTACAGTTCTGAGATGGCGAAACTCAAAAGATTACCAGCATAATAATAATAACATCATTTATTGCCTTGAACTGTGTAGGTAGGAGTAAGAATTTTTAAACGAATTTATCGATTCTTGCCTCCTTTTCCCATTTACTATATATAGGCCGATAATGACTCATATACATGATTTTACCTGCTAGAATTACTAACAATAGCATTTTTCTCTGTCGGTAATACTACATAAAGCTCGCGCGCGACCTTTCCTAGGGGTGACAGACGGTAGGGGAGGGGTGAGCAAGAGGTAGAGGCGGGAGGTGTAGCGGGGAAGGACACGCGTGAATCCGCGCTAGTTCCTCGACCCCCCCCCCCTCCCCCTGACCGTCTGTACCCCGCACGAAGTAGTCGGTTGATAAATATATTATTTTTAACGAGGTTTATGCTTAATTTTTTTTTCGACACACAAACAAATCAAGACGTTTTTCATTTATCTTATGAAATTTCTTTCATATTGCTTAGTAAAAGAAGATGTAAGAAGAAAGAGGATAAGTGATCATAAAACGTTACATTTTACAATTAGTATATTTACACCATTATTTAAAAAGGTAGAGTTAGTACTTACTCAGTAAACAACAAATTGCAGTCCTTCTCTTTTGCAGTTTTTAAACTCTTCACAGAACACCTGATCACCTAACACTGTTCTCTTCTTTCCGTCTATTTCCACATTCAGGTTTCCAAAAAAGTTCCAACAGTAGCTGTGCTTCGTTTTTAATTTTGCTAACACAGTCACAGTAACTTTTTCAATTTTCACTTTGGAGATGTCCAAATTCCCTTCCAAAGTGGGTGTTGTTGAAGCCATCTTGAGTAAACAAGCGCATATCACGTCTCAACATGGCAAAGAACACGCGACAAGTAACTAAACATATTCGCGCGAATGGCAACAGTGCGCCGAGCGAGATGGGACACTTATGTCTCGCTCCCTCGGCGCGCCGTTGCCATTTCGTGGCGGCGGCGGCGCGGGAAAATCTGCGGCGGCGGCGGCGCGCCGGCGCGGCGCTCATATCTAACAAGTACACGTATAAATTAAATCTGAGGTAGGTATACCAGAACATAAAAGTGTGCCTGTGCAGCGTTGATGTGTATGTGTGTGTGTAAGTAGTAGCGTGAACCATATTAAGTAAATACAACCTGCATCGTATTGATTGCGAAGATAGTAGGTTAATTAATTGATTGCGGAATCATATAGTACGATTAATATTTGCTAAGATTGTTCCCAGTTTGATTTGGACTTTCAACTGATTTTCCTTTGAATATACAAAAACAAACATAAAATTCAGGTGGATCGCACACTTGACGCACGACGGAGCGCAAACATATCGCAGCGAGATCCATACTAGAAACGTCACTCCCCACACTAAAACCGCACTCGACCGACGACACTGCGATAGCGCTGCGTTGACAGCGGTTGAGCGGTTTTAGTATGGGGAGTGATGTTTCTAGTATGGATCTGACAGACCACTGCGATATTTTTGCGCTTCGTTGTGCGTCAAGTGTGCGATTTGCCTAGATACAGAAAAAAATAAAGAAATAAGCTAAAATATAAGAAATTAATGAAGTTAATGATATTATTTAAAGATAACTGCGCGTTTCGCGTGGCATGTTAAACCAACGATCATGTCCCTTACTCTTATGCCAGTCGTTATACGAGCAAAATTGTTTTTTTTTAATATAAGAAAAGAATTAAACACTCCATCCATACAAAATGCTCTATTAGTCAGCATTGTTAGTATGGGAGGTCCAAATTTCTTTCTTCGAATATTAAAAAGACAGTATTTCAGATTGGTGGCTAAGGGTGGCCAGAATCTAGATTTTTTCTTTGGACCACTTAAACAGGGACACCCTATATATACAACCACGTCAGAAGGCCCATTATCACTACATAGTATAAAGCAAAGTCGCTTTTCGCGTCTGTCTGTATGTATGTATGTTTGCTTAAATCTTTAAAACAACACAACAGATTTTGATGCAGCCGCTGGGCGACCCACTAGTTCCTTATAACTTATAACGCGACTTAAAAACTAACTGTACGATTGATTGGGTCGTTCGCCAACTTGATACCCCACACGATATGAAACAGGCAACATCACTAGCCGTGTTCACGGTCCCGTGAAACTCACAAAGTCACCGGCGAAGGGGGATTAGTTCCGCCATCCGCCGCCGCGACTATCACGGCGCTGATGTGATCTTCCGATCGACTGTCACACTCGCATGAGAAATAATCATTCCTTTCCCCTAGGCATACTGGTGGAAATCTCAATATACAGGATGTAAAAAAATCTGATAATATTTTTATACCTTACAGTTTATATACAGGGTGTAAAAAAATTTGCTGCAAATATTTTAAGGGGAACATAGGTTTCCCTAAGGAACATAGGCCGAAATATGAAAAAGAATTTGGACCTCCAATACAAAATAAAACTACCAACCGACCATGTCGACTTGTATGGAAGGCCCAAAAAATGTTCTCATATTTTGACCCATGTTTCTTGGGGAAAATTGTTCAGTTTCATGGGCTGATTGACCCCTTAAAATATTTGCAGCTAATATTTTTACACCTTATATTATGAATTTGTTTTTTTGCTTCTCTCTGTTTGTCATGGACAACACGAATTCCTTCTAAATATTCGATGCGGTAGTTTTTAATAGAAAGAGTGATAGATCGTCGAGCTTCAAAAGAGTAAAATTTACGCAAGGCTCAGCTGAGTCGGCGGTAGCTCAGTGGCAGAGCAGGGACGCTACCCCAGGTTTGATGCCTGGTTGACGCATTTTTGACGCACGCGAGATAGAGTGATTTAAGAAGGTTTTCTTGTATTTCCACGCGAGAAAGATTAGCAAGGAGTGCCACCTCTGGGCGAGACGCTAGACGTTATAAAAAATAGACAGTATACAGCAGAAACTTATTTCACAAAAATGTTGGTACAATTTTCCGATAATTTCGCATCCTGTCTCGAAACATGCGTTGTTTTTTCATAAAAAGGCGTTTTCATGTCGAAGGTATCTGACCGTTTTTGGAGCACGTTACTTGCTGAATAATGAAGGAGTATGAAGGAGGCATGCATGAGTACAGTAGACAGAACTAACAGTAATATTGGTAATACTACTTCATATTATTGACCGGAACATAATGTTGAGGTGGATCATACTGACGTGCAGATGCAGTACAGACTTGCTTTTTGTTGTCAATTTAAATTAAACATTTCATCAGTTTAAAAGTTACAACTTACCATCCAATGATTCAAGTATTCAAGAATGGACTACATGTTGAGACCGCGTTGAGGAAAATAATATTTTCTGGCCTCTGTTTAAAAAAAAACGAAGAAAAGTAATGATATCACAATATAATCCTCGGAAGCATCTCGGTAGTATGCTTTGTTTAATTTTGATACCGGCCGACCCAAATGTCATTTTTCTCTGTGATTTTCAGGAAGAATATTCAAAAACACTAAAGCCCGTATTAATAAGCCGCGCTTAACTCTGAGATCGACCTCAAGAGCGGTATTGTCAAAATTTCAGACAGTACTAATGACATCTCAAAATTGCACTCAGAGTTAAATGCGGTTTATAAATACGTGCCTAACATCAAAATTCAAAATCAAATAATTCATTTGCTAGAATTCAAATACGAGTACGAGTATGATCACAAAATATATTACAGTTGACTTCGTAATATTCCTTAAGTCTTATGAATTCAAATCTTAAATTAAACAATTAGCATGCTGTCATCGTCTTATCAAGTCGTTTGCCAACTCTATAATCACAAGAATAACAGCAATATCCTGGAAGTCTTGATCACACGTAGCGATCAATGTATGCGAATCAGTATACTCGCCTTTTAGTCGCCAAAATTATCACACAAACAGTTCACTAATGCATTCATTCGCCGCCTGCTCGGCAATCAAAACTAAGAGAGTACAATTTATATGCATAAGAGTACAATTAAGTACATATTTTTTTTTAATGTGTACCGCAAAGAAAATTCTAAAATATGCCGTGGTCGTGGTGGTTCTAAAGTAGCATCACTTTGACCAAAGCGTGAAGAACGCGACCTAGCTTACTGACAAGTTTCTCCCGACTGTGCCCCGGAGGCGGCCAATCGTTGAACGTACCTTAGGGAACTCCTTTCACAATAATTGGCCGATGAATTATACAGCAGGCCGTTATTGCCGAGCTCCAAATAAATAAAACCGGCCCAATTCGTTCGGCGTGTTTGTCTGTCCGCCGGATTAGTGTATGATATGTACGTGAGGGTACCGAACAACATGGAGGATATATGTTTATATATTGTTGGATGTATTTACTAAGTTATTGACTGGCCAGGTAGGATAGTACGCCTGCCAGGTGAACATATTTGTTAAGGCACTTTGCAATTCTTTTGACTGCGACAAAACAATCAAAATTTGGTCAAGTGTCTCAAAAATGGCATGAAAACTACGATTGTTATTACGCCCAAAACTTGATGAAGGCGGCCTAAAGTGGAGAAAAGAGAGGCCTGCAGTGGGACATGTCTGGCTCAAAATAATAATAATAATTTCTTATATTAATCTCATAGTGAAAATTGCTTAGTACGATGGCGTAAACAATGCTTCCAATTTAATGCATTTCCTCCGAAAAACGTACTTTTCTATAAACGTTAGAAAACATGAAAAGTTTTTCCCCATTTGTACTGGTGATGCCTCTACCAATATCTAAACATACCTAGCCTGGTATACAGCGTGTTAAGATAATTCCGTGATTCGGACGGCACGTTAACCCGTAAGTCCCGGTTGCTGTCTATAATAACTTAGATGGCGGTCATTACTAAACCACGACATAGGCCTGCTACTTGTAGTAGGCGGTTGAAAAACGCTGACACCAGAGTTCATTGGGTTGTTAGACAACTTGGTATCCCACAGGAAAAAAGAGAGCGTGTTACATCTAACTCTAAACATAGCTTCGTATACAGCGTGTTTTAATTTGTGCGGCTAGTCGATACTGCCTCCCCCCTTCACCGCCCCCCCCCCCCCCCAGGATTAGCCGGGGCTTTGTTTTATGTTTTATTTTGCGCGGGAGCATGTAATAAGCTGAGTGAAGCCGCAGGACACCAAGGATTTCATTTTGCTCGTGTCCTGACTGACATTAACTCGGCCTGTTTGAATCGTACGCCTCCATTTGGCATTTTAATGAGCTAGCTTCTGGTTTTTCTACATACATACATAAATCACGCCTTTACTCCTGGTGGGGTAGGCAGAGCGTTAACGATCGTAAACGTAAGGCCGTTATCGCCACGTCTGACAACTATTGAAGGCCCTTTCAGATGATTCGTTTATCACTATAGTGACAGGTTGTCAGCCTGTCGCCTAAAATTGTAATACACATGAAATTCGCGTCCCATAGTTGCCTTTTACAACACCTGTGGGAAGAAATGGAGTTATGCTATTCTAAGCCGACATCACATTTTTCAACATTTACCTAATACAAAATTATGCGAAGTCTGTATAGGTAAATTATGTCAAAGGTCTTACTAATTCCCAAAAAACTGGAAACCCAAACAAATGAAACAAAAGTCTCAGGCAAAATGCCAAGCAGACTTCGTCTCGTCCTTCCAATTTTACGCAGCTAGAAATTGGTTATTTTTGGCGTGTACCGGAATATTCTATTCTGACTATGATTGCATCACTAGAATTCTACATGCTAATTTATGTCAATAACAATCACTACGACAAGGCCTGCTACTTGTAGAAGGTGGTTGGAAAATTCGGACATCATGGTTCATTGGGTCGTTGGACGACTCGCTGTCCCACACAAAGAGAGAGGGCTACGATATTTACTACGACACGTAGCATCCACTACGAACGGCGTAGCCACGTCGACGTTGCAACGCGTGTTTAAAAAACATTTCATACAAAAAAACGGTACACAGGCCTTCAACTTGCTTGTAACTTATTCACTGAGACACAGTTTATATCACATTTTTTTCCTACAATAAAGCAGATATAAAATCTGTTAAAAAAACTGTAGACACAACACAAGACTGCACAAACGCAATCATAACAAACGTTCCTAATCTCTAAATCCTTACACACGTAAACTGCGCTCCGTCTAAAGCCGCAATTTACTTGGAACTTTAAAAGATTCCAATTAAGTAAGGCTTTGAGACAACAATGGACCATCGACACTAGGCCCCGGCCCATTTATATGAGGCCATTAGACGACCAGTGTGGACGAGGCCTAATAAAACTGGTTAAGCTGTGGACACACTACTTGATGAACATTTTAGATATCAATCAATACATAGTATGCAATGAAGTTGCGTTACATGGACACTTCTAGACCGCACAACGGATTTAGATCCGATCTTTTTTAGATTCAAAATAAGTATAAGTGAATTAAGAAAGAGTGATTTACCTACCCAGGATATAAAAAACGCTGCAAATATTTTAAGGGTTAAATCAGTCCATGAAACTGCACAACTTTCCCCAAAGTAAACATAAGTTGAAATATGATAATTTTTTTGGATCTCCGATACAAATAGACTTAGGCGGTTGGTAATTTCGTATGGGAGGCCCTAATTTTTCATATTTCGACCTATGATCCTTGGGGAAAGTTCTTCAGGTTCATGGGCTGGTTTACCCCTTAACATTATTTGATGCAATTTTTATTCACCAATATGTACTATTATGCTTGTATACTAATATACATATTCTCGCAAACATAACCCTCTTTTAGGCAGTCGTGTAAAAAGTCACTTGAAAAGACGAACTCGTTCAAATAAAGAAGCAGAAAATATATTACTTTGAAGTAACTCAGAGTAAAGATAGGCAGACCACGTACCTTCGCGCTTTCTCATCGAGGATTAAATCTACTGTAGGCCTTGAGAGGCCCTTACTGACAAAAACTGAAATAACTCACCTCCATCAGCCCACAAATTAAATCAGATAAATCTAGTGAAACAAATGTAAAGACACCTTAAGGCGACCTTTTAACATTCGCACCCTTTGTCACGGATTTAAATCGGTTTAAGGCGGTTGGAAGCGGTTTGAACCACTCTAAAGCTCGGGTGACTACACGTCGGAAGCTAAAACCGGACAGTGTCACCCCGTTTTTACTCGTGGGTCTCGTAAAAAACAACAAGAACATAGATCCAATGAAAGGGCAGCAACGTTCCCTGTGACAAAGAATGCAACATCTTGCAATGCGCAAGCAAAAACTCGTATTATCTTATCTCTCATCTATCAAATTCTAATAACTTTATGAATATATCAATACCCCAAAAGGGTCTGTGTCTTCTAGTGAACCAATTCGGAAGTGGACTTTTGTGACTGTTGTACTAGTAGCACTATTATGATTTTCAATTATCTGTTGTTCTCTTCTATTTGTTACACAAACCTGTCATAATATATGAAAATGAGCTGTTATAGTCCGTAAAATATTTGACGTTTGTCTTGGACAAATGCTATGACATAAGGTCCATTTTCCTAGATAACAAAGGAAGATGGACCTTATGTCATAGCATTTGCTCCAAGGTCACAAACGTCACAGGGATCATCCTATATTTTACAGACTATAACAACCTAAATAACTATGATTATAAAATTTCCTGTTTCCTGTCCCGACTTCACTATGAACCATGGCCACCCTACCTAGAGCGGTTTAATCTCACCATCGCCCCGATCGCACCTAGCTATTTGTGTTTCAATTAAGAACACCTAAATCCGGGTCTGTCGTGATTAATTGCGATATGAAACTTATAGTTAAGGATATTAAACGATTTGCCAACCTCCACAGACCTACTGGGTTCTGCCTGGTTCTGCCGCTTTTCAGAGTTACAGAGGTTAATAAATAGTTTGAAATGGGTTATAGTTTTATGTGGATTTAAGTGATTTATACATTTTGTTTGAATAGAAAATACGGAAGACGAAAGGTACTGGTTGTTTCATTTACAATCCTGTTGACGTACAACCTCTATAGGACAGAAAAAAAGTCCGGGTTGTGCCGGCTTGGAATTGCATCACTCCATTTCTTTCCCGCGGGTATCATAAGGGGGCGTCCATAAATTACGTGAGGTGTTTAAGGGGGGAGGGGGTCGAGTCAAATCTCATCTAATCTTACGTTAGAGAGAGGGGGGGTCTCGGCAAATATCACGCAATTTTTTTTCTGATTGAAACAAAAAAAAACTATTCTGGTCCATTCAATCCAGATTGTACATGCAATTTTTATTACACTTATAATTAAACTCTCAGCAACATTGATTACTAGTCATAACTAGTCGTAAATAAAAGCACGAAGCAAATTTGTTTTTTTTACTTTTTACAATAACAATCCAACGCGTTTACGTAAGAACTCATATTTTGAAAAATCTCACGTGAGATTGGGAGATGGGGGAGGGGGTTGGATAAAATCTCACGACATCTCACCATTGCAGAAAATTAAAAAAACACCTCACGTAATTTATGGACGCCCCCTAAGAGGCGACCAAGGGACACGAGGGCTTCCAACATACATACGTCACGCCTCTTTCCGTGCGGGGTAGGCAGAGGCTACACCTTTCCACTCCAAAGTGCCTATAACAATTATATGCGAAAGGCTGAAAAACTGTCACTACATTGATACGAGTACATAAGTAAGTACACAATATTTCTCAAACAGCTCACCTGTCAGCCATATTTTTACGCCGTCAACTGGCTAGTGGCTACCCCGTAAGAGAAAATGGCGTGATGTGTGTACCCATGTATTTATTTTTGAATGTTCGATTAGGTACTCGAAATTCGATATTAGATTATGTGGTCAAAGATTAATTAAACGATTCGGTAACCACCATAGTACTATCATTACAGGTTAAATAAATGGACTTCGAAATGGGTTATTGTTTCATATGGTTTTATACAATCTGTTTAAATTGAAAATTAACTATATTAAAGTAATACTAATAGCTAATATATGACCGCGTATATGTGGACAGGTTAACTCTTCTTTTTAAGAGCTAGGCGAATCTTGACATTAGAAGTCATTAGATTAAATTGATATGAATTTCAAAATGCCCGTTTTTAAATGTGAAATATGATTAATGATTGTGTTAGCTCTAAAAACTGATCGGATATATATAGGGTTACATTTATTTAATAAGTACATTATACTTCAAGGGTGTGTTCTCTTCATAAAACTGAAAAACATTCGTTACGAATATTTTACCGAGATGAGAAAAAAAATGTCAGACGTGGCGTTAGCGACCGTATTCTTACGGCTTTTAAAGCTCTGCCTACCTCAGAAGGGATGTAGAAAAAAAAGTTCCCGTACAAAATGTACCAGCCGAAAGAGTCACTTTGTTTTGCATGTGAGGTCCTAATTTTTATTTCATATTTTAAAAATGTTTCAGACAAGATTTGTTCGGTTTTGTACACCTTCTGAAAATATTTATACTTAATTAAATGGTATGTAGGCAGTAAAAAACAGTGTACAGCATGTAAAAAAATTGCTGCAAATATTTTAGGGGGTGAACCAGCCCACGAAACTGAACAGCTTTCCCCCAGAAACATAGGTCGAAATATTTTAAATAAATAATGGTCCAAATAATTTTCTCATATTTCGACCTATGTTTCTTGGGGAAAGTTGCTCAGTTTCATGAGATGATTCGCCCCTTAAAATATTTGCAGTTAATTTTTTTACACCTTATAATATCACTTCGTTTTTTAGTAAAGGCAAGTAAGTACTCATATGACCGGGCACGTAGGGTTGCCAACGCTGGCTATCTGCTTACAGCGTGCCTGCAGCTATTCACTCGAGATGGAGGGTTTCCTGCCGAAATGCGCCTAATGTGGACCGCATCAGCTAGGGCTGTACCGTACGAGCCGCTATTTTTTAAATAGAGAATGCTTCCCAACGTATAAACGTACTTTAATAAAGTCCCACACGAAAAGAGAGAGATAAAATTAAAGAATTTTTACGTCAAAAACAAGAGGAAGTAGTCTAGAGCTTAAGCTATTTTATATAGAGAAACAGAGACGCCTAATAAACTATTAGATTCTGTACATTGGCCAATTTTTTGATCAGTTTCCACAAAAATAACCACACAATTTTCCTTCGTTCAGCGACATTCAAGTTCCCTATTTTAGATATACATTTTTTATTGAAAGATACGAAAAATTATTTAACTCGATGCGATGGGACCCTAATGTGTACGAGTTGGGATATGGGCATTGGGCAGATCGAGATCAACAGTAAATAACGACTGAGACAGAGCTTCCTGCGAGCTTAATGTGTCCTCATCAGCTAGGGCTGCCACAAGCGCAAAAAGCTGCATCGTCATTAAATTTGCCGTGTGATGAAGGTTCAGAATAGCACAATCCCTTATCTTACCCACGGGTCTCGTATGAGGCGACTAAGGGACTTGTGGGTTCATGTGTATTACAAATTTTAGGCTACAGGGTGACAACCTGTCACAGTGATATAGAAATCATCTGATGGGGCCCTCAATATTTGTCAGACGTGGCGATTGCGACTGTATTTTTAGGGCTGTTATCGCTCTGCCTATCCCGAAGGGGATAAGAGCGTGATATGTGTATGTGTGTGTGTGTGTTTTATTAAATCAACTATAGGTATGCTAGAAACTGTGGAGCCCCGAGTGGGGATCACGACTCGGCAATCGTACCTTTGGATGCCCTCCGGCCAAATGGACCGATGACTTAAAGAGAACGGCTGGTAGCAACTGGATGGCGAAAGCGGGAGATCGCGCCTTGTGGCGTACCCTGGATGAGACTTACATAACTTTTGTCATAATGTGAATACGAACTCTGAAAATATTTTCAAGCAATGGAAATGAAAAAGAATCTTCGTAGGATAGAATACCTTTTAAGATGCAGTATTGGAACTCGCTCTTATCCCTTTAGTCAGCTGTGGTGTAGCGGCAACCCTACGCAAGCGGAAGTGACGCAGGGGCTCAGTGTGACGTCACACAATGGCGGACACAGATGAGCCCTAGCTGTTATCATCTGTATTGTTCTATTCTATGGCGTCTATATTGTCCTATTATAGCTTAAACTACGTTTATTAAAATTTCTTATATAAAGTTTGTTGAAAACACGATAATATGTGATTTTTAGTCAACAGACTGACAACCTGTCGCTATAGTGATACAAGGTATTACTGAAACGGCCCTCAAGTACTTGTCGGACGGGGCGATAGCAAATATTGGTGTCTTACTTTAACCGCCGCAACAGTGCACTGCTGGAAATGGGCTTCCCCTAATTGGGGGATATTGCCATACTCACCACGCTTGGCAGGCGGATTATTGCCATACGCACCACGCTTAGCAGGTGGATTATTGCCATACGCACCACGCTTAGCAGGTGGATTATTGCCATACGCACCACGCTTAGCAGGTGGATTATTGCCATACGCACCACGCTTAGCAGGTGGATTATTGCCATACGCACCACGCTTAGCAGGTGGATTATTGCCATACGCACCACGCTTAGCAGGTGGATTATTGCCATACGCACCACGCTTAGCAGGTGGATTATTGCCATACGCACCACGCTTAGCAGGTGGATTATTGCCATACGCACCACGCTTAGCAGGTGGATTATTGCCATACGCACCACGCTTAGCAGGTGGATTATTGCCATACGCACCACGCTTAGCAGGTGGATTATTGCCATACGCACCACGCTTAGCAGGTGGATTATTGCCATACGCACCACGCTTAGCAGGTGGATTAGCTAGCGCAGTGTAAGATATTGCATTCACAGGGAACGCTGCTGCCCATTCCCTTGATGATTATACCTTAGTCGCTTTTTACGCCACCCATGGATAGAAATGGGGTGATGCTATTCTAAGCCGACATAACATGGCATACAGGGACAACATACATCTTCCTTTACCTACGGTTTCCTGAAAGAAACCCCCAACCAACAAAACAGAGTAATGTTCGAATGATTTCAGCATATTTTATCATTAATAGCAGTTCGAATTGATGGAGGCTTCAAAACTTCCGGATTTATAGCGAGCAGCTTCCACAAGTGAAAATACTTGGACTGCCATTTCTACCTTGAGGGTAGTTACAAATTCTTTGGTGAACTACAACTCGGTTCAGAACTTGGTCGAAAACAAGTCGAAAGATTCAGTAATAATGATGAATCACAGGAATACAAATTCTTCTTATTTTCCTCTGAACACTGAGTCGACAGACGACCCAATATAACGGTGACAGAGTTTTTCAACCGCCTACTACGAGGTACTCTGGACATGGTTGTGTAGCGACCGCCGTCTTAGTTATTATCGAAATCAAAACACGGAACTATCTTTCTTTTCGGATGATGATTCATCCGGTAGGGAATGTCCTAACAAGGTGATAAACATCAATTTCGTGACTGCCTCAACGATATTCGAACCCAGAACCTTTGGTTTGCGGGCAGTCGCACTACCACTGAGCCAAACGGTCATCAAACTAAATTACCAGTAAATGAAACCATACAACTACGGTCCTGGTTTGCAACTATGATCCATTCAAACTTGTATTTACTTGTTGAAACGAGATACTTCGTCAAAAAGTAGCATATTTCACTAGCACCTTTTAACTTTACCTTACAGCAGTATTATCAAAGTAATGAACTAAAAGAATTCATGATTGTTTGGACCATAGTTGTAAGACTTTTCCCATAGTTACGTTCCTATTTATTACGAGGCAGTTTCAGCGAAAAGTCTAAAGAAAGATTTAACTTACAGCACAGCGGACGCAAAGACAAAAGCTCTACATCTCAGAGCGTTCCATTATCAGCGTTTCCAGATTAACAACACAGATTTACATAATCCTCACAAACTGTACCATAAAACGTAACAGCCAAAACACAACTATGAGCCTCACACCACTTGCCCCAACAAGAGTAAATCACGCGGCGGAAAGTTAACTTGCAACAACAATTAAGAGAGTAATACAGAGCCGTTAATTGGAGGCAGCATTGTAACGAATGGGCCCCTGGAAGCTCGTTGGGGCGCCGTCAGAACCCAGGAGGTCCATTTTTGAAACGGTGTTATCTGGTTCCGCGTACGAAAGCCTGCATCCACTGATCTAACTGCTCGTATCTCAAGATTTCAAGAGTTATTTTCCAAAAAGATTTACAATGAATGAACTTTTAGAATGTCAATCTTGCCAGATCTTCTATTACTTACTTACTTACTCCTGTGGCTCAGGGACCCAATTGAAGTAGATTATTGTCCAAGATGTCAATATTACCTACTCGTATCTCAAGATTTCAATAGTTATTTTCCAAGACGATTCACAATTAATTATTTTAGAATGTCAATCTTGCCATACATTGTAAAAAATCTCTTACATCTATATACTTACTCGTGATTTCGTGAATGCCTGTGTTGGTATTAATAAGGATATTTTGTGAATGGATTTGTGTAGCAGACTTTCGTATAACGTTAACGTTATCAGCAACAACAGACCACAGCTAGACGTTAGCCTCTCCCTACCCTATCGAGGGTATTGGCAGGCAGATTGGTGAGCACAGTGCAAGTTGTTACATTCACAAGACCGCTGCTGCCCACTCCTTGGATGATAAACCCTAGGTCGCGTTTTACGACACCCACGGGCAGAACTTCGCATGCGTAAATTCAAAAATAGAGCCCCCGGAGCCTAGCAGGCGACACGATTGCGTAATAAAATACCTAATAAAGTCGCCGTGTAAGCCGAATATAAAGCTATGTTTAAACTGGTGACGCTTGGGAAGGGTTAGCAAATAATACAGGCGCTAGTAGGTCACAGCGATGTGGAGTATTTTGACGGCGAAAAGGGTGAGCCGGATTTTGTGCAAAAACATTACTACTGCTGCTACAGCCACAACAGTCCACTGCTGGACATGGGCCGAGCCCAATTGGGGGTATTGCCATACTCACCACGCTTGGCAGGCGGATTGGCGAGCGCAGTACAAATTTTGTAGATACTCACAGGAAACGCTGCTGTCCGTTCCCCAGATTCATCGCCAAGTCGCCTTTTACGAAACCCACGGGCAGAAATGGGGTGATGCTATTCTAAGCTGGCACCATACGGCATTAAACAACATTACTAGCACCTTAGATTATACCGGGGTGTAAAGAACAGCCCGCTAATATTGATGGGGTGTATTTCAGGAAACGTATTTAAGTTTATTTTCATACGAAAGGTCGGACTAAACGGGAAGTATGTTCCTAGAAGAAAGTTATTTAGTTTAATGGTCAGGTTGTTCACCTTGTATAATTGCTATCACGTTTTTTTTGCCACACAAACTACACAGCATAGTTTCTAATCGAAATACTAGGATATTCCACAATAAGTTGTTACTAAAATAAACGTATTTTCTTCCATTCCTTAAAATCACCTATCCCATATATTGACTTTAAACTTAAAACCTTAGTCCTACTAATATTATAAATTTAAAAGTTTGTATGTTTGTTACCCCTTCACGCTAAAACTACTGAACATGAAACTACTGATTTTCATGAAATTTGGCACACAGGTCTCTTAGATTAACACATAGGACAGTGTTGTTATCCCAAAGAAACGTTCTTGTGGGATGCTACGGGATTAAAACCGACTTCAACGCGATATATTCATGTGATGCGTTAAATTAACGCTTGATGTACTACAGAATACCGAATTTCAGGCACGTTTGTAGTTTATACACGTACCTAAAATATCAAGAATATCTACATAGGTACTTGCTAAGCAGGCAGTTACTACAAATAAAGCTAATTTTCGTCCAATTATATTACGAAGAAAGGATACCTAAGTAAATGAATATAACATTACTTGAAATTGGATTGAATTAAATCTTCGGACAAAATTACGTTTCTATTTCTCAGCAGAATCTGGAAGTTATCTGAAATGCTGAATAAATATTTCGTTCTACGATGTTTTTCTTTGATGAACTGTAGGCAAGTTTTTATTTGCAAATAATTTGATTACTTAATTAAGTAGGTTAAGTACGAGTAGGTGTCTTCTATCTTAGTAGAAGTAATTTTAGTTTTTTTAAATATTACTTTAATAAGTACTAGGGCTCACGCTTAAGCTACACCCACTGTAACTCATTTTCCCGTGGGAATAACTTGCGTAATTTGCACCTGCAACAAAATCTGTTATGTAGTTGTAAAAATCTTAACATGCACAATTGTACACATACTTACATACAGACATAGTGACAGACGCAGGAAGCGACTTCGTTTTTGATTACTGCAGTTCGGTTTTAGCTTTTAATAAGTAATTGTTCTTGCTTAAACATCAACAGAAATGTGCTTACATTTTCTAAAATGTTTCTACTCCCACTAGGTATCTTAATACAAGCTCTCTCTCTCTCTTCGTGTGGGACACCGAGTCGTCCAACGATCCAATGAATGCTAGTGTCAGAATTTTTCAACTGGCTTCTACAAGTAGCAGACTTCTGATATGGTTGTTTCTTTCGATACTTTAATATGTTGTCTGTGATATGCAATAAAGTATTTGAATTAAATTTAATTGACCGCCGTCTAAGCAAAGTCTAAGTAATCATAGTCAGCAACTGGGACCTACGGCTCAAGCAACTTACGACCTTTACAAAAGGTTAAAAAGTAAGTGGCTCCCCCATCAAATTTTCAGGCCGTGACAGAAGAGGCCGTAGAAGACGTAGGCGAATAAGTAGGTTAAATTGGGGATGGACAGGACACTTGGCTAGACGAGAGGACTCCCGCTGGACAAGAGCGGAGACGGAATGGCGTCCTGGGACCGTAACACGTTCAATTGAAAGACCACCTGCCAGGAGCTCTACGTATTTCTGAAACGTTCGTTTTCGTTTCATGCGAAAATCGGCTACTTTGAATGCTCGTATCACACGTTCTACTGTACTTATCGATTCCCATACACGATCAAAAATTTACACATACCTATTATTGACGATAAAAACGTCAAGTAAAAGAAAGTTAAAAACGCGTCGTTAGACCAGTCGTTCTGGACTTTTATGCACGAAACCGGAAACGAACAATTCAGAATTGAACTTCTGATGGTCAAACGACATATTGGCCGTAATGGGACAAGACCATAAAAACTGGCGTGAGAAGAAAGAGCCCTAGGCCCAGCAGTGGGTTGATGTGGGCTATTGATGATGATGACAGAAAATGCTGAATTAGATCTGAATAATACAACTCACTACTCATCAGGCCACAATACGCGGCTAATGAAACATGAAATTTAATGAATTCACCATAATGAATGAATAACGAATTTGACATTAACATACAAATAGGACGGGAGCGCGTGCAATCAGCGCGGGTGTCGAGTTTGTCAGACCTACTGACAGTTAAGCCCAGTGGGTCTAATTCATGACATTGGTGAATTTGACATTAACATACAAATAGGACGGGAGCGCGTGCAATCAGCGCGGGTGTCTAGTTTGTCAGACCTACTGACAGTTAGGCCCAGTGGGTCTAATTCATGACATTGGTGAATTTGACATTAACATACAAATAGGACGGGAGCGCGTGCAATCAGCGCGGGTGTCGAGTTTGTCAGACCTACTGACAGTTAGACCCAGTGGGTCTAATTCATGCCCTTATTGATAAATTTGACATTAACATACAAATAGGACGGGAGCGCGTGCAATCAGCGCGGGTGTTGAATTTGTCAGACCTACTGACAGTTAGGCCCAGTGGATCTATTTTATGCCATTGGTGGATTTGACATTAACACACAAATAGGACGGGAGCGCGTGCAATCAGCGCGGGTGTAGAGTTTGTCAGACCTACTGATTGTTAGGCCCAGTGGGTCTATTTCATGTAATTGGTAAAATTGTCCTTAACATAGAAATAGGACGGGAGCGAACAATCAGCGCCGGTGTCGAGTTTGAAACTCCTACTGACAGTTAGGCCCAGTGGGTCTAACTCATGACATTGGTGGATTTAACATTAACATACAAATAGGACGGGAGCGCATGCAATCAGCGCGGGTGTCGAGTTTGTCAGACCTACTGACAGTTAGGCCCAGTGGGTCTAATTCATGCCATATTGTCGAGTGGGACAACGAGTCGTCCAACGACACAATGAGCCCTAGCGTCAGAATTTTTAATCGCCTTCTACAAATTGACTGGTCAGATGGTACATTTTCTATGGGAGGTAAATTTTTTTTTTTCGTATTGCGACCTATGCTCCTTATGAAAGTTGTTCAGTTTCATAAACTGGTTCGCCCCTTAAAATATTGCAGTTGATTTTTTCACGTACCCACGGGGTCTAATCGGCAGTGGGTCTTTTGAGTAAACTCGGTGCGTCTGTAATTCCCTTTTGTTCCTGCTGACTAATTTTTGTCAATCGTTCTTAATGAAATCATTTTTCTTTGCGAAATTATGAAACGATTTTGAACTCGTTAAGAGTTTTTCATATAGGCTAGGTGCCCACTTTTTGCATATTGGCTTTCAGATTGAAACAGGATTTAATCAATAAAAATATGACTAGAATATAGGGTATTTTTTATGGGAGGTCCAAATGATTTTTGTTCTTTGAGTAAAGTTGTTGTGATTCAAAGGCTAGTTCACTCACGTCTTAAAATAATTACAGCATTATTTACATTTCGTAGTTGTAAATCGGAACGCAGTAAAATATACAATTATGCAAATTCTCAACAAATAAAAACAGATGTAGAGCGAACGGGAGCGCAATATTCACGCTTTATTCCTCGGCAATTGAATAAACAAACAACGAAATCAATTCTCGAATGAAATTAAACAATTGCGCGTTCGCTCCAATGCTCAAATAACATGCAGAGCCACGTTCGTAAAACCCGGCCGGTTTCACGCTAAAGGGACAGACAACCCAATTAGCGCCTGCTTAAACAACCTGAGCAATTACCCACAAAGGAACTATTGCCGAAGGAAAGGACGAAGTTTGCAAGCGAACTGCCGTTGCATTTTTGGATCTGAGCCCAAAATAACTTGTTGCACCGACCGGCACGGGACCTGTTGCTTCGAGGCCTACGCCGCACGCTATTTTTGCCTTCGCCCGCCCGCAATACATAATGAATGCTGAGCGTTTAGCTCTCGGCGCCTGCTAGTTTCAAATTGCAATTGTTACTGAAAGTGTAATGTCGGTCGTATTGAATTTTTAAAGCCCCTGTTGTAGCGTTTTGTGCTTGTGGAGTGTATGTGTGTATAGAGCAGTTTCGCTATGTTATGAAGCCGCTATTGGTCGTAAAAGAAACGATCTTTTATCGTAATGGACTGAGCTATAAATGTATCTAGAGCGTACAGGATAGGTATTACCTAATGCGATCGAATCTCTGGGCTAGCGGTCCCAACAAAAACAGTTATTTTTAAGTATCCTTCACAGAATCAACCTAAATCCATTTTATAGCCTACATACTAAAATGTACTGAATTGATCGTAAACTATGGTTTACCTAAGTATATCCTGACTCACAATAATTTAAGACGGGATTCATACCGCGATACAATTTTGATGAATTGTCCGATATTTCAACCTAGTTACATAGGCCATGATCACGGAAAAACTGATGTTTTTCGGGTGGGTAGATGGAGACTTCATTTTTATAGGTACGCATTTCTGGAAACACTCTTCGTACGATTCTGTCGATCACTGCCGGAACTCACTTGAAAGTCACGACCAAAGAGTATACAAAATCACTTTAGTCACGACAGTACGAACTCACAGTCTCCTCGCGTACATTGTCACTTTCAGCACGATCACTATTTTTGCACAATTTAATCGGGTGCAGTGCAAATCATTGGATTCAATTCCACATCAGAACGCCAGCTAGTCTGAAATATAATGAAATTGACAATAATAAGTATGTAGGGGTGTTTTTACGGCTATTTACGGTTTGCCTACCCCGTTTAGCATATAGCGTGACATGTGTATTTATGTATACGTTTATTATGTACACATCAGCTCAATGAAATACTCTTACAAATATTCCAATCTCATAGGTCAAAAGGCTAAAGCGCCTAACCGACAAAAAGAGGTTTTATTGCCAGCCAGCAAATAAAATAAGCTCGTGGAAATAAGCACACCGACACCGTACCACAGGATATCGAAAAGTACCTACTTACTGGGGTAACCGTACGGACAAGAATAGTTTCCCATTTATTACTGCTAGGAACCAAGGTACCTGAATGTAAAACTTACACGAAACACGAGTAAAATTATCAACACAAGTTAGCTGCTTAAAAGTAATTTGTCACTCAAATGGCGAGTGGTACAGTACAACACGCGATGCTAAATTGAAACAGGCGAAATAAATTCTACCCCTCAGCAAAATAGGTTATGACGTGAATAACTAAAATCTACCTTCACTCTGTGTATATTAATTTTATTTTCATTTGTAAATCAGTACGGTTTCTTAGTTCAAAGATCAAGAACGAGTGTTACAACTCTTTACTCGCTTCCTATCTCCCAATATCTATGATCTATAAATACAGAAAAATATTAACTATTTCAAATAATTAATACCCTCCAAAAATATATCGCTGCTTTCTCAGATTCATCTTCTTATTATCATCCAGTGTCAAGTGATTTAGCTGATTGTCATCTGAAACAGTCCAATATAAAAACTTTAGATTCCACAAATAAGTTGCCATATTGGGAAATAAAATTACTACTACCAACGAAATGTTATATGTCAGCTCAGTGGGCACTCAAGGGATTTATCAGATAAATTTAGGCTCTTGATGGAAATAAACGTATGCCCAAAAATTGCTATTCATCCTAAGCTACCTGTTTTAAAAAAGAATATAATAAGGGGAACTTTCTCATTAGCTGTTATTATTGCGACAGGCTGCATGTGCACGCCAATTCTGATACGTGCAATATTCTATGTTGCCTGCAGTTTTGGATGGGATGATAATAAAAATTTACATTTGCTTTGTTACAGGGAGCGTCATCGTCACTAGTGGTGAAGTTTGCTGACACGGAGAAAGAGCGGCAACTAAGGCGCATGCAGCAAATGGCGGGAAACATGAGTCTCCTGAACCCGTTTGTGTTCAATCAGTTTGGCGCATACGGCACCTACGCGCAGGTCATCACGGAACAGGTACCCTTCGATGAGGTTATTATCTGCAAAAATAGTATTTTTATAGTAAGATGTTTGAGAAATTATGCAAAAGCTCGGGATTTCTTTTTCTGATAAGCGCCCATAACTATGAACAGATTAATTTTGAATAGCTGTGTCAAGTATATAATTGTGATACATTCATGTGTAATTGATTACACGAGGTTCTGCATTATTTCTCTTACACACTACGTTTCGTTAAGTTTAAAATTTGCCAGATCAGTATCAACCGCGCAGCCTGTGCTTGGCATTAACCGGCGCACTTTGATTCTACCCTTTAACGGGCAGAGCTTGCCAAATTTTCACATTGGTTTTGAAATCTATTGCGGGTAGTTAAGGTTCATTTATATGCGGGAACATTCTTCCCATCGCCTTAAAAAAGTTCAACTTTAGTTCTTATTGTATAAAATAATATGCTATTTAAGTATCACAAATTACGAAAAAATTAGTTGAAACACTGACCGAAAGTTTGTATTTTCCAGCAACAAGCAGCTCTGATGGTGGCGGCTACTGCTCAAGGCTACATCAGCCCGATGACGGCGCTCGCATCACACGCTCTCAACGGGGTTACCAACTCTGGTAAAATATTTTACTGACACAGTTTTCAATAAAATTAGACACCTTAATCTTAATTTGATGTTATTTTACGATATTTCAGAAAACTTCTCTGGCCTGGCGATAGGCACTGGCGGCGCGCAACCTCTGAACGGAGCACTGCCATCACTCCCGTCTCCTACCATGCCAAGCTTCAATATGGCCGCGCAGACCGCCAACGGCCAGCCGCCGCCACAGGAGGCCGTCTACACCAATGGCATCCACCAGACTTTCTCAGGCCGTACGTGTTGCTTTCAACTTATTAGATTGGTTTGCCCTTGATTGCAATGGATCTTTAAAAATCGGTTATATTCATTATCCAAATTATCATCAAAGCAGACCAATCCCATGATATTATAACATTTTCTGGAGAGAAACACATGATGATGTTTTCTTTGTTATAGACGAAGTTCAAATCTATGAGTTTAACGATCGAACACCAACGAAGAATATACCAGCAATGTCTATGCCAATTGCAAACTCTAACATGCCAGCAATACTTGCAGCGGTGCCCGTAACAGCGCAGGGGCTGCCAAACGGCGAAGCGGCAATCCAGCACGCGGCGTACCCCGGCATGCAGGCCTTCCCCGGAGTCGGTGAGTGAGACTGCTTGGTGACGTCATACCTGCTTTTGTTACGTCACATGCTTGGAACCAAGCTCAGCTAAATGCTCGACAGTATTTTAATTTTTTTACATAATTTAATATCTTACCAAAAATGTTCGGAGCATTCTGTCTTGTTTGGTTTTTGTTTGTATCTAAGTATATTTGTAACCAAAGTAAATACATTTAAGTGTTGGAGCAGACGATAAAAGTGTTATCTACTTACTATTTAGATTTGATAGTCTCACAAAATTCTTTGGTTATAAATAAAATAAATATTATAACTTAATAGTGTAAAGTATGTCATGAGTATCAATGTAAAGCAAGATCATCGTCTATTATATTTTGATTTTCAGTGGATGGTACAACTCGATGTGCAAAAAATATACAATGTTCTATATTATATTGTCGACTGTTATTTCGGTTTATCGATATTTCTTATTTTATTAGCTACATCACTTTTCGTGGTTGGCTTGCCACTTGTTGCAAGCAAAGCCTAAAACTTCCCGGCCAATTAGAACTTGGCGCAGATCTTGAAGCAGTCCGATTGGCTGAAAAATTTGCACTTGTTGCGTAAGTGTAAATACTTCAGCCAATCAGATTAGTGTACTACAGAAATTAGTCAAAACAAGGCGGCAACATATTCAGAGCAGGACATTTTTATCATGTCTATTAATATCGATAAATCGACATTAAATGTTATTTTTTATTAATTAATGATGAATATTGTACGCTGTGTATCGTATTCACGCTATGATGTTATGATAATACCTAATATTATTCTGATGTGATTCACAATTATTGTAGTATATGTTTGGTGTTTATTAGAAAAGGGCCTTTATATGTCGTCTTACTGATTTTCGTAAGGGCAATTTTTGTCGACAGAATGAGCCAAGTCCACAGCAAGATTCGTATTATATTAATTTATCAAGTGATTTTTATTTTCTTAGAATAGTACATATAATTACATATTTAGAGTTATAAAGTACATTTTAATTTTCATTATAAAGTTTTGCTGGTAATGAGTGTTGAAATGTCCAATTATGTTGCATGCAACGTACGCAATTAGGTGTTCATTGTGAAAAATATGCATATTAATGTTCGACAGCATATCCGGCGGTTTACGGGCAGTTCCCACAGCCGATTCCGCCACCGATGTCGACTATTGCTCCAGCGCAGAGAGAAGGTAAGTGGAGCCCTGAGGAGGCAGACCAGACTCTTTCATTCCTTACTTGGATGGGTATTGAGACTATCTCTAAAATAAATTTACTACATTGGCAGACCTTTGTCTCGCCAATCTTTAAACAATATACATCCTTCAATTTATACTATGAGTAGCTGTAGCTTAATCTGCATACCTATAAAATAATAAATGTTTGGTGAATTACTCAGTTGTAACAACGTAAATATTATTATTGAACTTTGAACCTCATCAGTCAGAACTAGATCATTTTCATCAATACTTTTTTTGTTGCAACTGAGTAATTTGGCCGTATTCAATGTTGTCTCGCACGCACTATACTATACTGTCCGTTAGTGTACCTACAGATGATTTCCTTGCAGACGCCATCACCTTCATCGGCTTCATATTGTTGCTGATGTTATTTTTGTGCATTGTGCACAAATGTGTCTTGTTGATGTCATGTCTATGTTCAATGTCAACGTCTTGGAGTGTTTTGTGTATACGCCTCTACTATGTGTTGTTCATTGTATATAATTTCATTTCGTTCGTTGCTGTTGTTTAAGTATTTACTCTCACAGATTTTGATTTTGCCTCCACGTGATTATAAATCATAATCAAAGTTGAATAAATTAATCAACTTTGGCCGTATATTTTTCTTCCCGAATATTGATTCGAGCATTGGAGCATATTGATTCGAGCATTCTTTTATTATCATACTTTTTTAACAGTGTAGAGTGTTACTTGAACGTAACTACGATTTTAAACTTCTATATCTCATTAAAAATCACTGTATGATTAATTAAATCATCGCTGCATCCTCCCCTGTCATACTGTAGTAAAAACCTCAATGATTGTGTTAAAGGGCAGATTTGTGAGTTCTTTAAAGATTTTCTTATGTTCCCAGGCTGCTCGATCTCGGGCCCCGAGGGCTGCAACCTCTTCATCTACCACCTGCCCCAGGAGTTCGGAGACGCTGAGCTGATGCAGATGTTCCTCCCTTTCGGGAACGTTATCAGCAGCAAAGTTTTTATTGATCGCGCCACCAATCAGAGCAAATGTTTCGGTAGGTTTTTCATCACAATGCAAAAGAAATATATTTTGAATTGACAGTATGTTAAAGTTACTCCTTGTATTTTCCACACAATGCAAAGCGATAGAAAGATATTTTGAATCCACATTATGTTACACCTTGTATTTTCCAGGTTTCGTATCGTTCGACAACCCGACTTCCGCCCAGGCTGCTATCCAAGCGATGAACGGTTTTCAGATCGGCATGAAGCGGCTCAAGGTCCAGCTGAAGCGGCCCAAGGACGCCAATCGGCCTTATTAACCCCAAATGCCGTCCCTGCGCGCTCACAGCGTGACCATGGTCAGTACAACGATATTATGACGATTTACTGAAAAATATTATAATGCATATTACCATTCTGAGGCATGTGAATGAAGAAAATAGCTGTTGAAGTTACATTATTGGTCTATTCTGAAAATTTCCAAGTTAAGACCCTACTAGCAATAGTTATATTCAGGGTGTAAAAAAATTGTTGCTAATATTTTAAGGGTGAACCAGCCCATGAAACTGAACAACTCTCCCCAACAAAACATAGGTCGATATATGAAAAAAAATACGGACCTCCCATACAAAATTACCGACTAAACAAGTCAATTTGTATGGGATGTCCAAAAAATTTTCTCTTATTTCGACTTATGTTCCTTGAAGAAAGTTGTTTAGTTTCATGGGCTGATTCACCCCTTAAAATATTGGCAGGTAATATTTTTACACCTGGTATACTAGTGTTGATTGTGTAATGAGTAAGTATTATAAAAGTATATTGTTGTTCCAGGCGGCTGGTCTGTTCCTCTCGCCGACGGCGCGCTTTTTCGCGTACTATCAACAATTCCAAGGAATTTAAACATTTATTGTATAGTGAATATCATTACCTACATACTATTAAAGAATTATGCAAGCCCACTCGGCGAGTATACTAAATTAGTTAAAGTAATTTATTGAATCAGCGCGTAGGAATGCTTCATTCTTATCATTATCGATTAATCATTAAATTACTCTATTATATTATTATATATACAATTTATTAACTTTGATTAAATTATTATTATTATTATAAAATGACGTTATAAAAATTTTGTCATTCGTAATCATACCTTCTACTTCTAAGTACTTAACGTTTAACTGAAACTTTTAACATAAATTTATTATACTAGTTATTTGCTTGAACTAAGCCAAACTGAATTTATTAAGTAAGTTGAAAATGTAAGAAAAAAATGTATTTTAATTATTGTATATTGCAAGGACGGTAGAGGGGTGGGGCGCGTCCGCCATCGCTGCAGCTCTCATTTGTTGCTCGGTTAGAGTAGCGTAGCCGTGCCGTGAAACGAAACGTTATTGTAGTGTCAATATAACCAGTACACCATTAGAAAATGATTATTGACGCTTTTTGCCTAGGAAACTCATAGTGAGTATTAGACAATACAAACTATTTAAACCCGTATTTATATAGCCTTGAAGCGATCTAAAACTAGATGCTAAACTACTAAATAATAACTAAATTACAGAATATAGCGAGAAAAGGTGATGGGCACAATATACGATCCTGGTCACGGCACCAAGATTATTATAAGTTTGTTTGGTTGTAGTTTACTGCGAAGGCGCGCTCCCTCCCCCGCCCCGCGCGCCGCCCTCTCCCCCCGCTGACCCGCTCACACTAATATAAGTGCTCGCTATAGATCACTATTGGAGTATATATGTCCTATATTTTGTTAAATTTTATTATGTGTGTGTCTGATAAGCTAATGCTGAGGTGTACCGCATTATATATATTTTTAAGAAACTCTGCAAAATTCTAATCTTCACGAAAAGTAATAGACAAGACCAAAGATAAAATTGTTACCAAAAATTTGCTATAAAGCTAGCTTTTCGTAAAGAAAGATTGGAGTTTTGCTGTGTTTCTTATATCTGTAAGAAACTGTAACATGTCTAAATTAATATAACGATGTATATTGGCCAATATAAACAGACAATACAATCGTAAGTTGTATAGGTACACCCGGCCCACAAAGTACATGTTAGTGAAAATGGCGTGTTGTTAACAAAATTAAATGTTTGTATTTAACACTGTGTACAAATGAAAGTGCACTTCAACATAAGACCGATATTTAGGCCTTCGTTTCGAAGAACGTGTTATTATGTGTTGTAAATTCCAAATGGGCTGTGATATAAAAAAGTATAATATCAGACTGTACAGGCCGTTCGTCTATATTGCGTAATATGTGTAACGCTCTCCTTGTACTTTTCGCATACTTTGTAGCCAAAACTATCTTCACATAATTCTCCAATTTGCTGCAATCACTAAAACAAATATGCTATGAACAGAGTGTGCAACCTCTCTCCGAACTCGTTGTAGTTTTGAAAATTTTCAAAAGAAATCCGCTATTTATTTTTCTACAAAGTCGTGGAAAATTATAAAAAATATATCGATGTCGGGGAAAGTGGCACTAACTTGATCCTCTGTTTTCCTACAATGCCTTAAAAATTACAAATTAATAATATTTTCTCATTAGATTTTTAAACCATCACCGAGCGTAATATATACGGCCGTGTAGTACACTCACCTCATTTTACAAAATTTAGGACATGTCTGAAAAATTAAGACCATAGATTTGCTGTCCTATACTTCCATACGATAAGATAATTTCAATATGCAAAAATTATGCTTTATATTGTGTTGCGATGCGTGTAAAAAATCGAGTAAACGGAAAATCACAAACCTACTTGATTGTACACTTGATTACAATCGGCACATAATATGAAGTCTGTTATTTAAAGTACTGTTGGATATCGGAATTATCTGACGGTGTGGAAGTATAGGACAGCAAATCTATGGTCTTAAATTTGGAACAGCTTTATAGTTAAAAAACATATTCTGTTGTAGATTTAGAGAAATTAATTAGAAACAGTTCAGAGCGCTACTACACAGTCGAATAAAGCTCGGTGCCAGTTTAATAGAGCAGCAAAGTGTGCGACAGGGGCATAACTCGCGTCATTAGCGATGTCAATTCAAAGAGCGTGCTTCCCCACTTTGTTTCAAGCATTTGTGTGTGTGTGTCTATACATATACATATTATAATACTATTGTTAAGGTGTTAAATACAATAACTGTGGCGAAGGCCAGGGAGAGGACGGCTGGCGCGGGAAAAAACTAGTGTAATTTCTACAGACAAAAATAGATTCATAATCAAAAAGGTACCAATATAAATGTAAAATGATACTGAGATACCTTAGATATATTGTGAGCGCGCGGGCGGGCTTTGCAGCTCAGACTGGTGGGTAAACATCGACTCTACTATACGGATCTACTTTATGTATGTCTGATTATCACCACTAAAACAAATATAAAGTTGAAAAATTGCTAAAATTAGGACAGGAATTATTTCCTAGTTTACCATGTTTCAAAACCAACTTGTTTTCAATCTAACCTGAGTTTGCAAAAGTGAACCTGATTCTATAAACATTATAATTTCATATTATTTTAGAACTCTTCACAAGTAAGCGTAGCGAAATTTGTATTGTATTTAAAAATGAAGGTAGTCGAATATAATATTCTCGGTGTCCGTATAGAGAGTCGAAGAGTGATTCGAGCGTCCCGCTTGCCGCAGCGCGCCCACGCCACGCGCGTGGCCGCCGCCCGCCTCTAGTCAAATATTACACTCACCACAAGACATAGAATTTTATATTTACACAAATAATTATATTATATTGATATAGTATTCTAGTTTTAGGCGTTTATGATTTACGATAAGCCGTGTGTATAAATGATATACATGAAAATTAACCATTAAGCAAAACTAGTTCTTTCCTTTGTAATTCACGAATGTGCAATACGTTGTTACGCTTTTTAAATTGTTTTAGCTCGTTTTTGTTTTTGGTGCAATTTCATATTTATATTTTTTGTTACCGTTTCTATTTGTAGTTTTTTCGTCGACGTGGTATCGATCCGTAACTTTAGGGCCGGCCTCGACACACGCACTAGTGACAAATTACTAAAGCGAAATATTGTACATTTTAGATAAAACAATAATAAAAATTATAGTTCGTCGTGCCGATTCTGGTAAATTCTCCATAATGGGAGACTGAAGTGCAGAATTTGACCGCGGCAAGGCGACTCGCGCTATTCAGGTATACTACAAAAACGCTAGTTACACTTTTGTCAACACGTTGTCGCAAATACCGATGCCGGTGTTGCCATTTTAAAATTGTAAAATTGTAATTGGTAGATTTTTGGTATACCTATACCCATGAGTTGTTAGGGTTGTGTTTAGCGCACAAGGCCGAGCTCGAGTCGAATGTAATGAGTGGAGTGCGGGTAGAGCAGGCGAGCAGTAGAGCGCCAGCGGCGGCGAGGCGCCGGCTGTTATGCCCTTTTACACAACTATCACTTTTTCTTGATTCATAACCTGGCAATTTGAGCATTTACGCGTCGAAGATGACAAAGAAGTAAAAGAAAGAAACATTCGTCTGAGTATTGTCCTGTTATAACCCCGACAGTGACGAAACACAATGCCAAATGTCGTAAAATGCAAGTGGTAGTTTTGTAGAATGGACCGAATGCCTCGGCCGCGCCGCGCGCTACTTAGGTTACTGACAAATTGTTGCCAAACCGGAACACGTATACTTAGTATATCGATTATCGATAATATCACCTTGTGGGTAATGTAGGAGTTAAACGCCCGCCAGACGTCGCCGACAGGCCACGAGTCTCGGGTAAATTAATAATATTGTGTACTTATATCTTTATACTGATTAAAATTAAAAATCCCCTAAAGATATATTGCGATGACGCAAACGTTTGTAATAGATTAATGAGTCCTCTCTGAATGTATAAACAATCGCCCATAAAAGTGATTCTAGGATACAGGGTATGCTTTGCAATTATTTAAATGTATCTAAATGTTTTTCATGTAGGCAGGTATTGCCGACTCTCTGACTTAGACTACGATACAAAATCGGCCAGCCCAGCGACGCAACCTTCTCGGGTCCACTAGTCTGTCGCGACTTTTTATACTGTCTCATACTATCGTAGTGTTGCCATCCATCCCCATCTCATCTCACCAGTTTCTCGCGATTCTGCAGAACGCTTCACTTTCTTGTTTCTAATAAATGTAGCACAGCATGCAGCCGCGCGTCCATTCCAAATTAACGCAACTTTCGTTACTAGTATCCTCACTCACTTGTCATCATCATACTTACAGCGGGTGACATGTTGTTGACGCCACTCGTCGCGGCGACGAGGGATTGCCTACTATAGTTAAGATACTTACTAAATTACGATTGTAATCACTATGATTGATTGTAGCTGATCAAATTCAAGACGCTTATAGAGATTATAGCTACGCTCGCCGCGCCGGCGCAACGGTTAAAGTTACCCGCAGCAGATCGGACAAAAATATTAGTAAATAGGAAATCGAATTTCTTAAGAACTATTTAACTCCTAAAATTTTATAAAATATTTATATCGTTCGCATACTTAAATTCGTCGTAGCTCTCGCGTAGACGTGAGGTTTTTGAACGCACTCAAGGATGTTTGAATCGTTAGTGAATGATTATGTTGATTGAAATCGGATCGATAATTAGGCGAAATAGATAGTCGAATGGTGGCAAATGGCGCCAGTGTCACGACGATACTCGTCGAAGCGGAGAGATCTCACGTGAACATTATCTTCAATTGCGGAGTTTAAAGCTAGCAAGAGCTGATTTTTGAAAAAAATCTGAAACAATTTAATCAAGAAATGATACATAGATCCAACATTTCAATAGCTCTATACTGCTAATTACCAAAAATATTAATTTGTTTCAGATTTTTCGATAATAATCAGGTTACTTGCAATGACTTACGCATATAAATTTTTAAAATGTGACTTTTCGTCACTTCAGAAAGCACAATGTAATTTTACGTCACGTTGACATAACACCGTTCGATGCTAGTTAGTAAGATGAATGCCAATATTTTAATCAGAAAAACAAACTTAGGATTCGGAATAATTAATCAATATTATTATATATCTATTTATATATAATAAAATATGGAGAGATGCGCATAGTGCTTTTATGATTGTAGGTCCTAGTATTTGAAACAAACAATCTAGTCATATCTGTTTCTGTTATTTACTTTTTTTGTCGCTTAGTATAGTTTAGCTTCAAGCACAAATCTACTTTATCTTTCTTCTTTTGTAGATATCTTCTTAATTTATTAACATAGATCTTATTTACTATTACTGTCAAAATAGAGCCTATCTATTGCAAAATATTGTCCTACTGCTGACTATTATAGTACCCTTAACTAGAATGAAACAATTATGACGGCATTATATACTTTTATTGTATTGCATATTTTAATAAGTTATCCAGAATACTGTATCTCAGAGCAGTTAATTTCGACAGTATAATAGATATAAAATTAAGGTTAATTCATATAATTTTATTTGTAATAGATTGGTAGAGCATGACTAAAATTATGAATGGTATAACCGTTTGGTTAAGTTAGAAGTTAAAGTTACCTAAGACGTAAGAGCGAGTTATGAAAAGTATTAGGTAGAAACATAGTACATCACTTAGTTCTGCTGTCGTTTGTTAATAGACATCCACTCATGGTGTGCCTCTTGCGAAAGGGTTTTAGTTAGTCATCTGGTATTCCTTGCTTAGATTACTTTTACGAATGCTCAATCAAGTTTCAGCAAAGATTCTGAAATACTATATTATATAATACCGCATTTTTTCAAGAATACTGATTGTTCAGGTTTAATATTATAATATATTTATATACTGAAATAACGCGTCTGAGCACCGTGGGTGGAATTCTATGAGTGGTGCTGGCGAAGCGATACAAGCTATGTAAAGTCGTCGCCAGCAAAAGGATGTTACACAAAATCGCGCCGTCCGTAAAATCAAAATACAACTGTATATTACTATATCCGTTACTATTAGCCCTTCTTTTACCGACCGCTTGGAAAAATAGACAAAATTAGTGTAAATTACTGTGGATTTTAAAAGGACGTCAAACAGTTTTGCAAGTAGTTCCCAAATAAATGGGTTAAGAATTCATGCGTCAGTGTTGCCAATATTTACAACCATAATCTTTCACACTGAAACCAAACAAAAAGTAAGTATTGGCAACACTGCTTACCACTGAACTCTGAATGCCTTTGAGAAAATTGTACATACATATGACGTCATATCTAATTTAGGAGCTTACTAGCCTTTTGTCCCGGGCTCGCTCGGGAGGGTGACAGGGTTCGCTGTGTTAAAGCTAAGTGAAATCATAATCATTAACCAATTAGTGGGCTGATATTGATAAAGTTTTAAGCATACTTTTTATGGCGACTCAGCTCTGATTTATGGGTACGACAAGGTTGGATCAGCCTGATGGGTATTTTTTCTCATGTAAATAGAATAACTATTAACTCATCGCACTCTGTTTAACCGTAGATATAGATATGAGAGAATTCTAACTTTTACCTAACTCAATATTAAATACAGGACTTTGTATGTAGGATTTTGTACTTAGTCAAAATTCATGACAGTTATATTTGTATGTTAATCAAATATATTTCCATACATTGGCAGCACTAATGAAAATCTACCAAAGACTAAGCTAGTTTCTGCTAGTGTTGCTAGAATAAGCAATCGTGTATAAAATGTTGCGCAATTTATACAGGATATTAAGAATACGGAACTCTCATGTCTTATCTAAAAATTGTCGCCCGAATCGCCCATATGTAGCTACCTATATAGTAGCGTGAACGCAACTGCGCAGTCGCTAGTACTCGAAAACTATCTCGCATTGTTCTGGATAACTTATATCGGAATAGTTTAAGAGTAAAACAACCAGCCTTTCATTTTGGATTATTCGGGAGTTTCTTTTAAAAATAATTAGAAGGAAATGTTTATAAAGGCGCGATAACCGAATTATAAAATATCTGTGCGCTGTCAATATTTTCAAATGGCTCAATGTTGCTAAAAGGACCATAAATTATACGAAATGAAAATACCTCAGCTTGTTCGAATAATCCAAAATGGGGGTGAATATAACAGACTAGCTGTTCACTAGCTTAGCGAGACGCAGACGCGTCAGTGATATACGCTTGTAACAATCGTCCATTCACCTTTACGTACCTTATTGTATCGTGGCATTATTGGTTTCGTCATAAACAACTCATGTGTTTTACATTAACGAGGGTAGCGTACTTACAGTGAACGAACATCTATGTCAGTTTTCCGAAATTGGCGCTTACCATGTTTTGCTTTTAAGGGTTCGATTTTATTTCTTCAAACAAAATGTTTGCACGACGAATGCAGTTACAATACAACCGACTTTTACGACTTTTTACTTTATTCCAAAGAGATTAAGCCTACTAAATTAAATAAATGACCTACCTACTCTGTAAAAAAATAAGTCTCAATATTCAAAGTATTTTTCTTGGTATGCTACCCTTGCAAAATAAAGAGCCTTGAGAAATGTATACAACCAAGCAGATAAGCTGAAACGTGAAGTACAACTCAGGCTCAGGATGTGTACATTTCATAAACAAGTTTCAGTTGTATTTTGTTAATATTGCTGTGAAAATGTTCTCATTTGGCCACAGATAAATTAATCGGCCCCAAACGTAACAGTAGTCACTGAATTGCGCCCATTAGTAACGAGTACTTATGACACGACTAAATTCGATTTTGGAGCCTGCAGAATTTTCTATTTGAAGATATCGTCAAAGTGAACTTGTTTGTGACAACCCTAATGTTAATAAGAGCAGGCGCAGCCCTATAATAATAAATATTTTACGCTGTTAGTGTGTACCAGATAAAATTAAACTGCCTGAAATGTTACAAGACTAATGTTTTCAAACATTCTGTGTTAAATTGTAACGCAGGATGTGTTACTCTTTGATGGCTGAGAATAGATGTTCTGCAGAAGGTTCCTATAAATAATGATTTGTCATTATATAATAACTTTACCTACTTGTTCTGAAGTATAGGTGGACAGAGTTTAAATTAATTCTGAGTGCATTTGCTAGCTAGCTATGAAAATGTTTATTCTCGTATATTGTTATAGTTCGCCAAAGATTGTAAAATAAGAGTTATTCATCACATTTTTGGAGCGTCGCTAGGTAAAACAATACCGTTTATTTCAAAAACCTCCATTTACTCCTACTTCAAAGATTGATAGTTTTTAAAATATCAAAATATAATTAAAAAAGGAGGAACAAACACAAGAACATCATTCTCATGGGTCACTATTGAAATACATGAGCTGAAATTTATTAGCACATTTCTCTAATATAATGTCAACTCACACCGAACGCAACGAGCGCTCTTGTCATTGTATTCAATGGAAAAATAACTCTTCTACAACAGGATTGTAACGGAATTAATTTTCAATTGAATTTCCACTGGAAATAGCTGGTGTATTTATTTATACGTTCGATTTGCGCTGACGCTACAACTAAAATATATAGCTTGCGCAAATAAAGAAAGGATCCCGAAACGGCAACATTATTGTTTGTCTCTCTATCATATTATATGTGATATGAGCGGGATGTCAAAAACAATGTTGCCATTTCGGTTTGCTAACCCCAAAACTGGCAGAAATGTCCCTGTAGACAGAAACCATTTACTAAAATATCTATCATTTATAAAATTGGAGATGTAATGTCCAATCGTTGGAGGATTTTGGAATAAACATTAATATCTAATTTATTAAGTTTTAGTAGGATCGAACAGTACTTAGCCAAATACGACTGCGTTGATCGTGGCACAGAAACTAAAACAATAATGATTCGCCTATTTTGCATGTCTCATTTAGTTAATGAAGTTTTAACCTATTTGTCGAGTTAATATGTATATTGCTGAAATATTTCAAAACTAAATTACTATTCAATTATTTATTATTATACACTTATTACGTTTAGTATGCTAGAAATATGATGAAGGATAATAAATAATTTTAATTATATTAGGCAGTTGTTTTATTTAAATTGTCCTTGTGATGCCGGTTTAGAATACCCCATATGTAATAGCATCACCATGTCTGTCTGTATCTTTCTCGCGGGCGTCGTGAGAGGCGACAACCTGTTCCTATTGCAATCAATGATGACGCATTATCTTTACAAAATTACAATACCTGTCAAAAGTTTATGCTCTGCCTAACCTGCAAGGGATATAGGCGTGACTCATTGTTCAGAGCCTAGTTATCTGGATGTGTATGGTGTGTGATCTACTGATTATATAAAGTAGTAGGGTTGCACCCGTCGCAAATTATTTTCCCGTCGAAGAGGTTTTCCCTGCGTGTATCAGGCTGGTTTCAGAGCGACGCGTCTCGGCAGCGCTGCCCAGCCGCGCGCGCCTCGCATTACACTAGATTGTATGTAGCGTTTCATAGTGACGCGTCTTGGGCCGCGTCTCGGCCGCGCCGCGGTCGGATCTCCTTCGATTGCCAGTAGCGTCGACTTGCAATCTTTTAAGACGTCGTTGTTGCACTCTTTCCCAAATAACGTATATAGGTAATATAGTGATTACGTTTGCTGGCATAATGATTCTCTGCACTCGACCGTACACCACAACGAAGCGCGCGCGTCTGAATGTCGTTTCACAGCGAACGCGCTGCCCAGGCGCGCGCCCGAGCAGCGCTGCTGAGACGCGCCGCTCTGAAACCAGCCTTAGACATATGAACCTTTCTCTTGGATCACTTTTTCTGGATTTTATGATTGAGTTCATGTTTTGATGATTGATAATGAGTACAAAGTTTTAACTCTTGAAGAGTTATGAAGTTTACGTATGGGATAATTGATTTAAAAACGATAAGCAGTTACAAAATAACTTAAAATAGTTTATTGATAAATAGTTAAAATACATACTAAATACAATAATTGTTCCTAGTTCATTACGTAGGTTTTTTACTAAAATAGTCAGTTATTTTTTTTGTGATTTTCTTTTTTTCTGAAATACTCTCAATCTTTTCGTTTTCTATAACCATAGAGTCGTTAGTATTGTGTAAGTATGAAGTAGTAGGAACAGTTAAATTCAACCTACCGTGTTCTTCGTCGAATTTTTCCATTTCATCGAAAAGGCGGGAAGTGCTAGCCGCCATTTTGTTTTCACTAGCCGCCGCCGCCATCTTGTTTTCATTAGCCGCCATTTTCTTTTCACTAACTATCATTTCGTTTTCCTCGTCCGCCAATATGGTCTCATCGTCGGCCATTTTGATTTCGCTAGCTGTCATTTTACTTGGTTTACTTTCTGAAGTATCTTCCATACTGACATCATCAATTTCTGTTTCGTCGTCAGAACTTTTGAACAAATCTTCGGAAAGCTTCTGGCTGTCAAAGTATTTGGATTCTTTTTTGACAGGAGTTATCAGGTTGAGTGTCCCGTTTTCTTCGTCAAATTTTTGTAGTTCGTCAAATAGTATTTTTGTCTGTTGCGGTATTTCGCCTTTTGGTTTATTTTCTGTTGACTTTTTGGCGGGAGGGCGGGTGGCAGAGGTGGAGGGGGTGTCGTCTCCTGTTGAGAATAGATCGGGGGAATTTTGTTCTTTCGATGTTTCTGACTGTAGTGTGCTCTGCAAAAGAAATGGAAATAATTAGATAACCAGCAAAGCGGAATCGCTAGAAAATTGGAAAAAGTTATACGTATTTATAAGGAGGGAATAAATGAACCCGAACAATTTTTATTGCGGAACGGAATTCCAATTTATTCCAAACAATATTGCTTGTTGTAATAGGTATTTGACTAGGCAGGGGGGTGAAACATCAGGCGTTTAAAAAATTACCCTCAAATATTTGTCAGACATGGCGTTAATTAGCGGTTTTTTTAAATGCAGTCTTTAACATTCTGTCCACAACGCAAGGGATACAAGCGTGATATGTATCAGTAAGTAATTTTATACTTAGGGGAAAACTATAGGTTGCGGAGTGTAGGACAAGTAATAGTACATTAGACACGCGGTAAGAAAAAAATCGATTGTATAACGGGAGTGTGAAAATTCCTTAAGGGGCTGAGTAGAGCTAAAAGCTACTTTTATAAGTGATTTCTACCCTAGATAAAATGCAGAAAAACTGACGAAAAAAAAAGGTAATAATCTTCAGGATATTTGCTGTAGTGCTATTGTTTCCAAAACATGATATTAACTAGTAATTTAGCTTGATAGAAAAACATCGTAAAGTTACTTCTAAAAATCTATTATATCGCAAACTGTACGAACAAAACCCACACAACAATTAAGTGTTTATTATCAGAATGAGCGCCTTACAATACTCTATTGACATATTGTTTTTGATTTTCAAATTACTTATTTTAGACCGAGTTATCATAGAAAATACGAAAATATCATTGAATCGGCAAGATTCCGTCCCGTTCGCACGCGCGCAGTTTGACATTTGTCAGAAAGGGACCGGTTTTTAGCTCTTGTCAGCCCCTTAACGGATTCGCGCGATATACATATATTTTAAATAACATCGTACAAAGCAAAAGCAATAACTCCATTCAGCCAAGTCTTCCATTTTGTCTACAAAAATATATTAGGTTTACGTTCCGTTTTACGTAACTTTGACAACTGCATCTTTTCTCCCCTGGGGAGGCAAGTGATTTGTATGGATTATTACCTCCCGCTAATTTGAAACCTGAACAATGACGTTCCTCTCTACGTTTTATAAAGCTATAGAGCATTTTCTATTTGGTGTAGTATAAACCAACTTACAGTATCCATGTTGCCTGCATCATCCCCATTAGCACTACCAGCAGCAGCAGCAGGCTTCCTGTCCTCGTCCAGGATCATCTGATGCAGGTACTCGTGCAGGTGGCGCCGCGGGGCGTCGCTTGAGCAGAACTTCATTATGTACTGGTACAGTTGGCCTGGAAGGCGCCAAATACGGTACGTTAGATGATAAATTGCGTTTTAAATGTAAGTGTATTCAAAAGATTTTTAAAAATCACGTGTCATCCCTTTGATATAAATCTGCGAAGAGCAACACATTTTTCTTCCATTTGTTCGTAAATGGCGTCATCAATTTAAACAAAGAATATGTAAATGGGATCATTCTAGGCGTCAGGTTCGGAGAAGCACGACAATGAAATTCTATACAACATTTATGTCTTTGTCCAAATAAAAACGCATCAATCCAATGCATGCTTTCATACTTCAAAACTTATCACGATTAAAATGCGAATTTATGATGTTTCCTCGCAAACGGAAGAAAAGCAATACACCCTGTACTCTTCAACCAAGAATAATCAAATAAAATTACGTAAACGTCTTACCAACAGTGACGTTGTATCTGGCCAGCAAGTTGTATGTGTGGATGATCTGGTCGCGCAGCGCCGCGTCCTCGAACGTGAAGTACGCCAGCGGACGCCGCGCCGCCGCCGCCGACATCAACTAGGGAATACACATAACAAGGGACATTGTTAACACGCTTTTAGTAGGTCAATGTGTATGTATGTAACTATTGTTAAAGATAAAAACTACTAGCGCCATCTTACTACAAAACCGACCGATGCGGAGCAGTGATAGTGCGACTGCCTTTAACGCAGAAGGTTCCGGGTTCGATCCTCAGTGGGTCACTCACAAGTTGATATTTATAACTTTATGAATTTGTTCCCAGTCTGGTTAGGACATTGCGGGCTGAACCACCCGATTGTCCGTAAGTAAGATGGTTTCGGATGGCATGTTAAGCCGTAGGTTCCAGTTGCTGTCTATGATCACTTGACGGTAGTCGTTACACAACCATGTCAGAAGCCTGCTACTTGCAGAAGGCGGTTAAAAAACTGTGACACTAGGATTTATTGGGTCGCTGGACGACTCGGTTTCCCACACGAAAAGAAAAGAAGACTACAAAAATAGAAAGATAAGAACTAATAAGAAGTCATGGCGCTAGTGTAGCAGAAAGTAAACCATATACGTATATAATCTAGACGTTTAAAATGGCTGCAGCTGGCCAATCGCAAGTGGCCGTAGTCTTGTCTGTGGATTTTGACAGTTCTGTCAAGGCTCGTCTGCGTCGAATTACAGCGCTTTCCGGTTGTCGTGAAAAAAATGTATTTTATGTGGAAAACTGACGAAAATGTATTGTTATTTTGCACTGTGTAATGAAATCTAAGAAAACTAATATAACCATCTTCTAAAGATCGTACCGTCATGAAAATTGACAGGTTTTATGTGATTTTGATGACAATACAATAATATGGTACTGTCGAGCTGATCTGATGATGGAGCCGGAAGATATGAACTGGAACTTCATGATGGATGATCGTATCATAGCCGTGTTTGGACTTGTTAAAAATGGGTTGTAATGAAGTGTGTTTTTTAGTATTAATTTATTTCATATGTAACATTCAAACTTACAAACAGTACACTAGATGACTTGGCAGATGGCAGGTCTCCAGTAAAATCTAGCTTGATACCTGTGACGTTTGGTAGAATCCATACTAAAGGAGAAGTAAGCAAAGAAAAATGGACCTTATGTCCGAAACTGACAAATGTCACAGTTATTTATATTAAGATTATTAAGATTACTATACTTTTTAAAACGATATTTTGCATGAAAATACTAAATGATAACGTCATATCGCGCTTCTTTGAATGGCGTCAAAACACTTACTATATTTTATATTATATTTCTGTTTATTAATTCAAACTTTGAATATTTCGAACACCTTTGAGTCGAGTCTATTGTATTTTTTGATGTTAATTTTAAGCGTACAACTTTTGTATTTTATTAATGACCTAGTCATCTAGCGAATACAACTGATCAATATGAACAAGTTTTACTATGGAGGGAGCCATCTCAAAAATTGTTAATAAATCAATGTAATTTCGATATCCTAAAACATGTAGGTCCCGGTTGCTGTCTACGATGACTGATGACTTAGACGGCGGTCGTTACAAAGCCATGTCAGAGGCCTGCTACTAATAATAGGCGGTTGAAAAAGTCTGACGCGAGGGTTTATCAGGGCCCCATGTCCGCTATTTTTTGTCACTGTAACGCCATCGAAACTCAACTGTCATTCCATTGTCTTTGTAATTTTTCTATACTTCAAACTGTTCGCAGACTACGAAATGATCGAAATCATCCAACTGAGATCCAATCGACATCCAGCTGAAACGATTTTTATTTAGCAGACTTGAGGCCCAGGTTGTTGGACGACTCAGTGCCCTACATGAAAAGAGAGAGAGAATGGTATTATACCTGTATGAGTGACTTGAGCCCCGGAGAGCCCCCGAAGGCGCCGCAGCCCCAGTTGCCGGTGGCGAGGCCGGGGTACTGCAGTGAGGAGTCCCCGGGCTCCGTGAACGACGAGAAACCCACCCACGCCTGCAAACAGATCATATACAGTTTTAGTAATACCATATGTGACGAGGTTGTTACTGCCATCAGACAGCAGCATAAGAACCGGGCGGTTGGCATTGACCTTATACCGGGTGAACTACTTAAATATGGTGGTACGGAGTTGCACACGTCGGTATGGAAACTTTTCGTTCGAATGTGGGAGGAGGAGAGGGTCCCTGAGGACTTCAAAATGTCTCGCATTTGTGCCCTCTACAAGAACAAGGGTGACCGTTCTGACTGTAACTCTTATCGCGGTATTTCATTGCTGTCAGACCTTGGAAAAGTCTTTGCCAGAGTGTTACTGAACCGCCTCAAAGATTTGTCGGAAAAAATTCTGCCCGAAACCCAGTTCGGCTTCCGACCTGACCGAGGTACATGTGAGGCTATTTTCTCGGTGCGTCAACTACAAGAAAAAAGTAGAGAACAAGGTCCTCAGTTGTACAGTCTCAAGCAGAGAAAACGGACCCCTCTCTTTATAAATGGAGCCAGACAACATCTCTGTTGCCTGGCGCCATCTGGCGTTAAGTTACTGCACCGCCGCCATCGTATCGTTTGTTTGTCACAAACTTGTTTTTCGAATTCATCCAAGCCTTGGGTATTGCTAGGATAAATATATAGAATTCAAAAAACTTGGTGAAGAAACAATAAATACGAAAACACATTTTGGACACAAGATTTGAACCTAGACTCTTTCGTTCTCGAGCCTTACCGCTAAACCACTGCGCCACCGAGCTCTTGCTAAGAATGGCGAAAATTCCCTTCTACTTCATATTGTGCATGACGTCACAGTAATATTTCTTGATGTGTCGAACTCTTTCTAAGTAATTATATGAGGGTAGGCAAAATTTATAAAATGTTATACTTGATTTCTGGTGTTTCGCTTTGTTCACAAGCTAGCTTCGCTACCGCTTACGTGTGCATTCTGTTTCGGATAGTTTTTGGATTATAAACTAACAACTATGGCTCGATTATCGGTTTTTTTGAAAGCTAAGATTATTGTGCTTTTTGAACAAAATCGAGGCATTAAGAGTATTGCTCGAGAACTGGGAGTGGCGGTAAGTTTTGCTTCTATTTTTATAAGCGATACTTATATTTTAATTCGTTTGATAATAGGGTTGGGATTAGTTCACGGAATAAATTGCTTTTATTTTTACAGAGAAACACAGTTCGTCGATGGATAAAAAGATACCAGGAAACTGGTGATGTAAAATGTGAAAGACAGGGCCCGCGACCAGTGGCTTATACTGATGAAACGTATCGTCACCGTGAAATTGTAAGACTCCATACCAATGAGTCCTTCAAGACCACGAGATCAACTGCACAGTTGTTTGGGATTTCGTTGGATACAGTGCGGAGACATTTACATGCTGCGGGGATCCATAATTACAGACCAGCTAAAAAAATTAAACTTACCGAGGCTCACCGTCAAGCTAGAGTAAGATTCGCCAGGGAGTATTTGAATTTCGATTGGAAGAATAATATAGTAATATTTACCGACGAAAAATGTTTTAAATCGGACAAAGATGGACGAAAGATACTGTGGAGAAGACGAGGACAGCGTTATAATCCACAAAATGTTTTACCGCTAAGAACCAGTGGCAGAATATCCTTAGGTGAGCATATTTATCATAATTTATTCATTTTTGTTTTAATAATTCATTATTTCAGTAGTAGCAGAATTTATTTAAGTAATTTAAGTATTTTAGTTACATAATATTTAAAAATAAACTTATTTTAGTTCCCTTACACAAGTATAGGTTTGAACTTGTTATTTTGGCAAGTTATTATATTCAATTATTTTTATTTCCAGGTTATTGGGGTTGGATGTCCGTTATACCTGGAGAGTTGACTGAAGTTGGCGGCCGCATGACAGCTCAACTGTATTTACAAATATTAAGGGACGTCATGTTGCCATCAGTTCGTGCAATATATCCAGAAGGACAAATTTATTTTGTGCAAGATAATTGCTCGATACATCGCTCGGGAATTGTTATGGAGTGGCTGTCATCACAAAATGATATAACTACCATAAATTGGCCTGCTAAAAGTCCGGATCTAAATCCTATAGAAAATCTATGGGGCCAAATGGTTTTGAACTGGGATACCAGTGAAATAAGAAACGTTGAAAGTTTGCAACAAGAAGTTAAAAGGACATGGGAGTTAATGCGGCGTAGCAATATCTGTTCTAATTTATTAGATAGTATGCCTAGCCGATTACAGGACGTCATTGAAATGGACGGTTACCCCCTCCGTAACTAAATGCGGTGCTTTAAAAAATCATTTGGCTCCACGGATTTTTGTGTCTTTTTAATTTTTACTTGAGACGTAAAATTGTTATCTTGGATAACATGTTTGTTCTCTCGTAAAAAGTCATAGACAAGTGATTGGAAATATTACCATCTGTATAATAAATAACGATGTATTTTAATTTAGAATTATTGTAAATATGTAAACTGAAACTTGTTTTTGAATAAAGTTACTAATCAGTCTTTTTTGTTTTTCTACCATTTTCTATCAATGTTATTTAATGTGACCTTGATATTCAAAATAATTTTATTAAAACGCAAACAAAATTAAAATCAAAAATATGTGACAAAAAAAAAATAGGCACAGATGTAAGGATTCGAACCAGTAACATCATTCACGTTCACGAGCACCCATTTCTTAACCACTAGGCTATCTGTCTGTCACATGATTTGTGTGAAATACTCAAAGTGTTTTCGCAATATGAAGATAAAAATATGAAGGAAACTGACGCAGATGGCGCTGCTAGTCACGACTTTGACTAAAAGCACCAATAGAATGTCGCTGAACTTAGACATTGTGACATTATCGACCAATCACCACTCACTGCTCGTGTTGTGATTGTGGGGGTATTTACTTGCGTTTTGTGAGTCCTTCAGTGTCCAATTTAAACGCCGGGTAAATTCCACAAAAACAGTTTATTTGCACTAACAAATGTCCATACAAATTGTACACAATTTCACAATAAAACTGATAACTTATATCATAATGAAACGCGAGCGGTAGACGAACAATTTGCGGTACAGAGCGGCATGCACTGTGCGCGGAGGCTGGGTTTCGACTGCTCTGCTGGACTGCCGGTGTTCGTTCACTCGTTCATTGCATTGCGCCTGCGACTCGGCGCAAACACACGTGGTGGCTTTTTCCTGCCTTTAGACGCGACGATCTGACGACACGATCCGAGCCGCGAGTAGCATAGATGTTTGGGTAAGTATTTATTTTGAATAGTGTATGATGTTTGTTTGTCTGTATTTATGTATCTGTTAAGTATGTGTATATATGTATATATAAATTTATTTATTGTAATATAGTGTAGTGTTAGGTAAATAATAAGATATACATATTTATCTATATAATGAGTAGGTACATAATATATAGGTTAAGGAAAATAGATATGAGATTATGTGGCCCTGCCACATCACTCCCCCCCAGAGACCATCTTAGGATGGGCGATAATAGTTGGGGAATCTGACATGTCTCCCAGATCGTGTTTGGTAAGTTGTGTTTGTTACATCTCTCTCTTTTTCTTTACTGTAACCTTTCTTTTTTTCTTTTTCAGGTACTTTTTCATTTCTTATTTCAGGTCTTTCTATTACAGGTGGCGATTCTGGGGTATTCAGTACGTATGCTGGTTTTAGTCTGTCAACTGATATGGTTTGTTCTTTTCCTTTGACTATTATCTTGTATATTTTTCCTTTTCTCTCTAGCACTTTATGCGGTCCCGAGTAAACTGGTTTCAACGCTCCTCTCACCGTGTCGTCTCTGAGGTAAACATGTGTTGTTGTTGTCAAATCCTTGTGAATGAAGACCTTTTTATCGCAATGGCGTGTTGCTGGAACCGGTTTTAAATCGTACATGACTTTTCTTAGCCGTGTGACGAAATCTGTCATATCTATTGTTTCAGGAGTGGACTGTTGGAAGAATTCTCCGGGTAATCTTATAGTCTCTCCGTATACTAGTTCAGCAGGGGATGCATGTAAGTCTTCTTTAAGCGCACTTCTTATACCAAGTAGAACTAATGGCAGCGCTTCAGTCCAGCTTTGGTTTTCGTGGCACATTATGGCTGCTTTTAGCTGTCTATGAAGGCGCTCCACTAAGCCATTGCATTGCGGATGGTATGCTGTGGTTCTCTTGTGCTGAAATCCAACCATGTCTGATAGATGTTTGAACATGGCGGACTCAAACTGCCTTCCGCGATCCGTGATTATTTCCGATGGGCATCCGTAGCGCGAGATCCAACCAGAAACTAGCGCTTTTGCCACTATTTCTGCCGTGATTTCTGGTATGGGTATCACCTCTGGCCATCTGGTAAAGCGGTCTATAGCTGTAAGGCAATAGCGCTGCCCGTCTGAGGGAGGTAAGGGGCCAATCAAATCAATGTGTATGCATTGAAATCTGGCACGGGGTAGTCTGAATTCACTTAACGGCGCTGATGTATGACGAGTTACTTTGGCTCTTTGGCATGCATGACACATTCTTGTCCATTCTCTCACGTCTTTCTTCATCCCGGGCCAGACGTATCTTTGTGATATAAGCTTTGTAGTAGCATTAGCTCCAGGGTGACTAAGCGAGTGAAGTGTGTCGAATACTTGTCTTCTCAGGTCGCTAGTCACGAACGGTCTTTCCATGGAAGTACTGGTGTCGCAGTAAATCTTCAAGTTCATATCAGGTAAGGTTTTAAGTTCCAGTCGAAGTGCTGTTCCACTCTCTAGCAACTGTCTAAGTTCTGGATCGGTCAGCTGTGATTTTGCAAGCTGGTCTAAGTCAATGGGTCTGTTCAGTTCGCTGATCCTTGACAAGGCGTCAGCCACCACATTATCCTTTCCTGAGATATGCTGAATATCTGTGGTGAACTGTGATATATAATCCAAGTTCCGGAATTGTCTTGGCGAACATTTCTCATTTCGCTGATGAAAGGCGTAGCACAATGGCTTATGGTCAGTATAAACCGTAAAATGACGGGCTTCGAGCATATGACGGAAATACTTTATTGCCTCGTAGATGGATAGCAACTCTCTATCGTAAGGCGAGTACTTCTGTTGTGCTGGATTCAGTTTTTTAGAGAAGAAAGCCAGTGGCTGCCATATTCCGTCTTTGAACTGCTGTAGTGCAGCGCCAATTGCCAAATCCGATGCATCTGTCACCAAGCCGAGTTTCACTTTAGTGTCTGGATGTGTTAGCAAAGTTGCCTTGCATAAGCTTGTTTTGCATGCTTCAAATGCTTCTAAAGTCTTCCCATTTAGATTCACGGGGTGCGATCCTTTTACTGAGCCAACTAGTAAGGCGTTTAGGGGTGCCTGAATGTTAGCAGCTCCTGGTATGAATCTCCTGTAGAAATTGATCATACCCAGGAACCGTCGTAGCTCTTTTACAGTTTTTGGCACGGGGTATGCCTTGATAGCTTCTGTTTTAGCTTCTAGTGGTTTGACACCTTCCGCTGATACTCGAAATCCAAGAAAAGTTACTTCTGGAACTCCGAAGGTACATTTAGCGGGGTTGATGACCATTCCAAATTCTTTCAGTTTGGTAAATAGTTGGCGAAGGTGCTCCAGGTGTGACTTCTCGTCCTTCGAGAATATTAAGAAGTCATCTAGATAGCAGTAGCAAAAATCTAAATCTCTGGTCATTTGGTCTACGAATCTCTGAAACGTTTGACCCGCGTTCCTCAAGCCAAACGTCATAAAAGGGAATTCGTATAATCCGAACGGAGTTGTGATCGCCGTCTTGGGGATGTCTTCTTCACGCACTGGGATCTGATTGTAAGCTTTAACTAAGTCGATCGTTGAAAAGATAGTACAACCAGCTATATTGTGGGTGAAATCGTGAATATGCCGGATTGGGTAACGATCCGGTATTGTTCTGGCATTTAAGCTTCGGTAGTCTCCGCACGGTCGAAATTCTCCAACCCCTTTCTTGGGAACCAAATGGAATGGGGAGGCCCAAGGACTCTTGGAAGGTCTGGCAGTCCCATCTTTGAGCATTGACTCGATTTCCCGCTTGGCTATAACATTTTTGTCCGGTGCTAGACGTCTTGGCTTGCAGAAAACCGGTGGACCAGGTGTGGTCTCAATATGATGCTCGACGATTTTTGGTGAAACTCGTTGTGTCCCGGCTGGGCGTGTCACATCAGGGAATTCGCGTAGCAGATCCATGTAGATTGAATCGCCAGCGGTAGTTTTAATTGAAGCAATGTGCGATGAAGATGTCGCTAGAGTTCCTTTCGATGTCAGTGAGGTGCTGTTATCGACAAGGCGTCGGTTTCTGCAGTCTACCATTAGGTTGTAGAAAGACAGAAAGTCCATTCCGATTATTGGCTTTGTGATGTCGGCGATAGTAAAGTTCCATCGAAACTCACGACGTAGTCCGAGGTTGAGTACGAATGTTTTGAAGCCATATGTATGTATAGGCGTCCCATTAGCAGCGTAGAGTGTATATACTGTCTGCTGTCGACGTCGCCCGCACAAAGATCGTGGAAAGACACATAAGTCACTGCCAGTGTCGATTAAAAATTGGATTTTCGTGTCACGATCTGTTACGAATAGGCGACCTGTGAGACTGTGGCAATCATTAGCCGCCATTAACGACCGCCACGAGCATTTCCCTTCTTAAGTTCGTAATCGCAGGGCTTGAGACACCTGCGGGCGTCCTCTCCGTGTTTGAAATGGAAGAAACAAACTGGGAATTTTCTATAGCTTGATTGAGATCGGGTATTGCCGCGCGTCTTGCTGTTGCTTCGTTGGCGTTGATGATTATGGTCTCGGTAGCTCGAGCGCGATTTTCTGCCGTGTGTAGATAAAGCTTTAACATGACGTGTCAATGCTGCTATCTCTTCAGCCATCTTGCTAATTGTGGGATCTGTTGGATACAGTGAAGCTGCAGCAACCTGAGATGTAGAAGGTACTATGTCATGCACTTGATCGGCGAGTTCTGCCAATTCTTCGAGAGAAGTACTTTGTCGTCCAGCGATGACAGTCTGAAGGTGGACTGGTAAGCGACTGGTCCAAATTGATTTGATAAAATCTTCTGGGACATTAGGTCCAGCTTGTTTTTGCATATGCCTTAAAAACTGAGATGGGCGTCTGTCTCCAAGCTCTTCATGGCATAGCAATTGCTTTATTTCTTTCTCCCTTGACAGCGACAATCGCTTGATCAGCTCGGTCTTCAGTTTCTGATATTTATCTTTAGCTGGCGGATTACAGATGAGATCTTCAACCTCCGCTGCATAGCGTTGATCGAGTTGTGACATGACGTAATAATATTTTGTGTCTTCATCTTTAATATTTGATAATATAAAGTTTCCTTCTATCTGTGCGAACCATACTGCAGGTTTCTCAGCCCAAAACGGTGGAAGTCGTACGCCGACACGATTTAAATCGTTGCTTGTAAAGGGGCTTCCATTACCACCGCCGGTACCACCTCCGGTACAGCCTCTGGTCCCGCCTTCAGTATTTCCTCCGTTCTCGCTGCCGCTGTTTTCATCCTCATCAGCCATGGTTTAGCTTGATGGATGTTAGCTTCCGAAAATATTTTTTAGTCGGGTAGTCACCAGTGTGGGGGTATTTACTTGCGTTTTGTGAGTCCTTCAGTGTCCAATTTAAACGCCGGGTAAATTCCACAAAAACAGTTTATTTGCACTAACAAATGTCCATACAAATTGTACACAATTTCACAATAAAACTGATAACTTATATCATAATGAAACGCGAGCGGTAGACGAACAATTTGCGGTACAGAGCGGCATGCACTGTGCGCGGAGGCTGGGTTTCGACTGCTCTGCTGGACTGCCGGTGTTCGTTCACTCGTTCATTGCATTGCGCCTGCGACTCGGCGCAAACACACGTGGTGGCTTTTTCCTGCCTTTAGACGCGACGATCTGACGACACGATCCGAGCCGCGAGTAGCATAGATGTTTGGGTAAGTATTTATTTTGAATAGTGTATGATGTTTGTTTGTCTGTATTTATGTATCTGTTAAGTATGTGTATATATGTATATATAAATTTATTTATTGTAATATAGTGTAGTGTTAGGTAAATAATAAGATATACATATTTATCTATATAATGAGTAGGTACATAATATATAGGTTAAGGAAAATAGATATGAGATTATGTGGCCCTGCCACATGATGTTTCCTACATGTTGCCATAGATGTCGTCACTGGGGGGGGTCCGTTTTCTCTGCTTGCGACCGTACCTCTGCTTTGTTGATTTGGAGAAAGGATTCGACAGTGTACCTCGCGAAGCTCTCTGGATGGTGCTAGGAAAGTTAGGGTGCACAGAAAAGTATGTGCGACTCCTAAGACTCCTGCATGACGACATGCAGTGCTGCGTCTCCGTAGACGGTGAACAGTCTGATTTCTTCCCTTGATTACTGAGATCATGTATGCTGATGACTTGTGCTTTCTTGCAGAATCCCCAGACGGCCTGCAACAGCTTATGTCCGTTTTTCACCAAGCATGCTGTAAATTCGGCCTGAAGATCAGTGTCAAAAAGACGGAAGTGATGTCTTTAGACTCACATGGTCGCGAGACACTGGCGATTATGCTTGGTGAGGATATGCTGAAACAGGTTGATAAGTTTCGTTATCTGGGGAACACTATAACATCTAAGTGTAACCTTGATGCTGAGATCAACAGCAGAATCAGTGCTGCAGCTGCAGCATTTGGGAAGTTGTGTTCCAAGGTTTTCTGTTCGCACGACCTAAAGCTAGCCACAAAAATCTCGGTATATATGGCGATTGTGCTGCCAAACCTTCTATACTCCTCCGAGACTTGGTGTGTGTATCGTCACCACATACGCACTCTGGATCGCTTCCACCTGAAATGCCTTCGCACCATCATGAAAATCAGATGGTCCGACCGAGTGCGCAATACCGAAGTTCTGAGACGAGCCAATGTTGGTGGCATTGAGGCCTATCTGATGCGTCGTCAGCTACGGTGGTGCGGTCATGTATCCCGGATGTCGGAGGAGAGAGTGGCGAAGCGCATCTTTTATTCTGAGCTAGAGGAGGGCAAGCGAAAGCATGGCGGACAACTCCTCAGATATAAAGATGTTCAGAAACGACACATGAAAAGATGCAACATTGAGCCCACTCAATGGGAGGGTCTGGCAGCACAGCGTCCCGAATGGCGCGGGATGGTTAAGAGGCAAGTCCGCGAGTTTGAGGAACAGCGTAAAGCAGACCTCGACGCTAAGCGCGATGAGCTCAAGGCCCGTCCACCCGTCGCCATTAACTATAATTATTTAAATGGCAAACTCACGTGTCCAAACTGTGCACGAGAGTTTAC